>CM076569.1:946282945-946870413 GCA_034641835.2 Pinus albicaulis
TATCGCCGTTTGAAGTCTGGCGGGATCGACTTAAGAACAATTTTGTTTGATCCCATCTTATAAAATTTGTGTTGGTTTTCTTTGATAATACACATATTTATAATAAATCATGGGAATACCACACTAAACATGTGGAAAAGTTATATAAATTATTGAGAAGAATCATTTTTATGTAAAAATATCCAAATGTGCTTTTGGGAAATAAGAATTCGAGTATTTGGTTCATATTGTTTTAAAGGAAGGAGTGAAGTTGGAGCCTCAAAAGATGCAAGCTATTACAAAATGACCTATTCCTAAGAAAATCAAGGTTCTTAGAAGATTTTTTAGACTTATATGATATTATTGATCATTTGTTAAGAATTATGCATGCATTTCAAGTCCACTCACAATCTCTTGAAGAAAATATCATTTATATGGAATGATGAGGCTACTTTGGCATTCTCTCTTTTAATGGATGCCATGTCTTCTACACCAACATCTGTTGCACCTAATTTTGGTAAAACATTCATAGTAGAGTGTGAGGCACTAGGACAAGGAATTTACGTAACATTAACAAAATAAGGGATATCATTGGCTTTTAAAAGCAAGGAATTCAAAGAAAATATTTGGTGAAATTCAAGGAATTCACTTTTGTTAATAGGTTTATGTCACATGATGATGTAGGGGCATTAGGCACTAGCCAGCAATGTAGGAGGTTTTGTCCACATGTTGTGGCTAGGAGGGTTCGAAAACATTTGAGTTGTAATAGCTAGGTGTCAATACCTCAGCTGACTGTATTACTTAGACTAGTTAGAGTTGTAGGAGTCGAACAGTTTCACTTAGTTGAATTATTATAATTAGACCTTTTGATTTCTAGAACGGTCCTCTCAGAGGAACCGAAGAGCCATATGTTATGTATATAAATTGTAATTCCTCGGATGAATAAAAGTAGAGAGGGAAGAGGAGAGTAGAGAGGGGATTTCTGCAATAAACCTCCGTGTGTGAACAATTGTTTCCAGTTAAATGATTTCCAAGCTTAGTTGCCATTGAATTATCTCAAACTGCTAATTGTGAAGAATTTTTTAACTGTGAGGTGATTGGGTACTGATAATTCCATTCTTCTGTCTTTGAATTCCTGTAAATTGTTGGATAACCTTGTGAACTCACCCCACCCGAAGGCGAGGTTTGTGTAGAGAACCGGGGTCGTGAAAACTGTTCAAATATAAAAATCCCGCTTAATAAAGAGACAAAATTGTTGTGCTTTCGGAACCTGACCCGAGGATTGGACATGAGTTAACAAACAAAAGAATAGCGGAACCAGACTTGCACCCGTGGTCAAGCCCTCTACCAAAACCACGAGCGGAATCACAAAAGCGGGTTGCCCATATCGCACCGCTTTTGCGGAGTAGGCGGTATTTCCTATTCGCGAGCGATTTCATAGGGAATGCGACACGTGGCGAAGTGACCCCCGGAAAACCACCGTTTAACCCGCGCCATCGCACGTTAAAGCCCGACGTTGGAAGCCGAACGAAATTGCCAAGAGTCGTTGATTTGGAGAAGGGCCATCGGACGGTGGTCGCACGTTGAACTTGCCCGGAGGTTAACTAAGGTGTGCGGAGGATAGCCAGGTACGATACGAGTGTTTGATTGGTTATTGATATATATAAGTGGGGCCGGAGTATAATGAAATTGTTTAATTAAACGATTGGCGGATAATTAGCATAAGTCTGGAGCGTGATTGTTGTAAGGCCGGGTGGTGAAATATAGACCCGGATTGGACATGAGTTAACAAACAAAAGGATAGCGGAACTAGACTTGAACCCGTGGTCAAGCCCTCTACCAAAACCACGAGCGGAATCACAAAAGCGGGTTGCCCATATCGCACCGCTTTTGCGGAGTAGGCGGTATTTCCTATTCGCGAGAGATTCCATAGGGAATGCGACACGTGGCAAAGTGACCCCCGGAAAACCACCGTTTAACCCGCGCCATCGCACGTTAAAGCCCGACATTGGAAGCCGAGCGAAATTGCCAAGAGTCGTTGATTTGGAGAAGGGCCATCGGACGGTGGTCGCACATTGAACTTGCCCGGAGGTTAACTAAGGTGTGCGGAGGATAGCCAGGTACGATATGAGTGTTTGATTGGTTATTGATATATATAGGTGGGGCCGGAGTATAATGAAATTTTTTAATTAAACGATTGGCGGATAATTAGCATAAGTCTGGAGCGTGATTGTTGTAAGGCTGGGTAGTGAAATATAGAGCCGAAAGTTCATTACAAGTTATTTATTTAAAAAGAAACGTGGAGTATAAATACAAAGTGTTGAAAGTTAAACATTGGTTATAAGGATTGGAGATAATATAAAGTCGGGAATATAAATTAAAGTCCAGCCATTGTGGATAGTATTTATTTATCAAATTCTACGAATTTGATAAATAAACCCGAAGAAAGAAGAAGTCAATTAAGACTCAGGCTGGAGGAAAAGAACGGGGTACACCAAGGGGAAATGCTGACAGAGCGATTTTAGACACACCAGCTCTCCTTGGGGGTCCAATTTCAGTTTTGTTGCGTCACATGATGATCTCTCTTCTCTGGCATTTACTTGTATTGAAGATCACTATTCTAGGAATAAGGAGTTATTTTCTCCAAAAATAACCCTAGCCAAACATTGACAATGCATCAAGGATATCTTTCTATGCTTCATAAGTACATATGTTATACTTCTAAATCATGTCTTGGAAGTGGTTGTTTTGCTGGAAATTATTCACCAGTTGGTTTCATACTAAAGTCTTTTTCACATTTTCAGCATCCAATACATGAAAAAGATAATGGTTTAAAACAACATAAATATTTGAAATTTTGCAAGAATTGTCTGGCACACTTTGAATATGAATTTTGAAGTCAAGTGCATGATGTTGTATAGGATCAAGTGTCATTTTGAATGCCAAATGTTTCACAAGAAACTTCTCAACATGCTACCCTGCAGTAAGGATTAAATGACAATATTGCATCAACTATTTCCATAATAAAAGTGCACCTCGGCCATAAGACTAAACAACTACAAATGTTTTAGATCTAACAAGACCACACAATCAAATTTATTCCACAAGGCCAATACTATATGAAAAATGAAAAGGAGTTTGCAACCAAAAATACCTTAGGCAACTAATTCAATTAGATACACCAAACCATCAGCAAAAAGGAAAACCAGCCTACTCAAAAGGCAAGCGTTTACCTCCTTTGACAAAATTTTGAGTTCCGAAACAAGGGCCTTTATTGTCTTGCCAATGCCCCTAGTAATTTGAATGGGGTTTGCACCTGCTGCAACAACCTAAACAAAAAGGTTTCATTTCAAATTATTTTCCACAAATTTAAGATACAACCATTGTCAGTTTTGTATTTCCTAATAAGCTCATAAATTTTGACAAAAGAACCAAAATTTTTTAATACCTGATAGCAATTTTTTCACTCAAAAACTATCTTAGACTCAATAAGCCCAACCCAAAACTAAAAAACGAAACACCATAAGACCCTACAAAAATGAATAGATGATATTAATCCGGTACTATCGACAAAAAGTTGCCTTTACACCCTCACTTATTAAACCCTGTGCTGTTGAATTTTAACTTCAACTGCTGCAGCAGAAGGACGGATGCAGCAGCAACATTTTTTTTTGGAGGTTGCTTGCACGCCATCCAGAAATTTAATTCAGCATTTAAAATTCCTGCAAGTTTTTTTTGTAGACGGCCGTAGCCATATTTCTGTACAGGATTTTATTTAAACACAACAACCAGCATTAACGCAATTCACCAACCAGAAATTAAACAAACATAAATTTACCCGACAGTTTTGTAAATTCAAAAGGAGGACACGTGGAGCATTAATATTGGATCACATGAAATTGAAGGGAATCTGAAAACCTGAAAACCGGACCCGAATTTTTTATAGGGCACATTGGATTGAGAATTCGAGTTAAAATTAGGCAGACGTCAGCATCCCATTTTGGAACGCGAATTTGGTTTGAAATTCAATCTATTTAGACTTTTGAAGTCCGATGGAAAGGGTTCTTTAATGTTTTGATAGTTTAATATATACATATGTTATATATATCATATGCAAAATGAAAGGTGGGCCATAGAATTTAGTTTTAATTTTATTTTTTTAAAAAGAGGGTTTATTATAATATGTTTTATATGTTCCGGCATATAAAAATAAAAAGGTCGAAAAAGCTAGGTAGTTTTTTTTATAGACAGTACGTAAATTTTTTATTACACAGCAGTGTGTAAAAAGTGAAAGACCGAGTGTAACTTTTTAAGTGTGTATGCACAGCAGTGCGAAAGGGAAAAACACAACAGAGTGTTTTAGAGACAGAGTATGTTTGTTTTGAACAGACAGTGAGTTGGTTTTATGCACTGTGTTTTATAGCAGTCATAATTTTGTAATCCCTCTCAGTGAGGAAGTAGTGTAATAGTTTTTTTTTGAGTTATTGAAGGGAATAGAAGTTTGTTTTCAAAGTATTGAAACTCTGTCTCCTGTCAAAGAAATTTTTATTTTCTCTGTGTTAGAGGAAGGGAGATTTATTCTCCATTCATTGTTCTGGAATTTTTCAATATTCCAACATGTGCAAGAACAACAGATGTTGTGGTTCCATCCCCAGCGAAATCATTTGTCTTTGCCGCAGCTTGCCTTACCAACTTGGCCCCAATATTTTCAACTGTGTCCTCTAATTCAACCAATAAAAAGGCCAAAACCATAGCATTGAGATACATTTCATTACACTGTCAATAACAATAAAATTTGACTCAGCCATAACCCTTTCCTTTTATTGTTGTGAAAAGCTTTATGCATTACTCTAATGTGGCCAGTCCATAGGCCAAGTAGACCACTGGGTAACAAATATGTTTCCTTTCACCTTTGAGTTTTCAAATTATGCCTACCAAATCTAAGACATTTAAGAGGGGGAACTAATACAACGTTAAAAAGAAAACCAGAGCACACATCTACAAATTACCTCCTTAGCTACTGTCACACCATCATTAACTATTTTCTGAGAACCATGCTTGCTCTCCAAGACAACATTTTGCCCTTCGCCCCAAGGGTGACTCCAACAAGATCAGCAAGTTTGTTCACACCGCCTGCAAGACAAATTGACAATGCTTTCGGTAAGTGTGCAATTGAATGTTAGACCATATGCCAAAACAACCCTCCATGAAAAATTAAAATAACACATTAAAATCGAATATAAGTGGACAAGGAAAGATCCACCGCAGTGAAGTTTCACGTGCAGGTGACCTTCCTTTAAACATAATTTTTTCTCTGACCTGCAATTTTTTTGTCATCGAGCCATCCTTGTTGAAGTACAACTCCTTTTCCATATCTCTTGTATTAACTACCTTCTCTCTGTCGCCTAATCTCAGAGTCCCTCTTCTGCTTGAGCGATTAAAGGAAATGGGTGAAAAAACTGAAAGAGAAGACAATTGTCTGCCATAATTATCAAACATTGCACCCAACTTCTTCCCCTTTCCATTCTTACCCAATGAGGTAGATGTGGTAATTGTTTTCATAATCGCCAAAAAGCAGGCTAATTTCTTATGCCGAATATAGAATTAGCAAGATCTTCATATGCATTAGTATGAACCTTAAAAGACTCTGTATTGCTAAAAAACCACTTTTGCTAATAAAAAAGAAATCAACAACCATTTTAAATCTCTTTGGCAACTGGAGCATTAAGAGAGAAACAACCAAAGAGAATACACCACACAACTTACTTTAATGAGACCTACCATATATTTACTAAGATAATAGAAAGCAAATCAATACTATATTAAGGCTATACAAACACCTTTAACTAGTGCCCTGCAGCCTCTTGTGCTGCCATGCTAGAGGTTGCATATTTTTAATTTAAATTCTTGACCTCTCGTGCCCATCTATGAATGCATCCAATGGGATATCTACATCAAATTCTCCTTTATATCCCCAAAAACAAATTCCCTACTACAAGAGCACCAATATTGATGGATCACACCACACCATCCCACCCACTAGAAACGGTGAAAAAGGAAACCCGAGAAAACTTCTGAAATATATCAAGATGACTATATGGGTGGTTCTTATGAATCAACCAACCATTCCAAACATGCTCATCAATCCAAACCATGAATATTATGTGACAATATTCAAGCAGGCACTGAATCGGATTTTTGAAGCTATGTTAGAGAAACCCTAAACTCTCACTAAAAATAGGTGAAATGTGGCACCACTCAGAGATTGACATGTGCCAATTGGTACAAGTGGTAGAAAATTGGCATGCTCAAACAATGAGGTGATGCAGGAATGACATGAGGGAGAAAATATCAGAAAAGCCCCAAATCTGGAGAACTAAAGCTCATCACCAACCCGAGATTGACAACTTTACATGATGTAACCTATGAAATCGTAAATGGAGAAATCATAGTAACAATAAAGTAACCTATGTAACAATAAATTTGGATTCATCCTGGAGTGGTAATGGGAGAAATCATAGTGAACAACAGGAAACATGCAGAGTTGCTTACAATCAAATAGATGAAAAAACACATACAAAAAACCTAGATAATAATCATGAACAAGCTTAATATTGAATTATGAACTGTAAAGGAACTTACAAAATGTGACATTACGAACCTGGTCAAGCGCACAAGCAAAAATATCCTGGACATGACCCCGGTTGACAAGTTGTATTTCTCATGATGCAAGAGGATTTGTACCTGCACTGCCAAGTCAATCAAAATCCATCATTATCTATACAATAAATACAAGTAATTGATGTAGTATTTTTTACTCTAATATGCATTCTTATGATAATGTTAGAACATATGTTGAAAATGTCAAAACATACCTGAATAAGCTCCTCTTCGTTTCAAGAACAATTTATTGGAGTCGCATGAACTTGGAACAAGCCTCCCACGATCGGAAAGAGTAGCAACTAAGTCAACAATGACTTTTTTGTTGCTACGCTGGATCAAGGGAGGTTTGCTCCAAGATTAAATCGCTCCAATAAATTATTCTCTACTAAACAAGGCCAACCACGTGAAGGTGGAAGCTCTTATGGCCCCTCCCCCCCCCCTCACATCACTCTCAATTCCCCAATACCCAATCTATATTTCATTTTTTACTTTCATGAGCATAAAAAAAAATATTTAATAACTAATAAAAAAACAATTCAACAAAAAGTACGCAAGGAAACATTGCAATTAATGCTTGACATAAAAATAGTATGATAAATGAGTTTTGTATATAACGCAAAAAACGTTCCAAGTATGGTAACGTTTGTCTTATAATAATACAATATTTTACATTGTCAAATTTTCTTTTTCTTCTTCCTATTTTTAAAGCTCTTAATTACATCATCAATATCATCGTGCTCTGCTCCTGTTTCGTGCCTTTCAACCCGCACTGCTGACCTAGTTGCGTATTCACGATGTCTGGGCTCATCCAGTGACGGGGCATCGCCTACAAAAACATATAATATTAAATTTTAATTGTCAGTTTTTAAATATCATTGAACTAGTTCAATAATATTAATAAAAAAAATTGCAATGAGATTATTTACCTGGTGCACCAGTTGTCGCCGCTGACCTAGTTGCGTTGTCACGATGTCTGGTCTCATCCAGTGACGGGGCATCGCCTACAAAAACAGATAATATTAAATTTTAGTTGTCAGTTTTTAAATATCATTGAACTAGTTCGGTAATATAAATAAAAAAATTGCAATGAGATTATTTACCTGGTGCACCAGTTGTCGCCGCTGACCTAGTTGCGTTGTCACGATGTCTAGTCTCATCTAGTGACGGGGCATCGCCTACAAAAACAGATAATATTAAATTTTAATTGTCAGTTTTTAAATATCATTGAACTAATTCGGTAATATTAATAAAAAAAATTGCAATGAGATTATTTACCTGGTGCACCAGTTGTCGTCGCTGACCTAGTTGCGTAGTCATGATGTCTGGTCTCATCCAGTGACGGGGCATCGCCTACAAAAACAGATAATATTAAATTTAAATTGTCAGTTTTTAAATATCATTGAACTAGTTCGGTAATATTAATAAAAAAAATTGCAATGAGATTATTTACCTGGTGCACCAGTTGTCGCTGCTGACCTAGTTGCGTAGTCACGATGTCTGGTCTCATCCAGTGATGGGGCATCGCCTACAAAAACAGATAATATTAAATTTTAATTGTCAGCTTTTAAATATCATTGAACTAGTTCGGTAATATTAATAAAAAAAATTGCAATGAGATTATTTACCTGGTGCACCAGTTGTCGTCGTTGGGACTGTTGCCCTGTCTTCCTCTCTGGTGGTAAGATCCTCAAGGGAAACATTCTCTGTCATTTAAACAAAAAACGTTATAAGGACAACCATCAAGGTATAATTAGAAAAATTATAAGTGGAAATTAATTACCGTCACGGCCCTCACTGATAGCAGCATTGTCGGCCTGGTCCCCACTACAATGATCAGGTTGCACGAGAGGATCATCTACATCTGGCTCTAAAACTGGGTTATTGCCCCTGGCTTGCAGAGGCCGCTTCCCTGGGAGCGAAACAAAGTTGTTAGACATTAAATTTATGGACTAAAAAAAACATATTGAAAGCTTAATGTTTTACCTTATCAGGCATTCTGGATCTTGGGACCTGCCCCAAGCTTTTGCGATGTTCAACTATGGCTTGATAGCCAAAATGGAAAGCGATATTTTTATCTTCCTCTCTAGTTTTTGTTCCAAATTCATCACCCTACATTACATATGATTGTGTATTTTTAATCATATTTGATAGGATTACAAAAACGTTGGAAGGCGATACAATTAATTATAATATTTTTAGCTACTTAATTACAATTCTTGCAGCTAATTTCAAGTAGCCGCCCTGGCCTAGCTTGTGATGGCCCTTTTTTTCAATCCTAGCTTTGGTTTCCTTTTAGGTGTCAGGAAACCTAGCATCAAAAGATTGAAGTCAGATATGACGTAGCACACTTTTATTTTAGACATAGAGAAAATTAAAGCTATTGAATTAAAGTTGTAATTTACCTTGCGGGTCCAGTTGGCATTTTTCCTTCTTTCTTTGCCCTCTTCTCTTTTTTGTCATGGATGAGTGCTCTCCACTCACTCTCTGGAACTGTGATAGGATGCTCATATCTAGGCTTAAATTGCAATTACATCCTATAGGTTTCCCTGGTATATTTCAAATATTTGTCGGCTACCTGAGCCATCGCTGTTCTATCAAATGTGCCAACCCCAAAAAGGGCTTCTAGATAATCTATGTTGGAATTTTTGAATTCCACCCCGTGCCATGTGATGGCCAAAATTACCAATTATGGCTCTCCCAAAACTGTAGAACTCATTGTTTCACATGTACAAAACCAAAAAAAAAGATATTATCATTAATTTAAAAATAAAAATCAGATAAATAAGCTTTATGGAAGGCAGTTAAAATAGTTAAAGAAACTTCACTCCGGGAGTTGTACATGCTTTAGGGACACCCTCATCGTTCACCAACAACGTGCCACACGGTCCCCGCCGACACGTGTAGCTCCCGTGAAACGCAATAATGAAGCCTCATATCAGCCTCACCATTTCCAACACATCTGGCCAAGGCTGGGTGTCCGCTGGGGCGTGGTGTGTTTCTTGGCCGGCACCTAAAGGAGTAGAAGGTGTACGAGAGGGTTGTTGGGCAATCTCTTGCCCTTGTGTCCCACTACCACCAACACCGGATTCAGCAAGTGCCAGAAAACGCTACATACAAAAGAACTTTTTGTTAGTTTAGTCAATGTAAAAATTAAAAATCAAACTATCACAATTCATCTCATGCAGAAAAAAAAAATATCCTTTTGACTTTTTATTATTACCTGATATCTTTCTAGCTGGCTCATAAGATGTTGTATCCTCTCTTCTGTTTCAGGTGTTTGAGGCGCGTCTATCAAAGTATTAAATTCCGACCTTGCATCTCGTGCCTTTTTTTGCAACAAGAACACTGGAGATAGGGATGAAGAAAGCTCTTCCTCAAAGAGGGAATCATCAGACGTACCATGGCTAGGTGTCTGCATATTTGAACAAAATTAATATTATTTCAATTATGTAAATAACTAAAATACCTGAAGATAGAGCAATGCTGGCACTTTACATGTTCTTCTGCTAGCCTCTTTCCATGATCATCCCGTCTCGGGGTTGTTCCTGCACTGCTCTGATCAGTCTACCACATTGCAATAAAATTATAAATGTAAAAACTTGAAAACAATATCTAACTTTAAAACACAAAATGAAAACTGAAATAATTTCTAATAAGACACCGGAAGACAGAGTTAGAGTTTCAAATATGCCTTGCATTGAATTCAGTCCTGGAAACATGTCATTGCACATTAAGGCACCCAAACATTCAATCCACGAATGATATATTTAAGTAGGCTTCTCCTATTCGGGAAAACACCATACCTATAATGCATTCACTTGCATGTATAAAGGGAAAGGAAAACATGTTTTCATACAACGGTGACAAAGGCATCTTGGGGAAAGGTATCTTCACTTTTTATTTATGTTTTTCACCCACACCACTCTCGTGTTTTCACTAATCCTGTTTTGTCATTTTTGGATTCAAATTAATTTAAGGCCTTAAGTATTTTTTGACCTTTCGGTGTAGTTTTTATAAGTGGCATGTATGGATTTTCCATTAATTCTGCACTTTTTCTCTTCATGCGCATGTTTCCCTAGAAATCAAATGCATGATTTAGTCCCATACATTTAACAAGTTGTTGGATCAACTCCATAGGAAATATCATGTTTCCTATTCAATCAAAATTTATCTCAGGTAGGGTAGGTAGGAAGGTTTTCCCTTTGTATTAATAGGGCACTTCTAGCTTGCATTTTTATTATATCTTTCAAATTTAGTGTCGTTTCAATTAGAGCATGAATTTTTGCAACTTTCAAGGTGAGAATGAACAAAGACAAATTTTTGTGATGGATGACTGTATATGACTCCATGGCCAGAGGAAAAGGCACTAATCTACTTCTTCAAATATCTATAGTTCTCATTCACCTCATACGGAGATGGTCCCTGATTTTGAGCCAAATGTTGCAGCAAAAAGTTCCTCCCCTCCATAATTTGATATTCAATGGAAATTTCTTAAATTGATGATGGGGCATGATTATGGAACATTGGCACATACATATGTAATGGAATTCCAAGATCATGATATATGTTTGCATATGTTTGTGGAGGTGGTGGAGCAAAAAAGAGCTCAAATAGAGATGAAATTTTTCACATAAAAAGGACTGTGGGCTTGACTAATGGTTCCATTTAAAAAATGATATCTAGACAGAGAATAAGTGTAGCATGCAAACATGCATTGAAAATCCATCCGAGTTTGCATTGTATTACTTATGATGGATTCAAATTTGGGTTTCAAAATGCTAGGTTATGGCATGATTTTGTCGAGAAACCCTTAGTTGGATTCTCATGTTGGTTTAATTTATATTTTAAGTTTGTTTTGTAGTCTTTGGGTGATAGTAACTCATGAACTAGGTTACCAATGTGTAACAATCATATTTCAAGAATAAAGTTGTGATTTTTTTATATTATTATTATCTATTAGCTACGAGTATTGACACCTAATGCCTGGAATTTTGACATCTTGATAGCATGGATAATTTCAAAAATGTTTCTAGTAATGTTAACATAATAACTATCATTACGTGTCTTCACTTTTGTCACCATAATAGACCTGTGATATGGACTCATCACACAACTTCATATGCTATGTCCCAACAAGTTCAAACTGGTTCAACCTACCTCATAGTGTGGTTATTAAGGACAAGTTGCTTGATATATAACTCGATAGCATAGACCACGTTGCAGTTCTAAAAAGAATCCTCAAGTGTCAAAAAACTTCACAATATGTTCTACTATAAAGCCTTTTGGGATACCTGAAATAATATATGTATCATTGATGACTTTTAAAGTATGACAAGATCCAGAGGGAAAGGAAATCAATGCAAGAGTGATCCACCAATGAGAACCTAGAATTTAGCATCAGATGAGTTAGAGTCTAGGAAATTGAAACCCTATAATTTTAATTAGTGATGAAGGACATCACATAGGTAATTATATTTTCATGTAGAATAATCCGTTAATTCAAATTTAAACTACATAATATGAAAGGCATACCATAAATTTTTCCACGTAAGTCCAAACAACCTATAAAAAGGGAAAACCTTCTTTTTCCATGGGAAATAATTTACCTTTCCTTTTTCAAGATAATCTAAATCACAAAAAATATGAACTATACTGCACACATTCTTGGATAATGTGAAAGTGGAAAGGAATACCCTACACAAGTGATGCACACATGTACATTTGAAAACTAATAGATTTTTGTAGTTGAAATGCAATGCTTGTTTTCATTTAAATGTAGGGTTTTTAAAGCAGGGAGAAATAATGGCTGCTAAATTAATAAGCGTTTCTTTGGGAAAAATTTAAATCTTGTATTGGGTGATGAAGATAATAGAGGGTATTGAATCTTGACTCTTGACATCTACAGAGAACCCTACACCCTAACACAATCCAATGGAATTGACCAAAAAAACCCAAATAGAGTCAACCCTACTATAGGAGGAAGGGCCTGCAGTAAGAACTTACCATTTTGCAAGAGCCGAGGGCGAATGCTGTTCTGCAAGAGCTGAGGGCGAACGCTGAGGGCGAATGCTGAGGGCAAATGCTGTTCTGCAAGAGCTGAGCGCGAATGCGGTGGCTAATGTTGTTCTACAAGCAGCCGAGTGCTAATGTTAATCAAAGTATTTCCAAGAGAATGGTAATGTTGCTCGCAAGAGCCGAGGCTGCACGTTGCTCCCAAGAGCCGAGGCGACTGTCGAGGGCGCAATGTTGTCCCAAGACGAGGGAAATGTGCGTGTATATCAGACGTAATGTAGCACACATGTACATTTGAACACTAATAGATTTTGTAGTTGAAATGCAATGCTTGTTTTCATTTAAATGTAGGGTTTTTAAAGCAGGGAGAAATAATGGCTGCCAAATTAATAAGCGTTTCTTTGGGAAAAATTTAAATCTTGTATTGGGTGATGAAGATAATAAAGGGTATTGAATCTTGATTCTTGACATCTAGAGAGAACCCTACAGCCTAACACAATCCAATGGAATTGACCAAAAAAACCCAAATAGAGTCAACCCTACTATAGGAGGATTGGCCTACAGTAAGAACTTACCATTTTGCAAGAGCTGAGGGCAAATGCTGTTCTGCAAGAGCTGAGGGCGAACGCTGAGGGCGAATGCTGAGGGAAAATGTTGTTCTGCAAGAGCTGAGGGCGAATGTTGTTCTGCAACAGCTGAGGGCGAACGCTGAGGGCGAATGCTGAGGGCAAATGATGTTCTGCAAGAGCTGAGGGTGAATGATGTTCTGCAAGAGCGGAGGGTGAATGCGTGCATGATATCAGACGTTAATGTAGCTATTGCGACGAATACGAAACAATAAAATCATTTTTATGTAGCGCGCATATAAGTTTTGAATTTTTATGTAGCGTGCATATAAGTTTTTTATTTTTATGTAGCGCGCATATAAGTGTCATTATACCGACAGCAGAAAAGGCATCGCTACTACGACGGGTGCCTCCAAACGTCGCAATGGTGAGACCTAGACATTGTGTCGCAGTTGCGACGTTTGGAGTCGTCTCAATAGCGACGCTTTGGGCCATGGTGTCGCAATTACGACGTCTTCCTCCAAACGTCGCAATTGCGACACGTTTTTAAGTGTCGGTATTGCGACACTTTTCTATAGACGTCGGTATAGTGACGGTTTCGGGAGGGATGGAAAAAATTTGGGAAAATTTCCAACATTTGGTCAAAAGCGTCGGAACCAAGTGTCGGAATTTCCACCAAATGTACTAGTGGGAGGTCCCGGTACAAATAACAAGGCAGAGATTATGGCTCTCTGGGGGGGTCTATGGGTGGCGTCGGATCTCTCCTTATATAATATCAATATATACGGGGACTCGAAGCTTGTCATAGGATGGGTCACCAACAGGTATGAACTTATTTCTCCACAACTACATGGATGGCTGGATCACACACAGAGACTATGGAGAAGGATGAACTGCCCGATGATCAATCATATTTACAGGGAAAATAATACATGTGCTGATGGGTTGTCAAAGAAAGGTCTTCTGGCAGACTTCGGGTATATGATGGTCTCTCGTTACAGAGATGGCAGGATGATACAGGATTTCAATATTCCCATTCCGTGAATCTGATGGGACAAAACACTTTTTTCGGTTTTTTTTGTCTTTTTTGGTCTCTTTCGGATACAAAATGCATAGACTAACCATTTTTTGGCCACAATCAAGTGTTATGGACGAGGATGCGAGCACTGAAGTATCAAGGGAGATAGATCGCAGCTGAACAAGCAAATGGTTACACTCTCCAACAAGCGAGCCTGCGAACTAAAAAATAATGAACAAGGGGATTGGGTTTAATATTCAAATAAAAAAAGATTTATCACATTAGCAGTCTCATCTATTGAACAAAGAATCCCTCTTCAAGTGACCCGGAAAGATATATTACAAGCGAGTCAGGTTCTAAAATCAAGCAAGTCGGGTTACTATAATCAAGCGAGCCTGAATATTGTTTACAAGCGAGCCTGCTTATAAATTCAAGTGAGCCTGATGATTATATACATGTCTGTCGGGGAACCGATTCTCCATATTTCTTCATCCAGAATTCCATGTTTTTTGTTGCTTTACCTATCCATTAGTAAATGATTTAAATCCACACTGGTTTCAGTTAAGGTTTAAGTAGGATATAAGATGAACATTATAATAACGCTGCTTTTTTTCTTAATTTGCCTTTATTTCCTTACAGAAATGTAATGCAACATTTGGCTGGGGTTGATTTTTTCCCCCTGATATGATGTGCCAGTCAGATTATAACTTCTTATTCTATTCTTGAATCAGCAGTTTACAGGTTGACTTTGCAATGATTTTTTTCTCATTGAACTAGTTTCAAATGAGAATGTATTTTGTCCATGTACTGATATATTTAATATATGCAGCGGTTTTTTTCTTCTGAAAAAAAAAAAAAAAAGGTGCATAGAAATAAGCTTGATTGAATTATAGAAATGATGGCGATAGTTTTTGGATTTTATAAGAAAATTAGGATCAGAAAGCTTTTAATGATGTAGGCATTTGAAAACAGGCACATGGTGGCTTCAATGGATAACAATCAATAGGATTGACATATGGAGGTAGCGACAAAAATAGATAGCAGGTATTCAAAATGGTGGAAGCAGAAAAAATTTGGTGGAGGGTTTTTTCTAGCAGAAACTATTTATGGTTTTTGGAGGGGGTGGGGGATGGGAAGTGGTAAAATGCGGGTGGGTGCGCAATTCACAATGTGTTGACACATAGAAAAAGTGAGATTTGAAATGCAGTTTTTTGCGAACCCCTGCTTCCATTAAACGTCAAGCAAGCAAGGGCGCAGGTGCAATCAAATAATATCCCTTGATTACTACAGATGATATATTCGTCATTGAAAAGAGCGTGATGGTTATTAATGCACTTTATTCAACCTTTGCGATAACCAATTTATTAAAACAATTTAAACATAAATATATGGCTTTATAAGATAACTGATATATATTATTGTACACTGTGCATAAGAATGAAATATTTTTGCCTTTTTTTTTAGCAAACTTCTGAAAAAAATTATTTGGACAAGAAAATGTTACAACACACTATAGTCTCATGCGAATGTTAGGTGGGGTATCCTCAATCCCCCACTTCTCTTGACGACATATTGTCATAATTTTCACACATGCCGACTTGAACAATCACTCACCATGAGGCAGACTTTGAGGTATACATTATTATAATACATTTTACTCAAGAAAGCACAATGTGTTAAATTAATTGTAAAAAATTGTATTGCAACATGTTTCAATAACTAATGTTTGATCATATATGGACCTAAGTTGTGATTAGCCTAAGATATTATATGATCCTTTCTCTATGGTAGTTTTAGTGATGATTAAATAAGGATATTGTATATTTGATAAATTATCGTTGATGTGTTGAAATCACTTATTCCTTTAAATTTAGAGGTAATATTATGTTTGGTTGATCACAATTTTGCTTAATATTAGTGGATACAATTTATGTTTGAAGTCATCTTGGAGTGGAAGTCCACCCCATTACAAAGTATTGAGGAGTTATTACAAGTGGCAAGATTTTGGTTATACGTGATAATGCAATGTCTTAATGCTAGTTATAACAATGTCTCATTGTAGATGGACTTTAGTAACATAACCTTTTTCCTCTTTTAGGAAATAAAAATTTGTTGAAAATATGATACATACACATGTGTGGATCATACTTAGTCCTAAGACACTCCACCATAGAATAGTGCATCACATGTAGACATATAGTATAAATAGCTTGGGACCTCAAAGGCAAAGATGTTATGGTGTTGTTTTGTCATTTTCAAGAAATCCTTTTGTTATAGCTCAATTTGACACTCCTTGAGACAACGTAAGAAGACTTGACAAAATCAGCATTAAATATTACATATGTCTCATAGAAAACCTTTAAAATAATCAAAGTTAGCCCTCTAACGCTCTTGGAACACTAACAAAGAGTGTTACAACACTCCCAAAGCAATGTTAAAAGGTGTTGAATGCTCCCATCCTCCTTGCAAAGAGTGTTGAAGTGGCTAAGGTTTATGGAATGAAAAATTGAGGTTTGAAAATGACAAAATAGTGATCAAAAGAGGATAAGGATGAAAAGTTCATATCAAACAAAATCCAAAGTGTCTAGCTTTATCCCTTGTACCTTCTCAACTCAATTATAAATAAGAATATTCCATGGAGAAAATATATATAGAAAAAGTACAAGTAAATTCACACTTTTGATAACCCTATGTCTACAGTAAGACTTGAATGTGAGTGTAGGTGAGAGGAGGAGCATCTTATCAAGGATCCCTAGGGACTTTCGATTGATATAAGTTCCATATTCTAATGCAATCTTATGTTTCCCCCTTTTATTTATGCACATTTACATGTAATGGCTAATTCTATTTATATTTATGTGGATTTAGCTGACTAATGTTGTTAACATTTGCCTTGAAAGATAGGATCTATAAAGGTTAGTCCTAGCTTGGTCTATTTGATGCTTTCCCCAAGAGCTTTTGTCCCAATTTTTAGTGTCAATATGTTTAGTGATCAAATATGCTCTTTCAGTTTACTTTTTAGTAGTCCTAGGTCAAAAAATTGTCTTTTCAAACAAGTTTTCAAATAAATTTTGGCCACTGCATATGGTCTAGGTTATAAATGTTTCTCCCCTAATTTCATCCATGGCCATCATCATCTCAAATTTCATGTCACTCATTTTCATTTAGAGTCTTAGGTCAGTCACTCCATCTCCATCTAGGCCTGTTGTCTATGAGTCCTTGTTTTGCCATTGAAAAGTTCAAATATGTCACCAAAAAGGGTGAACAAGGCTTCATTTTCATCATATTAGTATTTTAAAGGGAGTTATCATAGTTAGGGGAATAAAGTAAAGCAATTTATCTTATTTAAAAACTTGTTTCATTGTCAAATTGTTCCAAAAAGGAAAAATTGTCCTCAAAGTTTTTGGTTTCACGAAAAGACAAAAATTCATTTCAAGATGTTATAAAGAGGAAAAAGAAGGTCTTTTTTCAACTCATTTTGTCTTTTCATTATTGTTAGAGCTCCTCTCTTACCTTCATATTGCTCCATAATTGTCAAGGGTTCGAAGAAAATCAAGGAATTTGCCAAAAAAAAAACCTTTGTTACACATCTGGAAGGTTGTGTTACACATATGAAGGGCTCGGTTATGCATCTGGAAAGTTGTGTTACGCATCTGGAAGGTTGTGTTACACATCTGGGAGAGTGCTAAGTTTTTGGTATTTTGCTCCTAAATCACTCATCCAAGCTCCATGATCATTGCCATGAATTTTTAAATCTTCTTCAATAGTAAGTTTGCACCTCACATCCTCCTTAAGTCAATTTATCAAGCACCACATTGGTTTTCTTGCTTACCTCCTTTCCTACTACGTTTTCAATTTTTCCTTTCATTAAGTGATTTTAGTGGATTAAACCCTGATAATACCATCTAATACTCACATACACCTTCCTCGGATCATACTCTCTCATTCCCCACCATCCACACCCTCCCTAACCATCATTTCCATCAAAGCCTAATTTATTACTACTTTTCCATTGGAAAAACAAGAAATTCCTATGTTTTCCTAATTTAGCCACCTCCATCATACCCACTTCACCAAATTTCACTTATACTCTGAAGCTAACATACAACCCTAACTCCTGAATTTTTTTGGGAATTTATCTTAGCTTCATTACCCTTCATATCACCCTCCAAACCTACCCTATCCCTCTCCTCTATTTTTCCAGATTCACTGCACATACCCACTACATCCTAAACACCTAGGGTTTATCCTTCTGATATATATTATGGAGAGTGAGAAGAAAATCCACAAAGGAGGGTGCCACATCAGATTTGATTACTCCACCTTGCAAGAATTCAATGCCTCACCTTTTTCCAAAAGATGCTTTGAGAGGACTACATGCTTGAGATTCTGTGAGAAAATCATGGAAGAAGGTTGTCATCTCCAATTGACAAGCTTATTTTCCACTATTTTCTATATGGGAAAGGCCATCATTGAAGGTGTAGAGTTTAACTTATCAGCATATGTGATTTCTTTAACAACAAGTATACCTAGTCATGGAAAAAAGTGGTTTAATGGCATGGACATAGACCTTGAAGATTACAAACTGTTCCTCAAAACTCATGCTAGAGAGAACCCTAAGTACATTTTCCATTTCAGGAACCTCCTTGAAAAATATGCTCCTTTGATGAGGTTAATTATAAAATATTTCACATGTGAATGGAGATTCTCTAGGTTGTACAGGTACCATATCAAATTATCGATGCACTTTACCTCTACTAAACCACTTGACTTGCCACATTATTTGTATAGAAGTTTGCTTAGAATGACTGAGAAGGTTCAGAGCATAAACAAAGATCACTATCCAAGTCTATTCCACCATGGTCTAGTCAAACTCATTTCTTTGCATCATCTCTCAACCACTAACATTACTTGGGAAACCTTCATAGAAAAAGTAGCAGCAACGCCCACCACTAGTCCTCCTATCATGCATAACACACCATCACCACCAGTATCAACACAACCAATGGAGGTTGGCTCTTCTAGCACGCAAACTCAGATTTCAAAGGTTCCTAGGGTTGTTGAGGTCACTCACACTTATGAAAATGGAAATATCCTGCAGGTCTTTGCTCCCAAATCCATCAAAAGTGTATCTACACTTGATACTAAAGTTGAGGAAAGAGAAATATAGGACTAGACACTCATGCATCAGATTAAATCACCATTACACCAACATGATGAACAAGCTCTCCTAGATCTTGACATGTCAGAAAAAGTTGAGGATAAATCATTTGAGGATATCACAAAGGAAAAGGATGAGGAAATAGTAGAGTTGAGGGAGATTTTCTCCATTTCAAATTCTCATATCACATTCCTACAGTAAGAGAATTTTTAGCTAAAGGTAAAATTTCTCCTCCATGAAAAACCTAAGGTACATGTTGATGCAGATAGAGGCAATGGAAAAGATATTGCAGATGATGATGAGCTGGAGGATGTAGAGGTTGAAACAAAATGAATAAAACCAAGGACAATGGGCCTCAAAAAGGCGCTTCAGAGAGAAAGAGAATCAACAGCTCTTAAATTCACATTAGCAACCTTTGATGAGATCTTTCTTGATGAAATCAACCAAGATAGAGAGTATTGGCTTGATAGGGTCAATGGGTACCTTGAGAAGTTTTTGAAGAAATCCAAGAAGAACAATAACCTCTAGAGGCATACGACCAATCATTATTGCACCAGGAAAAAAATTTCACAAATCAAGCTCAAACAAGTGAAAAAGAAGCTCAAAGAGGCTCAAATGAAGCTTAAGGAGAAAGAAAACTTAGCCTCCTTACTGAGGCATATATGGTTGTTTATGCCATCCTCAACAGGTCTTATAGAAGAAATTTTGGCCAATTTTGAGCACTTTTTTCATTTTTTCACTAAACTAGAAATTCAGCCTCCACAGATGCACAGCGTCGAGGTGTTAAGTTTTTTCCTAGGGCACCTAAATGATGAATTAATTACATTTTTAGATGAATTTTTATGAGTACATCACATATTAGGAACCCTTTTTGCATGAAAAGCTCTATTTTGGAAGAAAAAACCACTAGTTTTCTATGCTCATACCAATATTTTTTACTAGCCGCTATACATCTGGAGTAAGCTTGGGAGAATCAACTTTTGGAGGCCTTCCCATGGGTAATTTTTCAAAATTCAAAATTTTTTGGAAACTAGACACACAGGGCTAGTTTACATATCTTCCATATTTGGATTTGGAGTCCTAAAAGTCCCTCAAAATCAGTTGCAAAGAGGTGTTACAATCTGTGAAAAGGTGTTACGCATCTGTAAAAGGTGTTAAGCATCTATAAAAAAGTGTTATGCATCTGCATAAGATTCCTCAAGACACTTGTCAAGCCCAGAAAAGAGTCATATTTTTGAGGTTTTGTTGTCCTTTGAGCTATCATTGGAGTAATTGAGTTGGTTTTTTCCTCTTATCATGAGGAAACCTGTAATTTAATTTGGGGGACACACACTCCTAGTCTTTAGCTGAATTTGAGGGAATGGTTCCTAACCTCCCTAAATTATAGGAAGTGACTCATATCATGTAATTATGATTCTTTTTGGATGGGAATTCGACCCTATGAGTTTTCATTGTTCATATTTTCTATCAATAAACCCACTTTAGTCTTTTCTTGGGTTGGAAAATGGTTTTTTGTAGTGGAGCTATTGTACAAGCCTTTTGGAATGAAATAAAAGACAATGTTGCAGAATTCGTGTTGAGAATCTCGTGGTATGCCTTGGAAAATTTGTTCTTCCTCTATATATTTATCTTATTAATATGTTGAATGATATGTTTTCCTCTTTCATATACATACTTCTATGTGCTATATTATCAGTCTATAAGCAGAAATAATGCCTTTTCATGCTCTATTTTAACAAGATTTACATTATATGTCTATGTTATTATAAATTAATGAATTCACCTCAGTGCTCATTCAGATTTTCTATCATTTCATCCTATACACAATGAAAAACTAAACATGAATTCAAGCTACCTACCTGGCCTCATCCATATTCTCTGTAAATTGTTCTTGAATTTAGACCTTAAACCCTAGACCTAGTCTCCTTACTGCCATTCCTATCCAGCACACAAACATTAAACAAAAACCCTATTTACTGAGATTACATACCTAACCTAAGATCATTACATATTTAGTCATTTAATTGACTGCAAAGTGACAATGAGAGAGCCCTCTCTGTTCCTGGTAGGGTTAGCTACCTTACCTAAAGCCTGGTCTGTGGTTACCTTCCTTCAATCCCACTCTCAGCCTTGGGAATTTTGGGGGATTGATAACATTTTTGGCGTCATTTCCGAGGAGCGAAGGTTAAATAGTTCTCGAGAAATAACGAAAAATATTATCTCTAATTGTTGATGGTGAACAATGGTTAGGCACAACTGTTGAATTTGCTTGTATAGAAACTCCAGAGAGTCATGATTTATTCGTTGAGATCAAAAACAATGTACAATAGGTTTTTTGTCTTGAGTTTTATGAACATGTTCAACAACCCTCAAATGATCAAGATATATAAATTTTTCAAATCCAAGACAATTCTCTTTCTGATATACATAAAAATACACTTGTAGATATTTGTGTTGATGTTGATTTGGCTACCTCAATTTAATATATGCAAGAACATACAAATCATGTCTCTGATCTGGATGATATGGAAGATAAAATTGCTCCATTTTTATTTAATAAGGATCAACCAAAAGAAGAATAACAATCATCCATTATATTTGAAAGCATATCCCTTCTTTTTTCCAATCAACAAGAGGTAATGTTTCATGATTTTCAAGACCCTTTGAGAAATCGTTTGCAAGTATCAGAAAAGGTGGAGTTTTTTTTGTTCACCAACACAGGTTTTGGGCTCATATTTCATTTTGAGTTGTCATTTACTCAATCTTTATTTATGCCTGGTGGAGCTGAATACAAGCATCGTTCAAGTATTCATTTACTTGACTAGTTACATTGGACCTTTGAATTCACTTTATCAAGTAATTTATGGATCAATTAGAATAGGTAAGGTGTAATTAATAACCTCAACATTATGAGCATATTTTTTAGTGTCAATTTCCAATAGAGTTTGCAGTTGATGATGTACAATTCAACTTTCAGTTTCATTTGAATCAGTTTAAGGATTGTAGTTGTAGTGACTCCATTGCCCAATGGATGAGGCTACTTGGTATATGATGTTCTTGAAATCTACTGAAGGAGCTGCCACCCACAGCTAAAGCCAATATTAGTTTCAATATGTTTACTGATCAACTATTCTCTTTCAGTTTACTTTTTAGTAATCTTAAGTCAAAATTTTGTCTTTTCAAATAAATTTTGGTCATTGCATATGGTCTAGGTGATAAATGTTGCTCCCCTCATTTCATCCATGGGCATAATAATCTCAGAGGTCATGTCACTCATTTTCATTTAGAGTCTTAGGTCAGTCACTCCATCTCCATCTAGTTTTGTTGTCTAGGTGTCCTTGTTTTTCCACTGAAAAGTTCAAATATGTCACCAAAAAGGGCGAACAAGGCTTAATTTTCATCATATCAATATTTTAAAGGGATTTATCATAGTTAGGGGAATAAATTAAAACAATTGTTATTATTTCGAAACTTGTTTCATTGTCAAATTGTTCCAAAAAATGCAAAATTGTCCTCAAAGTTTATGGTTTCACTAAAAGGAAAAAAGTCATTTCAAGATGTTATAAAGAGGAAAAAGAAGCTTTTTTTTTCAACTCATTTTGTATTTTCATGATTGGTAGAGCTCCTCTCTTATCTTCAACTTGCTCCATAATTGTCAAGGGTTTGAATAAAATCAAGGAATTTTCTCCAAAAAAAACATATGTTACGCATATGGAAGGTTGTGTTACACATCTGAAGGGCTCTGTTATGCATCTCAAAGGTTGTGTTATGCATTTGGAAGGTTGTGTTACACATCTAGGAGAGTGCTCCGGAATTTTTGGTATTTTACTCCTAAATCACTCATCCAAGCTCCAGTATCATTGCCATGAGTTTTTAAAGATTATTCAACAATAAGTTAGCACCTCATATCCTCCTTAAGTTAATTTATCAAGCACAATATTGATTTTCTCGCTTACCTCCTTTCCTACTACATTTTCACTTTTTCCTATCATTAAGTGATTTTAGTGGATTAAACCCTCACCCTAACATCTAATACTCTCATACACCTTCCCCAAACCATACTCTATCATTCCACACCATCCATACCCCCCTAAGCATCATTTCCATCAAACCCTAACTTGAATGCCACCCCCCTCCCTCCACCCCCAAAATTAGGAATTGGGGTCCAAACATGGTGAGTCATGAAAAGAATATAACATGTACTCAACATTCTCCCACTTGTTGTTTTCTTTGCATACAGGGGGTCATAAGAGTACATGATAAAAAAATCTAGGAAAATAATGAACATTATTTCTCTACATCAAGAGAACTTCTCAGTTGTCAGTATACAACATTCTTCAAAGTTTCCACCTTTACGAGTAGAACATTCTTCTCTTTAACCATATCTCTCACAAAGTGATACTAAACATCAAAATTCTTTGACTTTGAATGATAAGCATGGTTATTTTCTTGGAAAATTTCACTTTGACTATCACAATCTATTCTTACAACTTATTGTACGAGCCCAATACTCGAAGACAATATTCATAACCAAATTGCTTCCTTTCCTGCATGAGTAGCTGCCATGTATTCAACTTTTGTAGTTGAGAGTGCCACTTTAGAATGTCTCTTGCTCATACAACTGATTACTCCTCCAAATCGGTTAATCACATTCCCAATTGTAGATATTTTTCAATCCAAATCTCTAGCCCAGTGTTAATCAACAAAGCCATGTATGTCCAACACTTTTTCCAATCTTTGTCTTCCTTAATAACATAATCCATAATCAGTAGTGCCACACATATACCTGAAAACTCTCTTTAATGTTGTTCAATGCTCTTTCCCTTATTTTTACATATATGCACTAAATACTCCCATTGCATTTGCAATGTCTGATTTGGTACAGACCATTGCATACATCAAACTTCCAACCGCATTGGCATATGGAACACGATATTTTTCCTCTTCCTCTTCCTATGCCTTGGGACACTAATTTTAAAATAAATTCACATCCATAGGAATAGAAAACTTTATCAGTTTACTTTCATGGATATTAAACCTCTGCAATATTTTCTTGACATACTTCCTCTGATTTATCTATAGTTTCCTCTTTGCTCGATCTCTTTTATTTTTTGTGCCCAAAAAAAATAATTTGCAACACCAAGATCCTTCATGTCAAATTTAGAGGACAATTGAGTTTTCACATCCTGGATAATTTCCATGTCCTTTCCAATTCAAAACATATCATCCACATACAAGATCGAATAAATAATACAATCACCAAATAATTTAAAATATACACAATGATCAATTTTTGTCCTCGTGAAGCCAAGTCCCATGTTATGCAACCAGTTCACAAGATAGATGAAAATATAGATGAACTACTTAAAAATTAGCCTCTTTTATGGGGAAACCTCCTTTACAGTACATAAATGAACAATTATTGGATGCTACAAATGATAAGACCTCCTTGCTATATATAGGAGTCTAAGGGGTCACAATATAATCAAAGCCTACATTACAATAACAATGTAAGGGCACAACAATAACAATAGTGGCCTTCTATGGGGCACAAAAATAAAAATATGGGGGATACATGGGCACAAAAATAACAATAGGGGTCTACACTAATAATAATAATAAGGGGAATACACTAGTATTATAGGCACCTAACATATCCCTCTCCTTCAAAAAAGTGTTGTCATCAATGCTTGAGTAGTTTTGGATGCTTCTGTATAAAATTATCATCCTCCCATGTGGGATATTCAACGGATAATTTCTTCCACTTAATGAGATACTCTAAAATTAATCGATTCTGTAGTTTTCAGGTTCTTTTCTTCATGACTGCTTCAGGCTCAAATATGATTTTTCCTTCTTTGTCAAGTTCTGGAAACACTATTTGAACTAGGAACTTGTCATCGATAACCTTCTTTAAGCATGAAACATGGAAAACAGGGTGTAATCGGGAAGATGTAGACACTTCCAATTTGTATGTCATAGTACCATTCTTTTGCAACACCTTTTAAGGACCATAGTACTTGGGTGATAATTTATTATCCTTCTTAGCTTGCTTGAGGGACATTTGTTTATATGGTTGCAACCATAAAAATACCCAATCACCTACATCAAAACTTATTTCACTACGATGTTGATATTCTTTTTGTTTCATTTGATTATGCACCAAAGTGAGGTTATCCTTTAATATTTGGATAACTTGTGGTTGATGCTTGATGTGATCTTCCACTGCTTGAAACTTAGATTTTTCTCTTAAAGATGATGTGATGAATAGTGGATGATATCCATAAAGTGCCATAAATGGAGTAATTTTTGCTATAGTATGGAAGGAAGTGTTATACCATCATTCAGCTAGAGGTAACCACTTGACCCATTGTGTTTTTTATTTTTAGATACAAAGAAAAAAAGATATCCTTGCAAACATTTTTTTACTATCTTAGTTTTCTCGTCATATTGAGAATTATAAGATGAGTTATGAGCTAATTGAGTACCAGCACAAGAAAATAATTTCGTCCTAATATTTCCAGTGAAAATGGGATATCTTTCATTTACAATACGCAAAAAGTTTGCATACTCGATAATTCTATCAATGACCACCATGATGGCACTCGTTCCTTCAGACTTGGGTAAACCTGTGATAAAATCCATTGAGAACTCCTCCCAATGCTGACTTGGAATGGCTAAAGGTTGTAATAGACCTAGGGTCTTAATTGTATCAACTTTATTTTTTTGGAAAACCAAACATTCTGCCACAAACTTCTGAATATCAGATTAAATTCCATCCCAAATAAACCCTTCTTGACCCTATGGCAAGTTTTAAAAAATATTGAGTGCACTCCTAAAGGAGAGGTATGCAATTCCAAAATAATATTTTTCTTGAGTTGGGAATTAATGAATCTGTTGAAGGTGATATAAATCTGTCAACCAAGGGGATATCCTTGATGTGAAGTCCCAATTAGACCTCACATCGTTTGGAGTAGGAGCCCCATCCAGAATATGGCTCGGTTGTTTTTTTCTTATAGATTTGCCTTGGATATAACTATCATCAAGATAGAGGGATGCACATATACCTTTGAAAATCAAGTGGGTGTGCCTGGTGAGTGTTCAATTATAGGCGTGTCAAGGTTCTTCTACCGCAGAGGGATAAAAGGTGAGCCTCTAAGAGAGAGGTAATAGTACAACTCTAGCAGGGACACACGTGCATAGGAAGTATCCTTCTAACATCTAGAAAAATAGTCCACAAAGAATCAACGGTCATTACAACCAACATAAAAAATAAATATATGTCAATCATCCAATGGAATAGTCCACAAAGACCCGATAGTCATAAAAACCATTACAACACATTCTCAATATGATAAGTAATAAAATAACCAAAATAGTTAAACGACTTTAGCACAGGTGAAAACAAACATGAACTATAAACATTCACAAAAAAAGGTTAAAAATATTCATAATCCATGCATGAAGAATGTGCTAGCCATCAGACTTCTTATATTAAGTAAAATTTCTCAGACACATATATACAATGAGCATCACTAGCTCCAATAGTGGAGTGTTGGAGCCACTCCTTGCTCCCCAAAAGAACTAGTCTGTCTCTCTAATGCCTTGCAGGAGGAGCCAAGGTGAAAATTCCCTTGCTCATACAATGAGGGTGTATATATAACCAAAGGATGATGCTTCACCTTCATTATGACTCTTGAACTACCCTCATGATTGTTTGACTTCCTATCAAATTTACATTACTCTTCATATTTTCTATGTGTGCTTTGGAATTACACTTTACAATACATTTTGAATATATAATTACATAATACACAATAATGATGTAGCATATGATGACCCATGACATGATATGACATGATATTGTTGACATGGATTGCATGGTGACATGGCAATGTCTGGTCACGTTTTGTTGCTTCTTCATTATTTTTGTCTTCAATAATATATGTATCCAATACTTTATATTCATGAAATATATGCTTTTTTATTCATATCCACCCTCCAAATTGTTGTGAATTAGATGGAGTCTTCACTTGGTCTCGATATTTGATCTTTTGTTGTAATCCAATGTTCCTTTGTCTTCTCGTCTGACAATCATCTTATCTCCTCAGCTCCTTAGGTGTCTTCTAGCTTGTCCTCCTTCTCCATATCCTTCTTCATCATCCTTCCATATCATGATAGAGTACCTGCATCTGTAATCCATTCATGAGAAGATGACATCAGTCTAATAAACCCCTGGTATAAGATGATGCATGATGATCCACTGATTAAACCAAAACCGGGTAGCAGGCTGAGGGAGAGGCTCAGTGACTATGCAATTGCGCACATCAAGTAATTAAGGGTCAGGCTTGAGCCTTGAGACTCCAAAATGCATAATTTAGGCTTGAACTGCGCAAAAATATTGTGCAGTTGGGGAGCTCAGCGAGCTAGGCTGAGGGCTTGAGCACTGATTTTTCCAAATGCATAGTTATGAAAGGAAGAGGAGCCCAGGTGAATGCACCATTGTGTAGTTCAAGAACTCAATACCATGGATTGAGCCTTAAGACTGTGCAATGTGCATTTTAGGCTAGATTGTGCAGGAAGATTTCATAGTTTTGAGGCTTAGTGAGCCAGGCTATAGGGTCTTGCATTGTTTCTATAAACTGCACAGTTATGGGAGACATAGAGGACTTGGGTATTGCACATTTCAATAGCTCGGGGTTTGATATTGAGCTTATATACTGCATAGTGCGTAGTTGGGGCCAGTTTAGAGGGATGAATTGCGAAATTTTGGAGGCCAATACCCTGGCTTAAGCACTGAAACTATGTAGTGCACAGACCTGAAAGGCAAGAACTGTGCATTGCACATTTTCAAGAGGAAAGGGTGTAACTTGAGGGTTGGGACTATGCAATTCATAGTTCAAGAAGGCTAGAGGTGCCTAAGTTGTTGGGAATTTTCCAAAATTTGGCTAAGTGTGGGATCAGTGAGATAAATGTGAAAAATTATAGGACTTGACTGTGACCACACACTTAGAGTGATTTATGACACAATATACATCATCTAGAACACATTAAAAACATACTTCCTTCAATGTGACAACCTTTACGACAAGTGTGACACTAAGGATACCAATTGTGACGACCGTGACGACATTTGTGCAGTGTTGCTTCAACTTTGTAAATGAGTGCGACAAATCATTTTACATGGTAATATCGACTCATTTACACAAAGAGAACCTCTTGAAACCACCAAAAAAAGCTTATGTACATTATGCGACACTTAACATGATAGAAGACAACAAGTGCTAAAGTGAAAACGACACTTGTGATATGCGAACGATAGTGAGAGAAACAAGTGTCAAAGAAAATATAACATGAAAACGATACTTATTGGAGTGAAAGCAAGAAAAAGCGATAACGGAAAACATGAAGATGATACTCACGAAAATAAATGTGCACAAAAGCGACAATTTGCAAAACTCACCGAAATAGAAGTACAAACACAGCTAGAAGTGAGAAATTGTTGATGTCAGTGTGCACTCACTGTCAACATGGATTGGAAATCGCGTAGAAGCAGTCTTGATGGAACATGCTATGATTTTTCAAGCTTGTGTAAAAGAACATGCTCATGAACTTGTTGCAGACTGAGCATGTGTCATAAAGTACCCTTGACACCTCCAATCCAAGAAGGGATCTCAAAAGCATAAACTAATGAATAAGTCACTACAGAAAAACCGATCGAAAGATCCACAGTAGGCTCCAAAATTCAGTATAGGGAAAATTTTGTAGGGTGTTTTCGCAATTAAAAAACTTAGCGACACACTAGTAGAACTCCAACTTCTATCTTCGGGTTTCATCCTTAAGTGCAAGGCCTCGGTCCTTCGAGAAGTATTGATTCTCCATATATATTACCCTGACTTTTCCACTTATCCTGATTAAATATATAGTCCCCTATATCCCTTACTCAGCTTAAAACATATCAATATAATACTAGCCATGGCCCAACTACTTTGATAGGGGAGAAAAATAGTAAGTATATCGAGCTTTTTATCAAATTCTCTGGTGTTTCTCTGCTGCCAACGAACCTGAACAATCATCGGCAGAGTCATCTCAAGATAACACAAGCATCACTTCGCTGTTCGCAGGCTTGGACAGTACCCCGATGAAGTTTCTTGCTTCACCTGTCTGCGCATTAAGCCTTTCTCTTCTTTCACCCTTTAATTATTTTATTTACAAAACTGTGCTTAGGAACTTATTTTTTTTCTGGGGTAGAAGAGGTATCTCAACTTATTGAGAGAAAATGAGGTTGTTCCTTGTTTAAGGGATTTGAAAGATAACCGAAGTTTTATGCTCGTTTTAAAGTTTTTCTTGTTTCCCTTATCTACTCGGTTGAGTCAATAGGTCAAAAAAACATTCAATATAATGATGATTGAAGAATGAAGGTCCTAATAAAGATACACATTTCACAATTTAACCAAAGGCTTTATATCTGGAATGAATCATATTTTTCGTTCAGACATCATTGACTTTAAAGATGTGTAAACCCAAGATAGATAAGAGGAAATGTATAAGCCAAGCAGTGTTCATCATTAATATTTCCATTTTTAATTTTTTCCATATTGATTTTTCTAAGCCAAATGGGACACCCTTCATGCAAAGTCTTATCGACAGAACAGAAGGAAAAGATATGACACATAAAGAAAGAAAAACTAAAATACGGGAAAAAGAAAGCTAAACCAAACATGATAGAAGACAAAAGTAAGAAAAAAAAAATACTAAAGAGAACAAGTGTAGGATGAGTGCAAGAGAGGGGAAACTAAAATGTAGCTAATCCTACTCCTAACCTACACAACTTGAAGTTCAGGGTAAAGTGTAATGAAATTTCCAATGAAGCCATTGTAGTTTTCCCCAGCCTCCAATCACAAAGATACAGTCGATTAAAACTAAAATAAGGTAGTGTGCAACAAAAAATATAAAAACTTGAATAACTTGCACAAAAATTTGAAGGTCTTGCCTATGAGTAAAAATATAGGCCATAGCCACTACTTCTAACTAGCTTACATTCTTACCTTTTCGATGAGAACCATCATTAGACAAAAATTGAAGACTTCTTGTGAATGCACCTTATTTTGTGTTATCCTACTTAGCAAGCATGAGAAAAAATTGAAATCTGTTATTAATGGAGATTTCCAAGTAAGTTTGCTCCAACCGTTCGACGATTGGATCATGAAACTTGGAATAGTCCTCTTGATAATTGCGAAGTCTTTGAAAAGATAAATTTTCAATTAAAAGCGCAGGATTGGGATGAGAATATCGCAAGGGAAAATGAGTTTGATCATAATCATAGGGCTTGTCAAAATAATGAGAACTTGACATAACCATCAAAAAAGTTTGAATTGACTCAACTGCTTGAAAAATACCCAAACAGTGCAATGTTAAACCATAAATATCGAAGGGCGTAAAAAAACTATCATTGGATGTGGTGATGGGAAAATGACAAGCTGAATGACAGTCATCAGAGACATAATAATGATTAGATGGGATGATTAAAACATTAGATTCCCAATTTGTAATTAATAAAGATAAATCAATTTGAACAACTCTACAAATGCTATGAATAATATAACCAACTTCTTCGCATGTTGAATGTGACAAACCATTTTCCCATAACTGGTGACAAACTATACAAGCATCGTAATCATCGAAAGAATCTAAAAGGAATGTCAGCACCACAAACACATGAGACCAGTCAGGACATAGTGAACATAGAAGAATTTTATTCACACAATAACCCGTGCATTCATTATCACTCAAGAGTATTTTAGGTGCAATGAAGGGAAAGATTTGCAATATAACATTCGCAAGAAAAATTAGGAGTTGATTATTAAGAAATGAATCTGATAAGCATGATTCCTTCGGCAAAAGATAGTTTTTGAAATGATAAACTTTGAAATTCCATGAATTTTTGAGACATACACATTCTAAACCCGAATTTAATGCAAGATATTTGCATGATGATGAACCAACTGAAGAATATTCTTCAATTCAATCAGAAGTAAAACCTTGAAATTTTGAAAGATTACATTTGAAATACCAAACATCTTTCAAAGATAAATTTAAATTGAGTGAAACCATGCAAAGAGAAGGATTGTGCAAGAAAAACCAAATATGACTTAGTTCGAGGGGCTTACCAGAGTCGTGAGATTCTGAAAGTGATAAAATGCATCGGGCCGTTAAGTTATAAAAATGCATCGATGAGTTAAAGGAAAACTGCACTAGTGCATGCAATGCCTATCGGACCACCTGGGTGGTAGTAGTTGATAGAGCATATTGGACGTTCTAATTGGTATTCATATTTTCACAGTGCCCATAGGTTTTAGAAACGCACTAGTGCACATTATCATACAAACGCATCGGTGCGCAGTAAGTAACATGTACTGGTGTTCATTTTGTATTTTTTAGAAACATCGACCTGTGATAGTGCAATTATTATGATTTTTTAAAATTCATTATTCATCAAAAGTCAACACATCTTATAATAGTATTCATATAAATTAAATTTTTATTAGTGCATTTGAATGTGATGTTTGGATTAATTTGTTATATCATATCATCAGATTTTGCATCTCTTCATTATAATATTTAATCATCCATATATTTAATCATTGGTGTAACATTTCACAATGACAACGGAGAACGTAATAGAATAAATTAAAGCATATTATATATATATATATATATATAATACCAATAACTATCCCATTTTGTATGAAAAAGAGTGTCTATTCATATATATATATATATATGAATAGACACTCTTTTTCATACAAAATGGGATAGTTATTGGTATCCCTCTGTCTTTCAATTGGGACACTATGTCCATTACATTAAACAAAATGTCTGATTTAACAGACAAATATTTCAAAAAATACAACGCCTTGCTTTGATATCCAAACGTATTGATCATCATTCTTCGTTGGAACTGTTGTTAGTGCTCGAGCTACTTCCATGAATTGAGTTGTTTTGAGGAATATTTTGTTCACTGTGTTGATTGTTTTCTTCTTCTTCAAGTTCCATATACAAACATAAAAATAAACTGTAATGAGTGTATATACATTGGTGAGAATAATGAAAATTGCAATATCAAATAATATACATCAATGTAAATCGATAATAAATGTACCATAGAAAGAATTGACTCATGAACTATACACATTCTTTCAAAATCAAATTTCATGCCATCTTTCAACAATTCATTTGTTGGCGCAGTTCCATACTTTGTTTCCAGCAAGTTTTATACCCCATAACAAATCATATATTTAATATAAAAGATCTTTTTGTTCTTTTAATTATAGATGAATCTAAGTAAAACAAGATAGATGCTTACAAATTCCACAATTAATTTTTGATATGCCAACATATACTGACAACCCATATTTAAGCCAATGTCAATAAATTCTTCTGATGGTTATTCTTTGTATGTTAGCACCTCTTTGAAGACATTCAATGATTATTGTTGTAAAACAACTTAAAATATACAAAAATGAAATTTAGTTAAGTGGTTATAAGGAAGTAAGAATTACTCACAAACATAGATATCAACCCTTTTCTTCCTTGTTGTCATGTTTTATGTGTTGAATGGGTTCCATTTTCTTTTCTTTTCTGTAATAAAATAACTGAAAATTAATATTTAATGCTAAATTGTTTATTTATTGTACCTAATCGAAAAATTCAGTGATTACATATTACATTTGAAGCATGTTGTTGTTGAGATGACTCCTCGTGCGATGCAATTATGTCTATTTCTTTGACCATCTCCTTATACACCTTTTGGACATTCCTCTTGGCATATTTCTGATATCAACTCATTCATCCTTTGAGATTTTCATAATCTACCTGAAAATGTAACATGAAAATAAACTATTTAATTTTTATATTGATATATGAAAAGTAAATATAACAAAAGTGATATTTATAAATGATTTCTTTCTAGTAATATATACATATAATTCTATAAAAATATTTAAAGGAATATTACCTTTTCATTCCTTCTTTTTTGTTGTTGTACTTTTTTGATATTAAAAGTCTGACATGTCTCATTGAGCAATTCTCTGGAAACTCATCCTGTAGTCTAAAATAAATCTGGTTCTTAGAATCATTGGATTTATTTTTTTATTGTAAGTGGAAAGAACGTCTATATATTAGTTCCACTAGATCCCTCAAAGTGTTGTACAATTCCCCCCCCCCCCCCTTTATTTAACCTCCAGCACCACTCCAGATGAGCTAAGGAGCAATTCATTTTCATTTACATGTTCTATTTTATTTTATTTTCTTAGAATAACATTCCTTTTCTTTGTTGTTGTTCCCTTTAGAACATTATTGTGAATTAATAGATATTTTGAAACATTTTATCTAATATTTTTAAGTATATTATTAATGAAAATTCAAAAAAGAAACTCATATTGGATCGATAGTATTTTTTCATTCACCTGATTCATCCTTCTGCAATTTTTGCATCAAACTTTTACTCTCTTCTGGTATTAGATCAGAAATAATCTTATCGAGCTTCATTATTTTGTGGCTCTACATGATACATAGTAAACAATACATATTAGTTAAACTTACATATAGTTCAAAAATAATAATTTTTGTAAATAATTTACAAAGAACTTGCATTTTTCACTTTTCTCAATGTGCTATCAGTATTTTTGTTACTTGATATCTTGTCAGCCATTTCTTTATCAATATGAAACCTGTACCATACCATTCATTAATATATTTTATAAATAAATCACATACTTTTTAGGTAAAAAAAAATAATCAAGAAAATGGTGTGTCTTTCAAATAGTAAGCATCAAAGGCGGTGTGGTAGGTTCTTATAAACACACCGCCAAAATAGTAGAAACACGGTACAGTGTTCTCTGTCAGCAAGGAGACCCGATGCGTTATATGTTAATTGGTGCACTGATTAACACAGACATAATTTAATAAAAAATTGTTGTTTATCATATAGTACGTGCTCGGTGCACTATACTACAATAGTGCACTGGTGCGCTATATAAACAGGGCGCACCGATTAAAAAATATATATTTTTTAAAAAATCATGCAAGGGCTGACATGGATTGAGATCTGACTCTGCAATTGGTCTCGCAGGGTGGATGTCATATGCCTATATATATAGCAATACAAACCATATAAATCTAAAATGAAGCCCTAATTGTGAAGTCACAAAAACAAGAAGAAGCAAGGGTTTAACGTAAGAATGTATTTTTTTTGTCTTCTTGTTTTTTTTTGTTTTTTTTTAATGCACAATAAAATTTAAAAATTTTACCATGCATGTATTAAATCCAACATAAACTGTAAACAAAACAATTATTACAGTAAAATTTAACAATTTTACTATACTACAGGGTTTTTGTGTGAATCACGAGATGTTTCAAATTCTGATTCTCTGAATAGTGTTGTTGTTCGAAATTATTTTTTTGCTCCACAGTGCTCTCGTGCTCTCTTGCTTCAGGTATGTCTCTCGTGCAAATCCCTCCTTGAAATTTTTTGCAAAAATAATGAAATAATGAATAGCTTTTACTATTTAAAGAAATTTTTTATGAAATTAGATTTCTGAAAATAATTTTCTGCCCATTTTTCAATTTACCGCTTTTTTTCACTTTAAGAAAATGATTTTTTTTTTTTTTTTTTTTTTTTTTTTTTTTTTTTTTTTTTTAATTCGGTGCATTTATTAACTAACCACACTGGTGCGCAGTAATTAAAACATGTTGGAAATATTGAGAGGGGGGATCAATCAATATTCCTTTCAATTAGAGCATTAGTTAATCTTCAATTTATTATCAGTGTTTGTACAATTATAGCAGTAAACAAAAGGAACACAAAAGTACACAGTTTTTAAGGTGGAAACCCACTCTGGGAAAAAAAACCACCTAATGCTTTTCTAATAATTCTTTAATATTCAACTCCAATTGAAAATAAAGCTCCAACTTCCTAGAATCTAGAAAAGCATTCTTCTCCAACTCCCACTGGATGGACGCTCCAACGCCCAAGATTCTTTAGTAGTCAACTGAACGGATGCCCCAACACCCAATGAGCTACAACTCACCCTAGCACCACCCTACCACCCTATAGAAGAATAAAAGAAGAATGGACTCTTGTACCAGGAAAAATGGTCCACTTTAAAATGATATAGAATGATGTAGAAGAAGAATACACACTAGACCATGACCCCAACTATGACACAACCACCTAATGATGATCCTAGACCTCCCAACACTGCCTCTTCAACTCTTGGCAGATAGACACTAGTACAATTTTTACAATAATGTATTTACAATGACTTAGTACAATGATACCTTTACAGTGACTGTATGCAGTGCTGCCCACTTGAAGACTTCATGTGATGAACTTCTTGCTGTTGTTCTACACCTTGGTTGCTACTCTTGTCATGCTACCCTCTGTTGCACCTTGCTTTGCTTTGCTGCCCTAGAAATTCTGGTCCTTTGTAGTCCTTGACAACACAAGATCTAACTTTTTCTTGCCTTCTAGGAGCTTGATATTGAATCTGGTGTATCTTTGTTATTTCAGATCCCCAATATGTGATTTTCGGTCCTATAGTAGTCCTCTAAGTCTTATTTCCAATTCCATAGGTCTGACCCAATTTGGATTCTTCAAGGATGATTTATGCCCAATCTCTCACAATGCTCTAATTATGGACTGTTTCAGTAGAGAAAACTTGTACAGCATGCCACATGTCATTGTTTCTTCATTCGGCTTTGAAATTGATATAGAGAAAACTACAGTCTGTGCACTATCTGCCACTTTTTACATAATTCCAATCCGATACACAGAGAGAGAGTTATGATTATTTTCCCAAGGTCACCTCTTTGAGATGAATTTCATGAGCCTGCACAAACACTGACTTCCACAGATCTTATCTCTGATAATATTTTGAACCTTGATCTAAAGTTTTTAAAGGGGCTTCCTTAGGACTTTGGCTTCTCCTCATAAAAATTTCATCTTCTGAGCCTTCGTAGAAAAAAATTTAGAGTGAAAAGGCCATGATGACCTGTTTCATATGGAAAAATCCCTTGCATAAGGAGGATATGAGGATCACAATTTATATAAATGCTTAGATTGAGAGGGGCTTCAACAAGTGAACATGGGAGGGATTTTAGGAGCTTAAAAAATATTAATTATGACTTTTCAATGACCCATGCCACAACCCCATGGGGTTTTATCCCACTAACTGGGGGTAAAAACGTCAAACATGAATATCTCTCAAACTGTGAAGAATTACATGGCATGCCATATATCAACGGAAACATCTCAACAATTAGAAACTATCAAAAGAATTCTTGACCCAGAATATAGTAATTTGGTAGGTAAAAATTCCCATGCAATATTGGGGTAGCCCCTGGTGCTTCTTGGGTTGACATCAATGACACCTCTTCCTACAACATTCTCTCCCCCTTTGACATGAATGGCAAAGGGTAGCTCCCCCTGACACACAACCATCTTGCAGACCTGTACACACTTCCACTCCCCCTTTATATTCAGAATAAGGAAAATATAATGAGATCTTGGGAGAATCCCAAGATTCTGGCAAAGATATTCCAATGCTTCACGAGTACTCTCATGATAATCAACGCTTCCTGCCCAATATGCATCTGTAAAGGCATGAATAATGAAATTGTTACCCTTGGGATACCATAATCCATATTCTGTTGTTCCCTTTAGATATCAAAGAATTCTTTTGATGGCAATGATATGTGATTCTTTTGGTGCTTCTTGGAATCTTGCTACTTGTCCAACTGCTTGCATAACATCTAGCTGAGAGGTTGTTACATATAGAAGACTACTAATCATAGATCTGTACAACCTTTGATCCACATCCTTAGATGAGTCGTCTATGCTCAATCTACAACCTATTACCATCGGAGTAAGGATGGGTTTGCAATCTTCCATTTTGAATTTCTTGAACATTTCCTTGATGTACTTGGCTTGACATATAAATATTCCTTTCTCCTGCTGAGATATTTGAAGCCCTAAGAAGTATTTCAGCTCACCAAGTAAAGACATCTCGAAATCACTTTGCATCTTTGTAGCAAAATTATTACTTAGTCAATCATCATTGCTACCAAATATTATATCATCCTCTTTAGCTATTAGACGTGCTTTATTTGCTTCATCCAAAACATATATGTCATTTGGAGCTCAACTTGTTGTAGCCACAATTTCACCATACCTTCCTTTCCTGATTTCACATTTTGTGGATTTGAATAGCATTGTGTGTCCTTGATCACACATTTGTCCAACACTGAGCAGATTGTGATTCATGTTTTCAACCAATAGAACATTCTTGGCTAGACCATCTTTGCTTTCGAGAGTGACGGTACCTGATCCTATAACATTTGAAGATCCATCATTTCCAAAGGACACGGTTCCATCCTTCTTCTCATTCAAAGATACAAATTTCTTTCTATCTCTAGTCATATGCGTTGAGAAACCACTACCAACATACCACACATCTTTGTTGTTTTGAGCCTTGAGAGCAATAGCATAATTATCAGTCTTCTTCTTCTTCCATGTTCGTTCATTCTATGGCTTCGAAGATTCTTCTAGAGGATTTTGAAGTCTGCAGTCTCTAGCTATGTGTCCAAAGTTTCAAAATTTGTAACATTCAATATTATTTCTTAAATGTTCAAATATATTGATGTTTTGCTAAGCCCTGGGAGGTTCATATTTGACATATCTCCTGGAATTGTATTTTTCCCTGGGGTACGTGCGACATTCTACAACTTTATGACCAAATTTTCCACATGAATAACAGTAGCCATAAAAAATATGTTGGTACGTGGACGGAAATCTTCGTCGAGTAATTGTCTTCCAAGGTTGTTCTTGCGAATCTTGTCCAATGAATTCTACATGCATGTCAGATATCATAGGTTCATTGTATTTTGTTGTAGAAGGTCCTGCTTCTTCTTCTTTGTAACCGATGCCAGTTCTGTCGTTGTAAGATCGTTGATTGTTGATGAGTCCTTCTAATGCCCTTGAGTTGTTGGCATATTTTTGGATAGTTTTTCCTTTCTTCACTTCCTTACGCAGCGAGACTACTTCGGCTTCTAATTCTTCCTTTTCTTGGTTGCTTTCTTCCAACTTCTTTTGAAGTGACTCTTCAATGCATTTGCGTTCTTCAACTTCAATTTTGAGACCTTTAGCTTGTTCTTCAAGAGTATTAGAATGGATCTTTTATGCCTTGAGCTCTTTTATAAGCTTGATTGCTTCCTTAGAAAATTATTCTATGGTCAATCCTTCTTCTTCGTTGTTTGATACCTCTTATTTATTGTGCTTGGCCATAAACAATACTCTCTCATTGGCTTCTTCTTCGTTGTCATTGTCTTCATCGGATGATGAGCTATCTTCTTTAGAGAGAAAGTTCCTTTGGGATCCTTGCTTGTTGAATTTCTTAAAGCCTTCTTTCTTTTTGAGTTTCCATCATTTCTGTTCGGACATTTTGCTACGAAATGTTGAACCTTACCACAGCTGAAACATATCAATGGAAGTTTACCTTTGAATTTTCCCTTACCAATCTTTAGTTTTCTCGTGAAGTAAGCATATTATTCATCGTAAATATCTTCTCCATTATCTCCCTTTTCTTCACACTTGCAGGTGCATGTCTTTTCAATGCAAGGTTGTTTGTCCTTATTGGTTTTCTTAGATGCAACGAACGTGGTTTCTAGATGTGAAGTACCCTCTTCTTCATCAAGTCTCATTTCATATGCTATGAGAACTCCATGTAATTCCTCTTTGCTGAGTTTGTCCATATTTTCACTGTATTCTAAGACCGATACCTTTGGGTTGAATCTCCCTGGAAACGTTCTAAGAATATTTCGTATAATATTCTTCTCATCAACTGGCTTTCCCAATCCTTCCAGAGTATTGGTTATTTCATCAACGTATTGGAAGTATGCAGCAATGTTGCAAACTTTTTTCATTTTGATTTGCTCAAATTTTGTTCTATATATTTGAAGCTTTGCTTCTTTGACATTTGAGTCGCCTGCATATATATGCTCAATCTTGTCCCATACATTTTTGGTGGTTTTACAACCCAACACCTTATGATAAGCAGATTCAATAAGTCCACAGATAATAATATTCTTTGCTTTTTCATCATTTACCAAATTCTTTTTACCTTGTTCATCCACGGTTGATGTAAATCCATTTTGAACAGTGTCCCATACTTCGTAACCTTGCGCCAAGAGATAGACCTCCATTCTTCCTTTCCAGAGTGCATAATTATTTTCATTGAACAAAGGTACACCATTCTTGGTATGCTCCATGTCCTCCTTCTAGCTGTTAAACTACTATTGAAGGAACTAAGCTCTGATACCAATAGTTGGAAATACTGAGTGGGGGGGGGGGGGGGGGGAGTAGAATCGATATTCTTTCAATTAGAGCATTCTTTAATCTTCAATCATTATCGGTGTTTGTACAATGGCGGTAGTAAACAAAGACACCACCTGGTTTTAAGGTGAAACTTCTCTATGGACAAAAACCACCTAATGCTTTTCTAATAATTCTTTAATATTCAATTCCAATTAAAAATAATGCTTCAACTTCCTAGAATCTAGAAAAGCATTCTTATCCAGCTTCCACTGGATGGATGCTCCAACGCTCAAGATTCTTCAGTAGTCAACTAAACGGATGCCACAACACCCAATGAGCTACAACTAACCCTAGCACCACCCTACCACCCTATAGCAGAATAAAAGAAGAATGGACTCCCGTACCTGGAAAAATGGTCCACTTTACAATGATATAGAATGATGTAGAAGAAGAAGACACACTAGACCATAACACCAACTATGACACAACCACCTAATGATGATCCTAGACCTCCTGACACTGCCTCTTCAAATCTTGGCAGATAGACGCTAGTACAATTTTTACAATAATGTATTTACAATGACTTAGTACAATGATACCTTTACAGTGACTGTATGAAATGCTGCCCACTTGAAGACTTCATGTCATGAACTTCTTGCTACTGTTCTACACCTTGGTTGCTGCTCTTGTCATGCTACCCTCTGTTGCACCTTCCTTTGCTTTTCTGCCCTAGAAAGTTGTTGGAAATACTGAGAGGGGGGGGGTGAATCAGTATTCCTTTCAATTAGAGCATTAGTTAATCTTCAATTATTATTAGTGTTTGTACAATGATAGAAGCAAACAAGAGGAACACAAATGCACACAGTTTTTAAGGTGGAAACCCAAACCACCTAATGCTTTTCCAATAATTCTTTAACATTCAACTCTAATTGAAAATAAATCTCCAACTTCCTAGAATCTAGAAAAGCATTCTTCTCCAGCTCCCGCTAGATGGACGCTCCAACGCCCGAGATTCTTCATTAGTCAACTGAACGGATGCCCCAACACCCAATGAGCTACAACTCACCCTAGCACCACCCTACCACGCTATAGAAGAATAAAAGAAGAATGGACTCCCGTACCAGGGAAAATGGTCCACTTTTACAATGATATATAATGATGTAGAAGAAGAAGATATACTAGACCAGAACCCAAACATTGACACAACCACCTAATGATGATCCTAGACCTCCCAAAACTGCCTCTTCAACCCTTGGCAAATAGATACTAGTACAATTTTTACAATAATGTACTTACAATGACTTAGTACAATGATACCTTTACAATGATTGTATGCAGTACTGCCCACTTGAAGACTTCATATGATGAACTTCTTGCCACTATTATGCACCTTGGTTGCTGCTCTTGTCATGCTTCCTTCTGTTGAAGCTTGCTTTGCTTTGCTGTCATAGAAATTATGGTCCTTTGCAACCCTTGACAACACATGATCTAGCTTTTTCTTGCCTTCTAGGAGCTCGATATTGAATCTGGTGTATCTCTGTTATTTCAGATCCTCAATATCTGATTTTTGGTCTTGTATTATTCCTATAAGTCATATTTCCAATTCCACATGTCTGACCCAATTTGGATTCTTCAAGATAGAGTTATACCCAATCTCTCACAATGCCCTAATTATGGATGGTTTCAGCATAGCAAAATTGTACGGTGTTCCACGTGTCATTGTTTCTTCATTCAGCTCTGAAATTTATATAGAGAAAAATACGGTCTTTAAAATATCTGTCGCTTTTTACGGAATTCCAATCCGATACTCAGAGAGAGAGTTATGACGATTTTACCAAGGTCACTTCTTTGAGATTAATTTCAGGAGCCTGCGAAAACCCGAACTTCCACAGATCATATCTCCAAAAATATTGCGCACCTTGATCTAAAATTTTTACAGCAGCTTCCTCAGGATTTTGGCTTCGTCTCATAAAATTTTAGCTTCTGAACCTTCCTAGAAAAAAATTTAGAGTGAAAAATCCACGATGACTTGTTTCAAATGGCGAAATCCCTTGCATAAGGAGGAAATGAGGATCACAATTTATATAAATTCTTAGGTTGAGAGGGGCTTCAACAAGTGAACGTGGGAGGGATTTTAGGAGCCTAAAAAATATTAATTATGACTTTTCAATGACCCATGCCCAAACCCCATGGGGTTTTAGCCCACTAACTGGGGGTACAAACTTCAAACATGAATATCTCTCAAACCGTGAAGAATTACATGGCATGCCATATATCAATGGAAAAATCTCGACAAGTAGAAACCATCAAGAGCATTATTGACCTAGAATATATTAATTTGGTAGGTCAAAATTCCCATGCAATATTGGGTTAGCCCCTGGTGCTGCTTGGGTTGACATCAATGACAACCGTTGATCAACAATCTCCCCCTTTGGCATTGATGGAAACACAAGTACTCCCCCTGCGATCATGACACTTCTTCCTACAACATTCTCTCCCCCTTTGACATCAATGGAAAAGGGTAACTCCCCCTGAAACACAACCATCCTGCAGACCTGTACACACTTCCACTCCCGCTAACACACAATCGTCCTACAGACCTGTAATCTAATGAGAACTTGGGAGAATCCCAAGCTTTTGATGAAGATATTCAAATGCTTCACGAGGTAAAGGTTTAGTGAAGATTTCAGCGATTTGTTCTTTTGTACAAACATACTCAAGTTTGATATTCTTTTCAGTGACTTGTTCTCTAACAAAATGATATTTGATCGGAATGTGTTTTGTTTTTGAATGCATGACAAGATTCTTGGAGATGCTAATGGCACTAGTGTTGTCACAGAATATGGGAATAGGCTCACTAAATTGTACTTGAAGCTCTTGCAAAGTTTTTTTCATCCAAATGACTTGAGTACAACATGATGCTGTTGCAATGTATTTTTCTTCCGCTCTAGATAACGAGATTGAAGTTTGCTTTTTTCTCAACCATGATATGAGACAACCACCTAGATAGAATGTTGCTCCACTAGTACTCTTACGATCATCAACGCTTCCTGCCCAATCTGCATCTATAAAGGCTTGAGTAATGAGATTGTTACCCTTGGGATACCACAAGCCATATTCTTTTATGCCCTTTAGATATCGAAGAATTCTTTTGACGGCAATAATATGTGATTCTTTTGGTGCTGCTTAGAATCTTGCTACTTGTCCAAATGCTTGCATAACATCTGGTCGAGAGGCTGTTACATATAGAATACTACCAATCATATATCTGTACAACCTCTGATCCACATCCTTAGATAAGTCATCTATGCTAAATTTGCAACCTGTTACCATCGGAGTAAGGACGGGTTTGCAATCTTCCATTTTGAATTTATTGAGCATTTCCTTGATGTACTTGGCTTGACATATAAATATTCCTTTCTCTTGCTGAGATATTTGAAGCCCTAAGAATTATTTCAGCTCACCAAGTAAAGACATCGCAATCTCACTTTGCATCTTTGTAGAAAATTTCTTACTTAGTTGATCATCATTGCTGCCAAATATTATATCATCCACATATACCTCAACGATTGTTAAATTATCTTTATCTATTTGTACATAAAGATTGCTATCAACAGTACGTTTCTTGAACTTGTGTTAACGTAGATATCCATCAAGACGAGAAAACCATGTTCTAGGAGCTTGCTTGAGACCATATAGAGCCTTCTTTAACCTGCAGACATAGTCTTCTTTTTGTGATAGTAGAAAACCTTCAGGTTGTTCGATGTAAACTTCTTCTTCTAATTCTCCATTCAGAAATGCTGACTAAACATCCATTTGGTAGACTTTGATTTTTCTTGAACATGCATAGGCGAGAAACATTCGGATGGCTTCCATTCTGGCAACTGGTGCAAATGTTTTGTTGAAATCAATTCCTTCCACTTGTTCATAGCCTTTTCAAACCAATCTTGCTTTGTTTCTGGTAACCTGCCCATCTTCAATTAATTTGTTCCTGAACACCCATTTAGTCCCAATGACATTTTTATCTTTTGGTCATGGAACTAATTCCCAGGTCTTATTCTTCTCAATTTGATCCAATTCTTCATTCATAACTGCTACCCAATGTTCATTCTGGCTGGCTTCCTCAAAACTACTAGGCTCAAAGGTTGCTAGAAAAGCAACGTGAGCTTGTTGTGATGAACGAAGCTGTCGACCTTCATTTATGTCACCAATGATTTGATTTTATGGATGGTTCTTTTGAATCCACTCTTTTGTTCTCCTTGGAGGATCTTCTTGTTGTTGTTATAGTATATCTTGATGATCATTGTTTACTTCTTCCTCATTGATAGTTGCTTCTTGTTCTACAATTTTATCTGTGTCTTTTTCAGCCTCTGTCTCAAGTTTCAAAGATTCTATATCCTCATCATTACTCGCTAAAACACCATATTCGTCAAATGTAACATTTATGCTCTCCACCATCTTTTTTCATCTTAGATTATAGCATTTATAGGCCTTTATTTTGTGTGAGTACCCAACAAAGATACCTTCATCAACACGTGATTCAAACTTACTCAAATTTTGATCTTCTCTTTTGATATAACATTTGCTTCCAAAGATTCTGAAATATTTTACATTAGCTGGTTTTCCTTTCCATAATTCATATGGAGTCTTGTTGCAATTATTTCTGAGAAGACTTTGATTGATAATGAAGACTTTCATATCAATTGCTTGAACCCAGAATTTTTCATCCAATTTTGAGTCCTTCAACATTGTTCTACATTACTACTTAGTTCTATTCTTTTCTTTCATATCCCATTTCTTGGTGTTTGTGATGTTGAAAGTTCCTTTTATTCCATTTTCGTCCGCAATTATTTAAAATAATTTAAGTAGATTACTACCATTATACAGTCATAACACTTTATTTTTCAGTAGTTTCATTTTCAACTAAATCTTGCTGCGATCGTAAAGCCTCAAAATACTTTAGATTTTTCTTTAGGAAAGTAGCCGAAGTTTGTCATCCTGGTATAGTCATCTATCATTAACATGAAATATAATTCTCCATCTAAGCCTTTTGTTCTCACAGGACCACATAGATCAATATGTATCAATTCCAATGGATGTGATGCAAAGTGTTCTTTTGTTTTAAATTGGACTTTTGTCTACTTGCCGACATGCCTCACATAGTGTGTTGGAAGGTTTTGAGATTTTTGGTATTTCTCGTACTGCTTCCTCTTTGCTTATCCTAACAATATTGTCAAAGTTTATGTGACCCATTCATTTGTGCCATAACCAGCTTTCATCTTCTTTAGCTAGTAGACATGCTTTGGTTGCTTCATCCAGAACATATATGTCATTTGGAGCTCGACTTGCTGTAGCCACAATGTTACCATACCTACCTTTCTTGATTTCACATTTTGTGGAGTTGAATAGCATTGTGTGTCCTTGATCACACATTTGTCCAACACTGAGCAGATTGTGATTCATGTTTTCGAGCAATAGAACATTCTTGGCTATAACATCTTTACTTCCGAGAGTGACGGTACCTAATCCTATAACATTTGAAGATCCATCATTTCCAAAGGATATGGTTCCATCCTTCTTCTCTTTCAGAGATACAAATTTCATTCTATCTCCATTCATATGCGTTGAGAAACCACTGTCAACATACCACACATCTTTCTTTTTTTGAGCCTTGAGAGCGAGAGCACAATTATCAGTCTTCTTCTTCTTCCATGTTCATTCATTCTGTGGCTTCAAAGATTCTTCTGGAGGATTTTCAACTCTACAATTTCTGGCTATGTGTCCAAAGTTCTAACATTTGTAACATTCCATATTATTTCTTAAATGTTCAAATCTATTGATGTTTCGTTGAGCCCTGGGAGGTTCATATTTGAAGAATCTCTTGGAATTGTATTGGTTCCTAGGGTATGTGCGACATTCTACAGCTTTATGACCAAATTTTCCACATGAATAACAATAGCCATGAAAAATATGTTGGTACCTGGATGAAAATCTTCGTCGAGGAATCGTCTTCCAAGGATGTGCTTGAGAATCTTGTCCAATGAAGTCTTCATGTATGTCAGATCTCATAGGTTCATTGTATTTTGTTGTAGAAGGTCCTGCTTCTTCTTCTTTGTAACCGAGGCCAGTTCTGTCATTGTAAGATTGTTGATTGTTGATGAGTTCTTCCAATGCCCTTGAGCTATTGGCATAGTTTTGGACAGTTTTTCCCTTCTTCACTTCCTTACGCAGCGAGACTACTTCAGCTTCTAATGCTTCCCTTTCTTGGTTTCTTTCTTCCAACTTCTTTTGAAGTGACTCTTCAATACATTTGTGTTCTTCAACCTCAATTTTGAGACCTTGAACTTGTTCTTCAAGAGTATTGGAATGGATCTTCTCAGCATTGAGCTCTTTTATAAGCTTGATTGCCTCCTCATAAAATTCTTCTATGGCCAACCCTTCTTCTTCATTGTTTGATACTTCTTGTTTATTTTGCTTGGCCATAACAATACTTTCTCATTGGCTTCTTCTTTGCTTTCACTTTCTTCATCGGATGATGAGCTATCTTCTTTCTCATTGGCTTCTTCTTTGCTTTCACTTTCTTCATCGGATGATGAGCTATCTTCTTTAGAGAGAAATTTCCTTTTGGATCCTTTCTTTTTGCCTTGCTTGTTGAATTTCTTAAAGGCTTTCTTTCTTTTGAGTTTTCATCACTTTTGTTCGGACATTTTGCTACGAAATGCCCAACCTCACCACAACCGAAACATATCAATGGAAGCTTACCTTTGAATTTTCCCTTACCAGGTTTTAGTTTTCTCGTAAAGTAAGCATATTCTTCAACTAAAAGACCTTCTCCATCATCTCTCTTTTCTTCACACTTGCAGGTGCATGTCATTTCAATTGAAGGTTGTTTGTCCTTATTGGTTTTCTTAGATGCAACGAACGCAGTTTCTAGATTTGAAGTACCCTTTTCTTCATCAAGTCTCATTTCATATGCTATGAGAACTCCATGTAATTCTTCCTTGTTGAGTTTGTCCAGATTTGCAATGTATTCTAAGACCGATAACTTTGGGTTGAATCTCCCTGGTAACATTCTAAGAATCTTCCATATAATATTCTTCTCGTCAACTATCTCTCCCAATCCTTCCATAGTATTGGTTATTTCATCAACATATTAGAAGTATGCAGCAATGTTGCAATCTTCTTTCATTCTAAGTTGCTCAAATTTTGCTCTATAGATTTGAAGCTTTTCTTATTTGACATTTGAGTCACCTGCATATATATTCTCAAGCTTGTCCCATACATTTTTGGCGGTTTTACAACCCAACACCTTATGATAAGCATATTCAATAAGTCCACTGATAATAATATTCTTTGTTTTTGCATCATTTACCAAATTCTTCTTACCTTGTTCATCCGCGGTTGATGTAAATCCATTTTGAACAGTGTCCCATACTTCGTAACCTTGCGCCAAGAGATCGACCTCCATTCTTACTTTCCAGAGTGCATAATTATTTTCATTGAATAGAGGTACACCATTCTTGGTATGCTCCATGACCTCCTTCCAGCTATTAAACTTCAATTGAAGGAACCAAGCTCCAATACCAATTGTTGGAAATACTGAGAGGGGGGGTGAATCAATATTCCTTTCAATTAGAGCATTAGTTAATCTTCAATTATTATCAGTGTTTGTACAATGATAGCAGCAAACAAGAGGAACAAAAAGCACATAGTTTTTAAGTTGGAAACCCACTCCGGGACAAAAACCACCTAATGCTTTTCTAATAATTCTTTAACATTCAACTCCAATTGAAAATAAAGCTCCAACTTCCTAGAATATAGAAAAGCATTCTTCTCTAGCTCCCACTGGATGGATGCTCAAACACTCGAGATTCTTCAATATTCAACTGAACGGATGCCCTAACATCCAATGAGCTACAACTCACCCTAGCACCACCCTACCACCCTATAGAAGAATTAAAGAAGAATGGACTCTCTTACCAGGGAAAATGGTCCATTTTACAATGATATAGAATGATGTAGAAGAAGAAGATATACTAGACCAGAACCCAAACTTTGACACAACCATCTAATGATGATCCTAGACCTCCCAACACTGCCTCTTCAACCCTTGGTAGATAGATACTAGTACAATTTTACAATAATGTATTTATAATGACTTAGTACAATGATACCTTTACAATGATTGTATGCAGTGCTGCCCACTTGAAGACTTCATATGATGAAATTCTTGCTGCTTTTATGCACCTTGGTTTTTTCTCTTGTCATGCTTCCTTCTGCTGCACCTTGCTTTGCTTTTCTGCCATAGAAAGTCTGTTCCTTTGCAACCTTTGACAACACATGATCTAGCTTTTTCTTGCCTTCTAGGAGCTCAATATTGAATCTGGTGTATCTCTGTTATTTCAGATCCTCAATATATGATTTCTAGTCCTGTAGTATTCCTCTGAGTCATCTTTCCAATGCCACAGGTCTGACCCAATTTGGATTTTTCAAGAGATATTTATGCCCAATCTCTCACAATGCCCTAATTATGGACTTTTTCAGCAGAGCGAACTTGTACGGTGTGCCACGTGTCATTGTTTCTTCATTCGGCTCTGAAATTGATAGAGAGAAAACCAAAGTCTGTGCACTATCTGTCACATTTTATGGAATTCCAATCCGATACTCATAGAGATATTTATGATGATTTTACCAAGGTCACTTCTTTGAGATTAATTTCAGGAGCCTGCAAAAACCTTGAATTCCACAGATCATATCTCCAAAAATGTTGTGCACCTTGATCTGAAATTTTTACAGAAGCTTCCTCAGGATTTTGGCTTCACCTCATAAATATTTCAGCTTCTGAACCTTTGTATAAAAAAAGTTAGAGCGAAAATTCCACAATGACATGTTTCAGATGGCAAAATTCCTTGCATAAGGAGGAAATGAGGATCACAATTTATATAAATGCTTAGGTTGAGAGGGGCTTCAACAAGTGAACGTGGGAGGGATTTTAGGATCTTAAAAAATATTAATTATGACTTTTCAATGACCCATGCCCCAACCCCATGGGGTTTTAGCCCAGTAACTGGGGGTACAAACTTCAAACATGAATATCTCTCAAACCGTGAAGAATTACATGGCGTTGCATATATCAATGGAAACATCTCGACAAGTAGAAACCATCAAAAGAATTATTGACCCATAATATATTAATTTGGTAGGTCAAAATTCCCATGCAATATTGGGTTAACCCTGGTGCTACTTGGGTTGACATCAATGACAACCACTAATCAACAAAAGTTTGGTCCTTTGCAGCCCTTGACTACACATGATCTAACTTTTTCTTGCCTTCTAGGAGCTCGATATTGAATCTGGTGTATATTTGTTATTTCAGATCCCCAATATGTGATTTTCAGTCCTGTAGTAGTTTTCTAAGTCTTATTTCCAATGCCACACGTCTGACCCAATTTTGATTCTTCAAGGATGAGTTATGCCCAATCTCTCGCAATGCCCTAATTATGGATTGTTTCAGTAAAGCGAATTTGTACGGTGTGCCATGTGTCATTGTTTCTTCATTCAGCTTTGAAATTTATAGAGTGAAAACTAAATTCTGTGCACTATCTTCCACTTCTTACAGAATTTCAATTTGATACTCAGACAGATAGTTATGAGGATCTTCCCAAGATCACTTCTTTGAGATGAATTTCAGGAGCCTGTAAAAACACTGACTTCCACATATCATTTCTCCAAAAATATTGCGCAACTTGATCTAAAAATTTTACAGGAGTTTCCTCAAGATGCCAGCTTTGCCTCATAAAAATTTTAGCTTCTGAACTTTCGTAGAAAACAAGTTAGAGCGAAAATTCCACGATGACCTGTTTCAGATGGCGAAATCCCTTGCATAAGGAGGATATGAGGATCACAATTTATATAAATGCTTAGGTTGAGAGGGGCTTCAACAAGTGAACGTGGGAAGGATTTTAGGAGCTTAAAAATATTAATTATGACTTTTCAATGACCCATGCCACAACCCCATGGGGTTTTAGCCCACTAATTGGGGGTACAAACTTCAAACATGAATATCTCTCAAACTGTGAAGAATTATGTGGCGTGCCAAATATCAACAGAAACATCTCACAAGTAGAAACTATAAAAAGCATTCTTGACCCAGAATATAGTAATTTGGTAGGTCAAAATTCCCATGCAATATTGGGGTAGCTCCTGGCGCTGCTTGGGTTGACATCAATGACAACCATTGATCAACAAAACGCACTAGTGCAATTAATTGTACATTAGCAGTGATTACAACAAGTCCATTTTTAAGGCACCAAAATTAGTTTTAGATATGTACAGAAAAATTTATTGTTGACTTTTCTCAAATGCAGGGAAAAAATATCATAATTATATAAAATGGACAATTCTTCAAAATCCAACACATTCCATAATATTTCTCAAAGTCCATCACGGAGTTCTCCCTATCCATCTCCAGATGTAACATTTACTTCAGATTTTATTTATATTTTCATTATCTAATTGAAATTTTTCTTTATCCATGTCAATCAGTTGAATAAAATTAATATATACAAATTTTCAGGTTCATGTAGATTCAAAATCAAGTTCAGAAAATATTCAAACAGCTCCAAGACGTAAAAAGCTCTTATCAGGAGCAGCGTACCGCAAGGCGCATTTGGTAAATGAAAATGGACAGTTGCTTCACCCTGCCAATTATTGATTCTTCTAGCCAGAATCTTGGGACAATGATGGTAATAATAATTTTTGGTACATTAATGTAATTATTTCAACGTCAAACCAATTAATCATGCATTGTCCACGTGCTTACTAATTGGTACCATCGATTTTGTACTAATCATGTTCAAATATATTTTTTTAAATTAATAGGATTCTAGTGATGATAAGTGACCTACCTACCATCTTTCGTTGCAACCCATGACAACGTCAAACCGAGAGAAGGATGAATTAAGAGAAAAACTCAAAGAGGAACGATACCAAGAATGGTTGAATCAACCACCTATTCAATCCCCACTACGTCCAGACTCAGCAATTAGAAATGACTATAGCAATAGTAGTTATTCACAAGCTAGAAATGGAGACAATCAAATAGAGGTTGGTATGGATTATTACTTAAGGGATATGACTTCCATGGAGACAATGTTGTTAGATTCATTCTAGAACGATGATCAACTAGGGGATGATGCTCATATCGCTGATACCTTTTTCGAAAGCCTTAAATTTGCTTCCACCACCCCTCTCTTTGGACCTAGTGTTTAGTCAAAGTCTACCCAGTTGGGGAAAATGATGTTAATGTACAACTTGAAAGCAAAGTTTGGCTTGTCGAATGCGTGTTTCTAGGAAATTTTGAGGTAATTGACATCAAGTCCTCCCTTATATTTTGATAAATAGAATCACACAATGAACATTACAAATGGTCAATTTTATGAATGTTAATAATTATATCAGCATTAATCTACATTTAATATTTTCCATGACCAACTATAGGTTATTCAAAGATAATGTTCTTTCGAGTGATAATGTCTTTCCCGATAGCTGTGAAGAGGCAAAGAAATTGTTGAAAATGTTGGGTGTTGAGTACATATCATATCATGCATGTCCAAATGATTGTATTCTATATAGAGGAGAATATGTAGACAATGAAATATGTTCGAAATGTGGGCATGATAGGTATGATAAATAAAAAAAGAAGGGTAAATCACATGGTCCTCCTTTTAAGATATTGAGGCACATGCCTATAATCCCAAGGATTCAAAATCTCTTTCATTGCAAATAATTAGCTATGTTGCAGGGATGTCATGCCTCACACAAAAGTAAGTTGGGAGTTATGTGAATCCCAATAGATTCAATAGCCATGAAGCATATAGAGGATACATGGCCCGAAAAATTCAAGGATGAATTACGAATTCTATGAATCAGCATAGCCATGGATGGCGTCAACCCATATTCCTTCCATAACACCAAATATTATGTTTGGCATGTGGTAGTAATCAATAACAATATCCCCCCATGGTTGTTCGCGAAGAATGAACACCTTATGTTGGCTCTCATAGTCCCTGGTAGAAGATAAGTGAAGAATATGGATGTCTACTTACAACCACTGGTAGATGAATTGAAGGAATTATGGGATGGGATAAATGTATACGATGTATTAAGACCCATCGCAACAGAGAGAAGTTTTACGTTGTATGGAATATGTGCTTACACGACACATGATTATTTAGGCTTAGGAGTTTTCTCTAGTAAATTACATGTTTATTGATTTGTTTATATACGTAACAATATTCTTTTGCATATTGTTTATTTAATTCATTGTAATTTTTTTTATCTTCATGATATTCTTTAACGTGCCATGCATATTGTACACAATAATTTCACAGGTCTTGTAACAAAAGGGTATTTTGTATGAAAATGTTGTGGAATTTCTTTGAAATCCAAATGGTTCAATGACCTACAAAATCCAATGTATGATTGTTCTAGAGTATTCCTCCCAGAAGAACGCCCTTACAGAAGAGAAAAATAAACTTTCAATGGTAAACAAGAGAGAACCCAGAGGCCTCTAATAATGACACAAGCAAAATGGCTTAGAGCATATGAGAGAGAGAAGGAGGAGGAGTTTGTTATCACTCAGATTGAACCTCGGGCTGAAGAAGGCAATTCTGAGGTAACCACAAACCACGCTTAGCCAAGTAGCTAGCCCTACTTGGCAAGGAGAGGGATCTCTCTATAAGGATCACAGCCAAGATGGCTGAGAAAATAAGATATTAGGCTAGGTATAGTAGCTCAAGGTTTTGATTTTGATTGTATAGGGTTGTGTTGTATCAGAAGGAGTAAAACAGTCAGGCCAAGGGAAATTAGGTCAAATTTTGCAGGGTGTTCTATGGGGCAAGGTAGGCATAGTGATTCAGCACTTTAGGATTTCAATGGGTGGGATGATCAAGACAAGTGAGGAGCTAGAAAGAGCAAAAATTTCTGTGTTTTTCAAATTCTGCCCAAAAACTCAAATATTTCCCAAAATTTTCAAAATTGTTCAAAATTTGTGGGATAGGCCCAAAATCATATGTCAAGTTGATCTAAGGAGGCATCAGAAAGTATCTTGAGTTTATCACCTCCTTTCTTGCCCTTCTGGATCTCATTTAGTTTATATTTCATCTGTTTGACCTTGATATTGCAAATTTTGTTCCGGGTCTGATAGTGATGGGCCATGTGCTTGAGAATCTAATTGTCTCTGTTGGCCTTCATTAGCAACTTCTCCAAGTGAATGTTGACTCTCTCAAACCACACTTCTCTGTTATCTTCAATCTCCTTTGCCAATTACTAGTCAAAACTCAGATTTTGGGATTCTTGCCTTTCTTTTTCCAATACTCTTTTGAGGCCTCTTATCTTTGGCCTTTTCCTGATGTTTCCAGCCTCCTCAGGATCTTACATAGCTTCTTTATTAATCATGTTTTTCCTCCTCTCCTACAACAACTTCATCTCTAAAATATTTTGCTTATCTGTCAACTATATGTTCTCTTGTTCTAGGGAAGAGATGATGAATTTTTCCCTCCCAAGATTGGTTTGCATCTCTCTGATCTATGCCTCCTTTTATTTGATGGAAATTTTTGATGTGGTAGTGTCATCAAACTCTTCAAGGTCTACTAGCTCAAAATTAGCCTCTACCTCATGGGCATCTTCATGCTCCCGATCTGTCTCTCCATGGCTGACCTCTATGATTTTCTCTTTTCCCTTCAATGCTTGGTGTACCTACTTTGTTGATGAAGAAGGAAAAGCCCCTTCCACATAATATGGAGCAAGAATTTACCTTTGTGCTGATGAAGAAGGCAAAGCCCCTTCCACACCATGTGGAGCAAGCATTTTCCTCTCTGCTGTAAAAAAATTTCTAAGCCCTCTTTGATATGTCACACTGCATTCCTTAACTTGCCTAGGTGATTTGACTTTATCTTTCCTTGTTTCTACAGTTGCAAGGCTAGTAGATGTCTCTCTTCTCTCTTGTGGAATTGGTGGAGGAATTTTGGGATTTTCGAATATGTCATTCGAAATGAAGATATCCCAAGAGATGTTGAGTAGATTGAGATGATGAATCACAATGAGTTTGATGAGGGAGTGATGATAGAGGTCGTTCATCTGCTGATGATATTATTTATTTGCCACCAAGTATGCCATCTTCTCAATGTTCCAGAGCAAGAAATATGGGATGTTCAGCATCCTCACCCTAGTGAAATGCATGAGCAGCCTGATATGATATGTGTACAATCTAGAGAATCTGCCCTCACAAGTGAAGTATCTCATGGTAACCTTCATCATCGGTGCATACTTTCTGAGCAGGAAACTGAAAGGGAAAATATTTCTTATTTCATTCTTGTACCTGGTCTTGAGGTAAGGCTCAAAATAATGATCACCCAGGTCCTGTGCTTTGTACCATTTCTCCCCTACTTTTGGAATCCCTGTAGCATCAGCAATAATAGAAGTGGAAATGGAAAAGGTTACACCTGCGAGAGTTACCCTGTTATCATGGAGGTTCAGTATGAAAATCCTAGTCAATTCAGGGTGATGCTAAACTATTTCCACCTTTTCACAAAACTCATAGCACCTGACATATCTAAAACAAGACACAGCTAAAGGTGAAGCCTCTAGCTCTCTATGGTTTGTTGGCTCTACTCTGATGATTTTGTCTCCCTTGTGTGGCCTTCTTTGTTGTACAATCTCATCTTCCTCAAACTCATAATCATTGTGTTCCTCCTCTATGTAATATTTGACTTCTCTCTCCATGCTTGTTTCTTTGGCACTTTGAGAAACCTAGGGAAAAGGGAAGAAAGGGAGAGTGAATAAGGGAGTGAAGGGAATGGGAGCCGGGAAGGAAATGATGAAATGAGGGCTTTAGGGAATAGGGATAGGGTCAAAAAAATTAAGGGAGACGGGGAAAATGGTTAAGAAACCTTATGAGGTGATGGGAGGTGAAAATATGAAGGGATAAAAAAATGATAATTTAATTACAGGTCAAAGGTAGGAGGGAAATCTAGGAAAAAATAGTGAAATTCCTAGAAATTGGGGTTTTAATGGAAAAGAGTAAAGGGACTTAGGGATGAGGATGTAAGGGTAGTTTTAGTGTTTTTTAGAAGTATGGGTTGATTTATTAGGGTTTAGGGACAATTAATTGGGACAAGGAGGGTTTTGAGAGTTTGTGAGGGGAATGAGGATTGTGGGAGAGATAAAGGAAAACTAAGGTTTCCTTGCAATTTCAGCCAACATGAAACACGCACACACGCATAAAATGGATAAGGAGGGAGTTACAAGGGCTCACTTAATTTTTTTGGAGGTGAAGAAGCAACCTGGAGGTGTGTAGAGGAGTTTGGGGGAGTTTCGGCCCTGTGCGAAACGCCTTACCCAGGTGAGCAACACCCTCTTTCTATGCACAGCATCGTGTAAATTTACACTGGAAAAAATTCTCTATGTGCAGTGCCTTCTCTCTATGCACAGTGCCAGGAAATTTTTTGTAGTTTCTTCCTTGCTCAGACCTCCATTGCTCCAAAATCGTGTTTTCTCTTTGACACATAAACAAAAGAGGATTTTCTTTTGGAAAATGGGCTTTTATATTTTTAATGACTTATGGATTTTGATGATTGGGTCCCACACTTCTTTCTTCTCATTAACCTTTCAAAATACTTTTTGATGCTTTGGATGACTGACATGGCCTTTTTATTTCTTGATCAAATGTCTTTAGCTAGGAATAAGAAACATTTTTAGGATTTTATTACATATAATGACTTAAAATTACATGAAATTAGGAATAATAAAATAACTTTGTTTTTATCTCAAAAATGTGATTTTTGAGATGAAAACTTATAAATATGAAATGTAACTTTACATGGAAAACCTGACTGAAGAAAATCATGAGTTTATTATGGGTCACAGTTACACTAAAATTTGTCACCATGACATTTAGTTGTCTATATGGGTTCATCATTACCTATTTATTGCTCCCTCAGAGGTCTTAAAACATAAAGTTCCCCAAATCAAGTCTTGGAACTGGAAGAAGCTCTTAAAAATCCTAAAAATCCTACTCCCGCATTTTTCCTAGTTATTCCATGCGGTACTGTGGCTAATTGCTATAAAAAATGTGGTACATCCCGCACGTAAAGCTCATTAAAATTGCAGACTCCCGTAGAAGGTAAAATAAAGAGAAAATTAAGTTCTAGAAGCCTAGTTGGTCAAATATTCTCCCAGATGGGGCCTTCTACAAGCGTTATCTGGTCGAGCTTCACCCTTTCCATTCATGAACCTTCATCCCTTCATAAATGGAGCTATACCTTGGTTTTTGGATCTAAAATCCCATGATGAGAGGGCTTTATCCCTTCCTTATTGGAGCTGAAACTACCTCTCTTCAGCTATAAATTGATACCAAGTTTTAGTCTCAAGGGTACTTTTTGGATACTTAGTAGTTAATACTTACATCTTAGCTTATAGAAGAGAATTGCTGAAGAAATTGTACTCTCCAAATTTGGCATCGTTGGCATGAGATAGATTACATACTCATGGCCATAGTCTTATGCTAATTCAGAGAGTTGGAGTCTTGTCAAACTGAGGAAAACGGCTATTCGGGACCACGGAAGAACCTATACAAACATCAAGGTGTAAATGTTGTAAGGTTTCTTCTTTTATTCAAAGATAGTACAAATGGATTATATTTTCTCATTGAGTTGTTCATCCATATTTTGAATGATTTAATTCTTAGACTCCTTGATCACTAAGATAGATTATTGCTTTTGAATTATCATATTTTGCAGATGCTTTGATCCGGTTTTCCTGTCTTTGATTGCAGATCTTATATGCTGGATCAATAACTTCTGGAGCGACTGGATTGAATACCGAACAAGCGTTGGACTTTAGGTAGGAGTGTCTATCCGTAGTTAATGGGTAATTCTTAAGAAAAATAGTCTAGAGAAAATGGTCTACATCTGTCTGTTTGTTTCTAGATATCCTTAGGATACTAGGGAGGTCGCTCTTGTCCGTAAGAGGGATTTGTCTATGTAAAAAAATGGTGACTCCAATGGGGATAATCTAAACTTGGTTTTATTTTATTTTCATTTTGATTTTTGAGATTTCTTTGATTGAGATTAGCTCAAAACTTGATTGGGTAGAAAACTCAATAGGATCCCTTAGTGTAAATCTGTATTTTTATTTTTTCTCTACTTTTCCTGCCTTCCGCACTTTTTCCTTTAAAAAAGAGCAGTAGACCCCGCAATATTAAATAGAATAAAGTGTAGTACCACACGTTATTCCATTAAAAACTACGGATCTCTAGAAAATTTTAGAAAAAAGTAGAAATTCTGTTTTCTGGCATCCCATTACTTGATTTTTGTTCTTTACCCAATTTGTTTTGATTGTCAAAGACTTCTATGAAATTTTCTTTCAAAAATTTATGTGATTAAATGATATATTCAGTTAGTTTGCATATTATGAGTAAACAATTTGCCTAGTCCTCCCATTGCTCTGAATCAAAAAATTTGTATACCTCAGCTACTTGGTATTTCATTACTTTTCTGTTGAGCCATTGAACTTGATGCAATTGTTATTCTTATGAAAATTTGATTTTATTTTCATTTTCAAACTTGTAAAACCTTTAGATTGATAAGGACTGAATTTCATTTTAAAACTACTTTTGGATGCTTTGATTTCTTGTTGGAATAAGCATAAAATTCTTGGTTAGATTACAAACCAGGTTTAAAACATCCTCCAACTTTTAGATAGAGTTCAAGATTAGACATTTCTTTTAGTTTTGAACTTTATTATTTAAGTATTTTTAGTTTTCTTTTAGAAGAAGTTTGTTTTTGTTTCTGATCTTAATGATATAAGAAATTTCATTTTGAGCAAAATATCTTTATGAAATTGAAATCTCTGAATTGTCTTCTTTTCAAAAGTTTTTCATACAGGAAAGAAAGAATTGATATTTTGAAAGTTTCTGAAAATCTCTCAACTCTTTCCTCTAGTTAGATTTCATTGAAAAGAAATGAGTTGTTTATCATATAGATGCATTGTAGAGAATTTTGAGTCGGTTCATTAAAACATCATCAAGTTTCATTTCATACCCATTGTCCTTAGAAACTGCCAATTAAAAGTGACTCTTAATTAAAAAGAATCTAGAAATTTTGTATTTTCTATGGCTCTTTTCACCAACATAGCTTAGGCTAGTGTCTTGGAATAGGTTTTAGTTAACTCTCCAAGACAGTAAAAACAAACAAGTAGTCGATCTTGTGGTAGAAAAATCCAATTTTAGCATGTATGCTCTGGGAAGCTCCTCCTAAAGGAGTCAAGCACGAGATCATATCCGAACCAGTGAGGTAATCATACCTATATCATTGGGAACGATAGAATATGTGCACGTATTAAAAATGGTAAACCTCGAATAGACCGTTGTCGAGGAGCCTGGGGTCACTTGTCGGTAAACCTTGGATTATGTCAAGGAGCCTTCAAGGGGATTGAGCTTGTTACTTTTCCCTTGCGTGTATATCGGATTTTAGACTGTTCCCCCAGGTATATGTGTTCTCGTTGGTGACCTTAGTGGACATAAACTTTAGGATTCTTTCCCAAGGTGATGGTGGAGGGGAGATCCCACTGTACCTAGAGCAGACGTCGGCTATACTCACTTGGACTCTCCGGAGGGTTATCTTCACTCGAGATGGTTTAAGTGGAGGAACTTGCACCAGTCTGTTTCATTAAGCAGGTTGTCGGGGTAACTATTCCAACCACCATTTTTGCATTTAAATTCTACAATGTTGGATTTCATCACCAACTAGTGTTTTTAGTGTGGGGATATACTGTTTGTGCATGGATTGATCTCTTAGATTTTATAGGCGTGTGATTCATTTGATTGTTTCCTTAGCAATTTTAGGGTTTGTTTGAATTTTTTCTTTGTTTTCATGTGTTAAAATTTTTAATCGTGGTTGAATTACAGAGATGATAATGTAGAACTCAGGGGAAGCCCCTTTAGTACACACCAAGCCAACTAGAAGGACTTAAATCTATGATACCAAATGTTATCTGTAGAACTATATTAACGGAAGAAGGAGAATCATCCATAATTATTCATCCTGATTATGAAGTAGATCAACCGCAAATAGCAGAACATATTTCACAAACAGTTTCAATTTTTGAATTAACCGAAGTTGCTTCTACAACAAGTGAATTATCACCTGAAGAACCTAAAATTTCTGAACCAGAAACTGAACCTACTACATCAGAACCTACTTTATAATTCACTACTCCAACTTCCAATTATCCTAATTCACCCAGAGTATGAAATCGGATTATAGAAGATCTTCCTCCTGGTCTCATTAGTATTGAATAAATCACTGATATAGAGGAAGAGATTGTTATTCCTTCAACTCAGGAAACTTTAGAACTTAGAGAACGTGAATCAATTTTTTACAGTCCTTTTAGACAAGACGCTTGGTATTCTTCATTGACAGATTTTCTGCAAAATGTAGGTCTTCAGTACTCGCCACCCCGAATTCCTTTTTTCCCTACACTAATAGGTTATAGACCTCAGCTAAACATGTCTAGTGAGTCATTTATGTTTACTGAATCGCCAGAAACATTTCTATATGGTGGTCTGTCTGTTCCTGTAGGCTATCAGTCACTCTCTGGTACATTCTCAGGAGCATCTCCTCTTCCTAACAAACCAATGTCATCATCTAGCCAGAATTAATCAAATACTGGAACTTTGAACAATGAGAAAGTTTATATGATGTCTGGAAATATCCCAAACCCTAGTTCTCAAGGTAATAATTTATCAACTAGGGGGAAACCTAAAAATATTCAAATACAGCCTGGGGGGCAACCTCAAGGATAGTACATACCTCAAGGTCAGTATCAACCTCAAGGACAGTACATACCCCAAGGTTAGCCTCAAGGAAGTATATGCCTCAACGTCACTACGTGCCTCAAGGTCAATATCAACCTCAAGGGCAGTACCCAGCTCAAGGATTGCAACCTCCTTTAGGACAAAAATTCTATCCAGAACAGCAAATGTTACAAGGAGGTGGAAATTATCCAGTCAATTATCAACCATATGTTCAACCAAGTTACGGTACATCTTATGTACAACCTTCATTGCGACCTTCATATCCCGGAAGGGTGTGGGATCCATCTCAAGTCCAATAGAATTTACAACCAAATATGCAAGTACCTTATTATCAAGCTAGACAATAAGTTGGTTATAATAAACCCCAAAAACCTTTCCAACCTGTCATTCAAACACTTGCATCTGGTCCTGTTCAACAGCCTGGTCCAAGTACACCTACGACTCTGCCCCAAACTGCTGCTCAAACTTCTGTTCAACCGGTCACACCTATTCCTGGGGTGTCTATTGCTCCTATCACATCCGCCCGTCAAACATCAGTACAGATTCCTCAGGTTTCTATTCCACAGTCTGGACCTACAATTCAAACTATTGTTCAAATCCTGACAAGACAACCTGGTACAAGTACAGTTATAACAATTCAACCTTAGTTTACTTACCAAGTATATTAGGGGTCGTATCAATGTGGACCTGTTCAAACTCCAGTCTACCCGCAACAGTTGTACCCTAGGTATACAAATCAGACACCTATTCAACCCCATTATGGTCCAGTTATTCCTGGTTATCTAGGGGGCACTCTGATTCCAAATGCACAACCTATCCCAGGTTATCCTGTATATCCGCCTCCTGGGACTGGCTTAGTCTCACAAGGTTATCAACAAGACCCTACCCGTCGATTTCCATTCATAGCAACTTTATATTTACCGGATTTATCTCGCCTTACGAATGATCCTATCTATTATCATCTGTATGGGCCACCTTTGCCGCATAAGTTTCCCAGTGATTTCCAAAAGTTTGAAGGAAAATCAGTAGAAGATCCTTCTAACCATGTCATGTCTTACCACCTTTGGTGTGCATCCATCTCATTAATCGACGATTCCATTCGAATTAGACTTTTTCAGAGAACGTTAATAGGATTTGCTACCAAATGGTACATTGAATTACCACGAGGCTCATTTACCAATTTCAACACTCTAGCAAATGCTTTCTTAAATCATTTTCAGTTGCCATTCAGATACGAAAATGGCACGGAATTATTAACTTCACTAAAAAAATCTACATCTACATACATATCAAATCATATTCATGAATGCAGACGAAGAAGACGTTTGGTAAAAAAATTTATCCCGGATCAAATATTGGTGGAATGTTTTGTCAAATCATTACTACCAAAAATCACTGAAGATCTAGCCAAAGCAGGAGTTGTCATCGAAGAACAAGTTATTTCTCAAGCTCAATATATTGACTTGGTATATACCCAATTCGGAACTTTGTACGAGAAAATTCCCGATTTACCGCATCCTGGTCAGATAACAGCAACTCCTTCAAGGTCTCATGCCGCTGATGGTGTAATCGGTTCAGTTAGTATGACTAAGAGTAAGAATAAATCTTCAAAGGTTAATTCTCCCATAATAATTTTACCTGATTCACCAAAAGGATAATCTTCCCTAGAAACTTATGCCGATATTCACATTGTAGATTCATCCACTGCAAAGTCGAAATCCGGCAACAAGAAAAAAGGGAAGAAAAATAATAAATAGACTTCATCTCCCAAGGAAAAAAATGATAAAAATGAATCAACTAATGATAAAAGGAAACCTCTTTATCCTTGTCTTATCTATGACGAGGATCATTTCACCAAGGAATGTCCGCATAGGGTCGAGTTATCTAAATCCGTCAAAGGTTCATCCACAACTGCTGTTTTGAAGGATCCTTTTCCTGTTCAAGATAGAAAAATGATTGGATCTTCCTCCAATGCATCAGCAAATATTTTGATGGTTGTGACTCGATCACAAGATTATGGAAGTAAAAACCCTGTTTCTGGTAAAGAGGTAGAAAATTCTATTTTTGCACGAGCTACATCTCCTTCGGTTTCTGATCCTTTTCATATTAAGAAACCGAAACCTGATTTAGTAATAAAACCGCCTGCTAAAGGTGTACTTCGTAAATCAGCTTTCAATCCACATGCGAGAGCTACTCAGAATTACAACATTGTGGAGGATTTAGCAATTTCTCCTTCAGCAATGTCGTCCTTGGAAGTGTTGCAATCATGTCCAGCACAAAGGAAATTACTCTTATCAGCAATTGGAGCTATAGATCTTCAGGATTCAAACCTCATGGTCTTCGATTTAGAAAATTTTACACCTCTTCTCCCTCATCAAATGGCTTTTCAGATCCCAGTACTAGTAAAAAGCAAACATTGCTTTTGTATTGTTATTGATGAAGGATCATCTACGTGTATCATGTCATTAAATTGTTGGAAATCACTTGGTTCTCCAACCCTTAACCAGTCACCAACAATCCTCAAAGATTTTGATGGAAAAGGATTACGTCCATTTATAATTTTACAAGATCTACATATAGAAGTCGAAGGAAAAACCATTAATTTAGATGTGGAAGTAGTTGATGCCCCTCTAGATTAAAACCTTCTTCTGGGTCGAAGTTGGTATTATGTTATGACTGTTGTCATGTCATTCATCTTTTGGATAATTATGTTTCCTCATCAAGGACAAATTGTGAAATTTGATCAGCTCTCATATTATTCATCTGACCCAGCTTCTACTGATAGTATTCAGCACATACGAAAATCGATTATCCCTTATGAGGATGTAGGAGTAGGTTTAATCAAATATTTCGCTTTAATGGGAACTTTTTCTATGCCTCCACCTAACGTACCGCATAATATTTCTAATATCAATATGATTACATCAAGCACTATTCCATTTGTTGATACTTGGATAGTGCCTTCAGAATCAGAACTGGATTCATTCAATGGTAAGATGCCTTTGAGTCCTTTTGAGATAGCATATCAAGCAGTATAGTCATTTTCCGATCCTTTATCAACTGATGCTAATCCAATGAATGTGATCAGTGAAGAATCATTTTTCACATCAAGCTCGGCTACGACATTAATTCCTGATCCTTTTCAACAAGTGTTTCGTACTGATGAAAGCATTTGTGAATTCTTGTCTGTAGACGAATTTCCATGGGATGATCTCCATCATAGGTCATCATTTTTATTTGAGCTTGATAAATTCGAAAATAGTTTTTCCTCTATTTTTACAGTTGACTATGTCGAGGAACCTCAGAGTCCAATATTGATCATAAATTTGGATTCTGAAGTAAATTTGGGGAATATTTCCTCTACCATTCCTATTAACACCTTAGTAAAATCTAGAATTATTTAAAACATTCATTTAGGTGCTTCATGTACGCTAGATGAAATTTCTACATATAAAGCCCTATTTCAAGAATTCCGCAACATATTTGCCTGGTCTTATGAAGAAATGACAGGAATCGATCCCAACATTGTCATTCATGAAATAAAGACTTACCCAGATGCTAAACCTGTCAGACAGCGATTACGTCCAATACATCCACGAAACGCTGCTGCGATTAAAGTTGAAGTTGAGAAATTACTGAGAGAAGGTTTTATTTATCCAATCTCGTTAACGGATTGGGTATCTAATATAGTTTTTGTTATGAAAAAACAAGGAACAATACGAGTATGTGTTGACTATAGGGATATTAACAAAGCTTGTCCTAAAGACAATTATCCAACTCCTTATATTGACCAAATTATTGACGATTGTGCTGGAAATGAAATGTATTTTTTCATGGAAGGATTTTTCGGATACAATAAAATAAACATACTCACTTCCGATCAACCAAAAACAACATTCATTTTTCCTTGGGGAACGTTTTCTTATTGTAAATTACCTTTCGGATTAAAGAATGCTGGGGAAAATTTTCAAGGGGCAATGTCATATGCTTTTCATGACATTAAACACATTGTACAACCTTATCTCGATGATTTACCTCCTCATTCATTACACAGGGAAGATCATCCAAGTTATTTACGAACAATTTTTATGAGATGTAGGTATTATAAGATTCGCTTGAATCCACACAAGTGTGTTTTCTATGTAAAATCTGGTAGGTTACTGGGATTTTTCGTTTCGAAAGAAGGCATTCGTGTCGACCCTTCGAAGGTTGAGGCTATTATCAATTTACCTCCTCCTTCCTCACTCCGCCAACTCCAAAGTGTAGATTCATCTAGAACTATGTTGAGTTAACCAAATTTTTTACCAGGCTTTTGAAACAAAATATTCCTTTCATTTGGGATGAGATCGCTGATCGATATTTTGATGCTTTAAAACACGTGTTGACCCATGCATCATTACTGCATCCACCAAATTATAGCGAGGATTAATTTTTATACTTAGCAGCTTCTGATTCCACTATTGGAATGGTATTAGTTCAGGAAGATGAATTCCACAATGAGCATGTGATTTACTATCTCAGTTGGAATCTCAATCCCACAGAGATTAAATACTCACATGTGGAGAAATTGGCCTTGGCAGCAATTCAAGCTGTCCAACTTTTTCGTCATTACATTTTGTTACGAAAAACAATTATGATTTCTAATTGCAACTCGATGATGTACATTTTGACTAAACAATTTCTCGGGGGAAAATACTTGAAGTGGATAGTTATCCTTCAAGAGTTTGATTTAGAATTTGAAAAATAAAAATCAAATAAATCACTGGTGTTCGCCGAACTCATGTGTGACTTCCCAAATATTGAGACGGAAATGGTGGCAGAGCATCCAATTGCTGATGAATCTCTGTTTCTTATCATTACGTTAGATCCTTGGTATGGGGATATCATCATTTATCTCCAAACCCAAACTTTTCGACCTGAAATTTCACATTCACATCGACGAAATATCCATTACCAATCCCAGCAATACAATATTGTTGGTGACACACTTTATCGTCGCGGTGCGGATTCTGTATTTCGACGTTGTTTAACTTATGAATAGGATGAACGAGTTTTTAATGACTGACATTCTGGAGCATGTGGCGGTCATATGTCTAGGTATGACACATCCCAAAAGATATTGCGCACTGGTTATTTTTGGCCTTCGTTATTTAAAGATTGTATTCTTGCAGTCCGAAATGCCACAATTGTCAATTTTTTGATCGAAAAATGCGTGCACCACCAACTCCTCTTCACCACATCATTATTGTTGGTCCTTTTGAAAAATAGGGCATTGATTTCATTACATGTAACCCTCACTCGGCCGGGGGGCATGGGCATACTATTCTAGCAGTAGATTATTTTACTAAATGGGCCGAGGCGATGCCTACATTTGTGGTAGATGGAAAAACTATAGCTACTTTTGTATTCAATCACGTGATTTCTCAATTTGGTGTACCCCAAGCTATCATTATCGATCATGGGATCCATTTTCGAAACATTATGATGACAGAACTTTCTGACCAGCTTGGCCTGTGCCATGATAGTTCTACTCCATATTACCCGTAGGCTAATGGTCAGGTTGAAGCTATCAATAAATTTTTAACTACTATGATTAAACGAATAATCAAAATACATAAATCAATTTGGCATACTATGCTTTTCTCAGCACTTTGGGCATGATACCGAACCTCAGAAAAAACCGCAACAGTTTTCACTCCTTTTCAACTGGTCTATAGTTTAGAAGCTGTGTTACAATTGAATGCGAAATATCGTCACTCCAATTAGCCATAGAGCTACTACCAGCTACCTCTGAGGAGGAAAAATGCTTTTTTTACCTGGCACAATTAGATGAGACTCGACGCACCACTGCATTGGCAGCTGAAGCTCATAAAAAAAGTGTTAAATCCCAATACAATCGAAGTGTTACACCTCGTGTTTTTTCAGAGGGTGACCTAGTATTGGTATATGACCAAAATAATGATAAACTAGGAGCTAGGAAATTTGAACCTGTGGCATAGTCCTTATATTGTCAAGCGAGTGCTTGCAAAAGGGGCTTACAAGTTGGTATTTTTAGGTAAACCCAAAAATGGACCTTATCTGAAGAGATATTATGCTTGATTTTTTGTGTGAATATATTATCTGTAGATTAGTTATTTTTCTATATTAGCTACTTTAGATTAGATGAGTGTGTCTAGTTAAAGTTTGCGTTGACTACTATTCCTTCTTATCTTGATTACTCTTGATATTACAGATGTCGACATCCCTTCAAGCCTACATTGGTTTTGTTGTTGGTACCTGTCATAGTACACGAAATATCTCTTCTGCGGCTTGGGTTATCTATTCACCCACCGATGAGTTAGTTTCTATGCATGGGGTAAGCCTTGGTCAAACAACGAATAATGTTGCAGAATATAGCGTAGTGATTGAGTTATTATATGATGCCATTTCATTTTTCATTCGGAGTTTGATCATTAGGTTAGATTCTGAACTCATTGTATTACATTTAAACAGAGTATACGCAATTAAAAATCTAGTGTTACTGAGATTATTCTTGAAGGTTCATCTCTTAGAAAGAAAGTTCGATTACATTGAATATCAACACATTCTGAGAAATTTAAATATATTGGCTGATGCATTAGCTAATAATGTTATAAATAGACATTTACGACATTAAAGCAGTAACTTAAAACAACATTCGATAAGTGTTTAACAAGATAGCCATCAAAAGTAGTCATATCATAGATAGAGTTTGTGTTTCAAAAAATATTACATCGTCTAGGACCATAGGTTTAAAACACCTTATGATCCGAAAGGTAGTGATACAAAAAGAAAAAATACAATGATCTGCAATGATCATCCACTATCCGTGGTGATGATCATGATAATACACTATCGCTCGTGCCACTCTACGCAGATATCTCTAAAACTGGCCAGGAACACCAACAACATGCCTCTGGAGGCGTAGAGGAATATCTTCCATACTAATATCTGGAATTTCTTTGGTTAACCTCTCCAAGTTCTGCTCTAAATCAATGATAATCTCTGATGCCTGATTCTCTGGTGGTGTAATAGCGTCTGTTCGCTTCCTCTCGAAGCGGCGGAGGTTGGCTGGTCTTCGTGGACCAACATCTGCATTTAAGTTTTTGTCATCAATACTCGACAATTGAAAACAAAATAAAAAATTAGAGTTAAGAACACATCAAAATTATTGATTTACCTGACTCGTCCCACTGTGTTCCTACAGGAAGAGGCATACCAGGGTCACCGTGGAAATCTATCCCAGCATATGGAAAATCTTCAATGGTGAAGATTTGGTTCTGTAGCCAATAAAAGTATGCAGGTGTAAATCAAACTATCTCAAAACCCTCTCCATGAAGGGCCATCACTTGTACCCAGTGGGCCATCCGAGGCTCTTTGAATCTACTAGCATCAACCATTATAAGCTGTGGGGCAAGAGATGGAATCCTCTCCAGAGAAAAAGAAACTACGATAGCTCCATATCCAAAGTTTTTCAACTTTGCATTCTTAGCTCTGGTCAATTGGCCTTTTAAATTAGCCAATACTCCTTCACACTAGTTGAAGATGGTGCCTCTGTAGCATTCAATCGCTGTCTGCATCTGGGCTTTAGTAGCCACGTGTGGAGCTGCACTCCCACACAATCTAGCCACTGTGAACGCAACAACTTTGAGTTCAAGACGGATAATGGTTTTTATATCAATACAGTTGTCTTTTGGATCAGTCTCTTCATTACAAAATTCTTGTTGATAGCTAGCTATAGACTGGCCAACTTGTTTAGCCCCAAACAAGGAAATAGGTTCTCCTCTTTTGGACAAACCTGTAAGGAAGTATATATCCTCCGGCTCAATTTCAAGCTGGTGATCACCAATAATGAAACATTGTTCTTGAACATCCCACCTATTCACCAACCATGTCAATAACTCTACTTGAGCCCCCATGCCTTGCATTTCCCAATATTTGTATAATCCACAGTTTTTCAAAACACGCAATGTAGGTAAACTTCCAATAGATGCCTCATCTACTGCCTCATATTCACATTCTCTCCATTCAAGCATTGTGGATACTCTGCAATAAACATATTGAAATATTATATCCAATTAGAATGGAAAATTTTTGCTTAATTTTAAAGAAATCGTATTTTTATTTTGTTCACGGCACCTCTGCACTTTTTGCATTAAGACAGTGCGAGCTACCACACGTGTTATACACGAAAAGTGCGGGAGTCGCAGGTAATGTGTGTTTTACCTATGGTACCCTGAGAGCGATTTTTTGAACCTATTTTTCTCTTAAAAAATGATTCTAAAGCCTAAAAAGAGAATGTAAACGAAAAAAAAATGAAGAGAAATGAATTGTGGATTACCTGGAGTCGACGATTTTAGATTTGGAAGGTCGATTCTTCTAATATCTCCTTCAGAACTTTTTCTACCAAAAGCTCTCAACTTTCACTCTGGATGCAAATGGTAAAAATGAATTGGTTAAACTACTTTTTATAAGATTTTTGAATAAATAAAATAATATTTTATTTATTTTCCACTTTGAAAGGTTATTTTTCAAATAAATTTTTACTTATATAAAACAGGTATGTGTAATTTTTTTGGGTTTTTTTACAAAATAGAGGATTTTCAGGTGCAATAACCATTTTGGCAATGAGTATGCTTTTTGTCACTTTTTCAAAATCGTTAAAACTTACAGAAAAAGCGACACTATATGAGTACATTTTTATCACTTTTTCGAACTTGTTAAAACTTACAGAAAAAGCAAAACCATGGAGTTCTCTTTTAAGTCCTTTTCAGACTCTCTAAACATGAAAAGATTACCGAGTACTTGACTATTCAAACTCGTTAAAGGAAATGAACAGTCATCCCTTCAGTATAAGTTTACCCCTTTTTCGAACTGAAATGGACTATTTATGAAAAAGGTATATGTTGACTAATCATGGTCAATAGAGTTCTCTCCTGCATTATTTTATCCTTTTTCGGGCTTGAGAGACTAAATTTACGAAAAATTACACCCACGGAGTTTTCTTAAGTTTTTCTTCTAACTCCCTAAAACTGAAAAACATTGAGTTTCACCTATACTGGAATCGTTAAAAACTTAACAGTAAAGGACCTATAAATTATAAACAGGAATGAACCACTCCTTCTTAGGGTTTGATTTTAATACTAAGTTGGACTCATCCAAAGGATGAGCTTATATAACAAGTAAATGTTAACCTCCTCAAGCTTGTCAAAAATAAAGAGGTACTTGCCAGAAATGGTGGGGGAAAAGAGAGGAAATGAATCCAATTATCACACTTTGTTTCAAAAAGATGTATGCCACTCTTGAACACGACACTTTTGTCACATTCATGTCTAGGTTGGGAAAATCCTTTGGCCAAACAGTTAATCAAACCACATTGAAAGTCTTCAGTTGGTTTCTGGATATTAGCTTTAGGCTCGTTACCATCTGCAGTGTCGTTATGTGTTCAAGAGATCAGTTTAATAAACCATTCATTGCAAACATTTGTCTCCATTCGCGTTGACCATCCCTGAGTCAATCCTTGCTTAAAATTTCTTCAAAACTTGACCTAATGGTTTCGTGTCGTGGGCTTTCCTACAACAGATCACTTTCTATCGATGATAGCTCATCATCTAGAAAGTTGATCTAGAATCCTAACAGTACCTTGGAATTTGTGTGCCCTAATGGAAAGTTTCTCGCCTTCGACAATAGGTTGCATCATTTACCTTCGATTGAACGATTCTATGAAATGTTCGACTTCATATCAAAAAATCCACATTTCATAGATTGTACTGAGTACTTTGAGAACCATTGTCATTATTGGTGGTTTCTCTCACTCTTGTTAATAGTTCACATCATTGACTGGTAATCAAGTGGTTTCTACCATGTTCGACTTTGACACAATCAATCGCATGGATAGAATCGTACTAGTTCGAGAAGCAAGAATCAAGACCCTAGATCCGGTTTCCACCATCCAAGCTGCAAGGAATTTTATCATTCATCATACAGTAGACTACTTCTAATAGATGGTTGCATCCATACTGTGTCTACTCTTTATGTAATTCTAAAATCATTCTGTATCAGAACATGTAGCCAGTTTTGATCTGAGTATGGGAATTTCTAACTCAGTGATGATATACATATATATATCCTTGCATTGAATGTTTTTTTAGGATTTCAACTGGTGTGCCTGCAGCCCGATCCTCGGAATGATAAAGCACTTCACTCTTCAAAACTCTTCAGACTTCGCACTTTAGGGGGAAATCTGTTACACTAAAATTTTTCACCATGACATTTAGCTATCTATATGGGTTCATCATTACCTATTTATTGCTCCCTCAGAGGTCTTAAAACATAGAGTTCCCCAAATCAAGTCTTGGAACTGGAAGAAGCTCTTAAAAATTCTAAAAAGCCTACTCCCGCACTTTTCCTAGTCATTCCTTGTGGTACCATGGCTAATTGCTATAAAAATAGTGGTACATCCCACACGTAAATCTCATTGAAATTGCGGACCCCTGTAAAAGGTAAAATAAAGAGAAAAGTGAGTTCTAGAAGCCCAACTAATCAAATATTCTCCCAGCTGGGGCCTCCTAGAAGTGTTATCTGATCGAGCTTCACCCCTTCCATTAATGAACCTTCATCCCTTCATAAATGGAGCTATCCCTTGGTTTTTGGAGCTAAAATCCCATGATGGGAGGGATTTATCCCTTCCTTATTGGAGGTGAAACTACCTCTCTTCAGCTATAAATTGAGACCAAGTTTCAGTCTCAAGGGTGCTTTTTGGATACTTACTAGTTGATACTTACTTCTTAGCTTATAGAAGAGAATTTCTGAAAAAATTATACTCTCCACATTTGGCATCATTGGAATGAGAGAGATTACATACTCATGGCCATAGTCTTATGCTGATTCAGAGAGTTGGAGTCTTGTCAAACTGAGGAAAACGGTTGTTCGAGACCCCGGAAGAACCTATACAAACATCAAGGCGTAAATATTGTAAGGTTTCTTCTTTTATTCAAAGATAATACAAATGGATTCTATTTTCTCATTGAGTTGTTCATCTATCTTTTGAATGATTTAATTCTTAGACTCCTTGATCACTAAGATAGATTATTGCTTTTGAATTATCATATTTTGTAGATTCTTTGATCTGGTTTTCATGTCTTTGATTGCAGATCTTATATGTTGGATCAATAACTTCTAGAGTGACTGGATTGAAGACCGAACAAGCATTGGACTTCAGGTAGGAGTTTCTATCCGTAGTTAATGAGTAATTCTTAAGCAAAATAATCTAGAGAAAATGGTCTAAATCTGTCTGTTTGTTTCTAGATATCCTTAGGATATTAGGGAGATCGCTCTTGTCCACAAGAGGGATTCTTCTGTGTAACAGTCACCTTCAATCCTTATGCTACCTTTTATTTAAAATGAGACAATGCAATGATTTAACCTAATGAAACCCTAGTGACCTAATGACAAATGAAAGAAACTGAGTCAATGAGTGACTTTGACTGAAAAGCGAATGAAAGCAAATTTTCTTCAGCATGATGAAAACATGGAAGAGGGTCAGTAGGCATATACTTGCGAAGGAAAATGGGACAGTTGACAAGTACCACCACCAGTGGAACAATTTTATATCATGACCTAATGGAATGATTGAAAAATTTGAGAGTGGGACACCTAAGATGCACATGCAAAATGTGTTTTGATCCCTGGTCAAAGTATGAAAATACTGACACTAACATTGGCCTTATTTGGAATTGCAGCTCCTTGGAGGTGTCAAGAACACCATATACCAATTGCCTAAACCTTGGGCCAATACGGTCAAACAATTTAAAGACTATAGACTATTAAAATTGACTCAAAAACCAACCAATGTGACTGAGAACTGACTCGAAACTAACTTTGAAACTAACTCAAAACTGACTTAAAGACTCTGAAAATAACAGAAAATCAACAAGCTTTATAGCCTTCACTTCATGCCCAAGCCTAAATGATTTTCTGCTCCAAACCTTGCAGAAAGTACAAACTGGTATTTACAATGAAAGTGGAACATTCTTTCAGAAGTTGCATCAGAAATAGTAATGTTTCAATATCTTACCATTGACTGGTCCTCCTGAACATTCTTGTCCATTCATCTCTTTCAACAAATAGGCATTTTGTCCTCGATAAGCTAAGATCTTGTAGGGTCCTTTCCACAGATTATCAAATTTCCCGTGTTTTCCTTTCTCTTCATTTCTTGCATCCCATCACAGCACTACATCTTCCAGTTGAAACTTATTTGCCTTGGTTTTGCGATCATAAATATTCTTGTTTTTCTCCTAAAGTTTAGAAGCAATCTGACAAACTTCCACCCTTTTTTTTTGAAGGTGAATCATTTGATTGATTCGATGTTTAATATCATCTTCCTCACTACCTTCTTCCTACAATAATCTCATAACCGAGACTGCAAGTGATGTAGGAAACACTATATATGTACCATAAACCAATTCAAAGGGTGACATACCTATAGACTTCTTGTTGCTCACTCGGTCTACCCACAAAGCATTGGTAAGCTTCCTATGCCAATTCTTCTTATTCTCCTCCAACATTTTCTTAATGATATTAACCAAGGATTTATTAGAGGACTCAAATAATCCATTTCCTTGCGGATAATATGCGGTAGAATGGCCCAAACTGATGGTATACTTGTTATAAAACTCAATCATCTTCTTTGACTTGAATGCAGTTGCATTATCTGTAATAATCTTGTGAGGACAACCAAAACTAGACAAGATATTGGACTCTAAAAACTGAATAATTATCGTGTTCGTAGCTTGCCATGTAGGAAGAGCCTCGATCCATTTGGTGAAGTAGTCGGTGGTTGTCAAAATCCATCTATGATGTGCTGATGATGTAGGATGAATTTCCCCAATAAAATCAAGTCCCCACTATTGAAAAGGAGCATTTACTACAATAGGTTTCAGTGGAAGAGGGAGGTGTTTCCTTCTTCCTTGAAAAACTTGGCATTCATGGTAGCTTGTGACTGTTTTGTACAAATATGAACATAGAGTCGGCCAATAATACCCTGCTCTCAACAATTTATTAGTTGTTGTTTTCAAAAATAAATGACCTCCACAATCTCCCTTATGAAAGTCATCCATTACCTACTTAGCTGCATCTTCAACTAGACAATTTAAAAGAACACCTCCTTGATCTTTCCAATAAAGGACACTACCTCGAATGCAAAATTTAGCAGATTTTAATTTCAAATACCTACCCTTACTTTTTGACATTCCAAGAGGAGGACATAAGTGATTAAGAACATACACTATATCTGAATACCACAGTGAAGTGAGAAACATTTCTGATACTTGTATTAGAGAACCATATTCTTCATTATCTGACATTGCTGCAATAAGGTTTATGTCTAGAGCATGTAAGTTCAATTCAGCCATGAGTTTGGCTAACCCTTGTCCCTTGATCAGCTTGGTGGGCTTGATCTCGAGATCATACTCTAGCATCGCTGCTATCCATTTACCTCTTCTTCCTTCTGAATCAATCTGCATGAGAACTTCTTTAACAACTGCATTTGGAACATGATCTATAGTGTGTGAATGTAGAATATAGACCTAGAATCATTAAAGGCTTTGATTAAGGCCAAAGCTTTCTTCTCAATAATATTATAGCGAAGAGCAGCATCTCTAATGGCTCGACTAAAAAAATCAATGGGCTTCTCAACCTGATCCTTCTTTGGCATCAAAACCATGGCCAAGGTGTGCTGAAACACAAATGAAAATATTATAAAATCACTAGTATAATTGGGACTAAACAAAACAGGGGTTGTAGTTAAAGCAAGCTTTACTAAATTGAAAGACTTCATAGCATCATTGGTCCATTTTAAACTGTTGTCCTTCTTCAACATATTAGTCAATTCACACAAATGTTCGGCCAAATTAGGAATAAATATGCGTAAGAAATTCATCTTACCATTGAAATCTTGTATCTCCTTTATATTGCACGGAAAATCTATTTGCTGAATTTATTCCACTCTAAAAGGATCAATGTGAATGCCATATTTTGAAATTATGTGACCGAGGAGTTTGCCTTCCTCCATGGAAAAAAGACTCTTTTTCGGATTCAAAGAAATTCCAAAATCCCTGCATTTCTGAAAAACAATTCTCAAATGGTGTAAATGCTTATCATCAGAGCTAGAAAACACTGTCAAATCATCTAAATACATCACTAAGAAAACATCTTTCTTATTAGAAAAAGCTATATCCATCGCCCGCTGAAAAGTAGCCCCCGCATTCTTGAGTCCAAACGTCATTTTCACATACTGAAAGGTCCCCCACAGTGTTGTGAGAGAAATTTTATCTTGGCCTTTTTCATGTACCAAAATCTGATTATAACCTGAATAACCATTAAGCAACGACATCCATGATGCTCCAACTACCCTTTTCAGAACATGGTCCATCTTAGGAAGAGGGTAATTATCCTTCAAAGACACTTTATGTAAATTCTAGAAATCAATGCACAACCTTATCTCTCTGGTCTTTTTCCTTACCGGAACCAAATTTGAAACCCAATCAGAAAATCTAATTGGAACAATGATACCAGATTTATACAATCGATTTACCTCTTTCTCGATGGATGGCAACATTTTTGGATTTATCCTTCTTAACTTATGTCTGAAAGGTTTTTGATCCGGATTGATGGGAATAGTGTGTTGAATAATATTTTTGTCATAGCCTTCAAATCTACATAATCCCATGCGAAAATATCAGAAAATTCAAATAACAATTTATGGTACTTATCTTTTGCTTTGGGAGATAATGTCTTAGACAACTTAACCATCTTGGGCTTATCTGTTATTCCAATGTTTACGTCTTCCACACCCTTTTTAGTAGGAACCAATGTTTGTTTTCTTGCCACATCATCCTGATCAAACAATTCTTCTAAAGGTATGAGACCTCTAGGAATAATATTATCCTTCAACTGCAAAACATTAATCTAATTGGCCTCTATGTTTTGATCATCATAATCACAAACATCATCAATAAAAGCATCTTTGAACTTTCCTTCATTCTGAAAAAAGCTATTAATTTCTTTGTCATCCCAAAAAACTTTCCAATACCTTAATTTATCAGGCACACTAGGTCTATGTTTGACATGAATTTCAAATTTATTACTTGAGTTCATCAGAATTTTGAGATTACTTGCTACCGTAGCAAGCGAATTCTAAATGATATTTTGACTTCTTGGTACCGCTGTCAATGTATATTCAGGAAACATTTTCAAGATATCCAAGACTGCATTCCTATAAGCTCTCATTCGTGGATTCTTTGCTTGATATTCTCCTTTCACCTGCTTTATGACAAGCTCAGAATCACCACAAACAGAAATTCTTTTTGCGCCAAGTTTTTTCAAAATTTTGAGACCTTTGATCATTGCTTCATACTCCACTTCGTTGTCAGAACAATCAAAAGCCAATTTATAAGAGCATTCTCTAACATTACTTGGAATTCTATCTAGATTACAGATAGGACTTCATATCCAAATTCCAATATCTGCACCTTCCTTACCCAAAGCACCATTAAAATCCATGCTCCAAAGGCCATATTCGTCTTCTAGATGCTGAAATTTAAATATTGGTTCTGATTTACTTTTGTCGGTCACCTCATTTTTCTGTTCGGCATTGATTTTTTGTTCTTCTAAGGGTTGTTCGAAAGAAATCACTACTCTTTTTTCTTTATCAAGAACTTCTCTAAAACACTCTGAGACTTCTGGTACATCGTCCACCTCTACTAGCTGACTATTTACATCATTCAAACTACCATCATTATACAAAATAAAATATTATAGATCTGTATGTAAAACCTGTATTGGATGATTTATGGGCTTCTCCTTACTAGTTATCATGTACTTCATCTTCTTTTCCTGGTAAAATTTCCTATATTGCCCAAAAACAAGAATAGCAGCATAAGAGAAGTCAAGTTGTAAAGTACCTTTGAGTTTAGATTCCCATGATCTAGACAACAGCATGTCGAATTGAGACGGTATATTAGCCACCACCACATCCATTAAGACATTCTTGGATGGGATTTGGTCTAAGGAAACCACTAAATATTTAATGAGACCAATGCAGTGAACTCTACCAGAATCAAAAGAATACAAATCATGATATGGTCGGGTGATATCCATGCCCATATTTTCCATAATAGTGTTTGGCATTAAATTGTGAGAAGCCCTGGAATCAAGCATAGCATTATGAAGTATATACTCATGTAGTCTAAGGCTTAAATAAAAGGGTGGAACTTCACTCTCTTCTAACTAACCATCTATATCTGAACCAAAGATGAGCTTGGGGTGGTCATCTTCAACATTAACCATATCAGACAAAGGATCAAATAGCAACATTTTAGACACCTGGTGTTTATAGTGACTATTCTTTACTAATTATGTCAAAGGAATGGACACTTTCAATTTAGCTATTTCACTTTATAAATTAAAAGCTGTGACTTTATCTACCTCTTTGATGATAGTATCTCTTCTATCATTTTGATCCTTTGTTACATTCTCCTTTTTCTGAGTGTCTTTCTCTTTAGTAGCTGAGCTTGTTGATGGCTAGTTGATTTTTCTATGATTATGATCCGCATGCTCTTTACCCTTTCTCTGATTATTTGGGAGATCATTTTTTGTTTGGACCTCTTTTCTTTTCTGAATAGGGCTGACAAGTACATCTCTGCTCCTTAAAGAATATTTTTTCTGCTATGCACTCAAATCATTCATATACCCACGCTGATAATCATCGGATTCAGTTTCCAAATCATCATCATTTTCCAATATGTAGTACTCATCCTTTGGAATATCCAAATTTTCAGTATACTCTTCCTCTTTAGTCAGAAATATGGGCAGACCATCTGCTGTAAAGAAATGATTTGTTTCAATAACCAGATCTTCATCTTCTTCCTCTTCCACTCCTTGAACATAATTCTGCTACAACGGGGTCCGAAACTGCTATTGTTGTACTGGTTGATCGGATGCTTTCTGCTCTCTTTGCTTGATTCTGAACTAAGGCTGTTGTTGCCCTCTGACATTTGGGTTCCATATATGCATTTCAGGCTTATCTGAGATAGTCGATTGATCAACCATTCTTTCCATCTTTCATATTAATGAATCCATCTTGGCATCACAAGTAGATGTCTCCTCCTTCACAGTCACTCTCTTTTTAGATCTCATCCTTGTTATTTTCACTATAAAATTCTCTTCTACACTTATGCATTCTTTTGCATATCTGCCAAAGTTATAGGATCATGTTCACGCAGCTGATATTCCATATCAGTATCAAACCCATCCAAAAATTTGACTAAATCCAAACCTTCAGGTGGTTTTATATGTGTGGGAAGAGCATTGTATACTACATTAAATCTCACACAATAATCTTGCACACTCTCGCCAACATTTCTTTTGATGTTCACATATTCAGACAGAATTTGAAGGGGATTTTTCTTTTCTTCCCATGTTTCTATGAACTGTCGATGCAAGGCTTATAAAGAGTCAATAGTGACTACTTTTAGAGCTCTGAACCATTTCCTTACTTCTCCTCCCAGAATTTGTACAAAAATCCTCATCTTCACATTCTCAACATCAATTTCATGAAGATCAAAGAAATCATTCATCTTGTCTACGTGCTTTTGGGCTTTCATAGGCTGAGTATTGTCAAACAAAGGGATTTTGGTTTGGTAATATTGGGGCATAGCACCTAGATTCTAAGGGAGAACAAGGAGGGAATATCTTGCAGCCATGATTGGAGGTGGAGGAATAAAAACATGGACTTGGATGTTTGATGTAATCAAGGGAGGATTGGTCACTGATTGAGTAGTGTGAAAAATATGTGAAGAAGAAGGTGAGGGATGAGAAATATTTTGGGTGATAGTAGATGTAGTGACAGTATTTTGAAAAAATGAAGGATCCAAAGAAATAGTAGAAGAAGCTGAGATCTGAGTTCTGCTTATTACCCAAGCATTTATTTGTGAAGAAAAATTATGCAAATCATCAAGAATGTGTAAAAGTTGTGACCCTAATTGTGACCCTGATTCTGTATGTGAAAATAGATCTTCAACGAGATTGTGAAAGGAAATGGAGGAATCAACAATTGTTTCATCAACCAAACTCAAATATTTTCTCCAGAATAATCTTTGTTCAAAATTTATATCAAACTCAATATCTTGCAAGGTTTCTAACTTTCTAGGGAGTGAATTAGCTCTGGGAATGGAACTTTTTTCTGATTGATTTCCAGCTAAACTAGATTTCTCCACAACAGTTTTGGCTTTTCTTCCTATGTTCTGAGGATTACTAACAATGGTGGGAGGATCACTAACAATGGAATCCAGTATGTCCAATTTTGAAAACTAACTTTTGCTTTACAACTTTCAATTCAACCTTTGAATAAACTCTAAACTTATCATCCACAAGTTTAAGAATTTCAATGAAAACTTACTGGGGTGAATATGATCTTACTTTTTCTTCCTCAGTGGAGTCACCAAAATCTTATCACTTGGATTTAACCTCAGGCTGAAGAAGGCAGTTCCGAGGTAACCACAAACCACGCTTAGCCAAGTAGCTAGCCCTACTAAGCAAGGAGAGGGTTCTCTCCATAAATATCACAGCCAAGATGGCTGAGTAAAGAATATATTAGGCTAGGTATAGTAGCTCAAGGTTTTTATTTTTATTGTATAGGGTTGTGCTGGATCAGAAGAAGTAAAATAGTCAGGGCAAGGGAAATTAGGTCAAAATTTGCAGGGTGTTCTATGGGGCAAGGTAGGCATAGTGATTTAGCACTTTAGGATTTCAATGGGTGGGATGATAAAGATAGGTGAGGAGCTAGAAAGAGCATGGTGCAACCATGGGTTCTTTCTAAACTGAAGAAATTTAACAGATTGTGAATGTCTACCCAAAACAGAGCATATGAGAATGGATTCTGCTTATCTAACTTGCATACATTCACTTAGAAGTTATGAAATAATGAATAAAATTAACAATACATTTCAACACATGAAAACAAAAGGAGAAATTGAACTAAACACCATACCACCAGGATCCCATAAAAATCACTGCAAATTTGATTAATATTCCTGCTCATAATTGATACAAAGTATGTCTCTTCAAAATCCAAGCATCCAACTGATTCCAACCCTTACTAATGAGAAAGAAGAAGAAGATATAGACCTCAAAACAACTCACCCTAGCCTCAGGGAGTCAAATCCATGAGATGAGGATTATTTTCCACCAAATTTTGAACAAGAATCTTAAGACTAGGAAGACCCAACAACTTGCCTCTAAAAGAGATCAAATTGATTCATTTGACCTCTAGAGGACTCAAGCTAATGAATATACCTATAGTAAACTAATAATAATCATAATTACATTCATCTAAATCAATTACATAATTTAAAATTCCAACTAGTGAGATAAAACTGAAAAATTCAGTGAAAAATAGAGAAAACTCCAAAACAGGCAGAATTTGTCCTATGTGCGGCGCCAAGGAGGAAAAAAAATAGGTCTTCTTGCAGGTCATTTTTTACTGACTTCCCGGTATCAAAATTGAGTTCATGATAACTCATTGGAAATATTGTCCTATCTACTTTTCATATCTTCTTATAGTTTCTGATTTGGAGCTATTTTGACCCCTCAAAAGTGCAATCTCCCAAGACTGCCTCTATGCGCAGCACCACCCTGAAAAAGAGGCAGAAACATGATTTTTTGGGTGTTTTTGGCCCATTTTCCTAACCAGTTTTGCTCCAAATGCTTAGAAAAAGTACAGGGGGCATGTCATCATCATTATGAACACACTAATGTCTTCCTTTTTTCCATTGGATGCCCCAAAAGAGTGCGCAGTGCCAAGGCACTGCGCATAGAGCAAAAATTTATGTGTTTTTCCAATTCTGCCCAAAAACTCAAAAATTTCCCAAAATTTTCAAAATTGTTCAAAATTTGTGGGATAGGCCCACAATCACATGTCAATTTGAGCTAAGGAGGCATTAGCAAGTATCTTGAGTTTGTCACCTCCTTTCTTGCCCTTCCAAATCTCCTTAAGTTTATCTTTAATCTATTTGACCTTGATATTGCAAATTTTGTTCTGGGTCTGATAGTGATAGGCCATGTGCCTGAGCATCTAATTGTCTTTTTTGGCCTTCACTAGCAGCTTCTCCAAGTGAATTTTGACTCTCTCAAGCCACACTTCTCTGTTATCTTCAATCTCCTCTTCCAATTGCTGGTCAAAACTCAGATTTTGGGCTTCTTTCCTTTATTTTTCCAATGCTCTTTTGAGGCCTCTTTTCTTTGGCATTTTCCTGATGTTTTCAGCCTACTCAGGATCTTCCATAGCTTCTTGATTAATCATGTTTTTCCTCCTCTCCTACAGCAACTTCATCTCTAAAATAGTTTTCTTGTCTAACAATTGTTTGTTCTCTTGCTCTAGGGAAGAGATGATGAATTTTTCCCTCCCAAGATTGGTTTGAAGCTCTCTAATTTGTGCCTCCTTTTCTTTGATGGCATTGTTTGATGTGGTAGTGTCATTAAACTCTTCAAGGTATACTAGCTCAAAATCAGCCTCTACCTCATGGGCATCTTCATGCTCTTGATATGTTTCTCCATGGCTGACCTCTATGACTTTTTCTTTTCCCTTCAATGCCTGGTGTACTTGCTTTGTTGATAAAGAAGGAAAATCCCCTTCCACATCATGTGGAGCAAGAATTTTCCTTTGTTCTGATGAAGAATGAAAATCCCCTTCCACACCATGTGGAGCAAGCATTTGTCTCTCTGCTGCAAACAATTTTCTAAGCCCTCTTTGATATGTCACACTGCATTCTTTGACTTGCCTGGGTGATTTGACTTTATCTTTCCTTGTTTTTGTAGCTGCAGGGATAGTAGATGCCTCTCTTCTCTCTTGTGGCACTGGTGGAGGAATTTGGGGATTTGTGAATATGTCATTGGAAATGAAGGTATCCCAAGAGATGTTGAGTAGATTGAGATGATGAAGCATAATGAGTTTGATGAGAAAGTGATGATAGAGGTTGTTCATCTGCTGATAATATTCTTTCTTTGCCACCAAGTAAGCCATCTTCTCAATGTTCCGGAGCAAGAAATATTGGATGTTCAACATCCTCACCCTAGTGAAATTCATGAACAACCTGATATGATATGTGTACAATCTGGAGAATCTGCCCTCACAAGTGAAGTATCTCATGATAATATTCATCATCGGTGTGTACTTGCTGAGGAGGAAACTAAAAGGGAAAAACTTTCTTCTTTCATTCTCGTACCTAGTCTTGAGGTAAAGCTCAAAATAATGATCACCCAGTTCTTGTGCTTTGTACCATTTCTCCCCTACATTTGGAATCACTGTAGCATCGGCAATAATAGAAGTGGAAATGGCAAAGTTTACACCTACGAGAGTTACCCTATTATCATGGAGGTTTAGTATGAAACACCTAGTCAATTGAAGGTGATGCTGAACTCTTTCCACCTTTTCAAAAAACTCATAGCACCTGACATATCTGAAACGGGACACAACTAAAGTTGAAGCCTCTAGCTCTCTAAGGTTTGCTGGCTCTACTCTGATGATTCTGCCTCCCTTGTGTGGCCTTCTTTGTTGTAAAATATCATCTTCCTCAAACTCATCATCAATGTGTTCCTCCTCTCTGTAATCTTTGTCTTCTCTCTCCATTCTTGTTCTTTGGAACTTTTGGAACCCTAGGGAAAAGGGAAGGAAGGGAGAGTGAATAAGGGAGTGAAGGGAATGAGAGCCAGGAAGAAAATGATGAAATGAGGGCTTTAGTGGATAGGGATAGGGTCACAAAAATTAAGGGAGACCGGGAAAAGGGTTAAGCAACCTTGTGAGGTGATGGTAGGTGAAAATATGAAGGGATATGAAAATGAGAATTTAATTACATGTCAAAGGTAGGAGGGAAATCTAGGAAAAAATAGTGAAATTCCTAAAAATTGGGGTTTTAATGGAAAATAGTAAAGGGACTTAGGGATGAGGATGTAGGGGTAATTTTAGTTTTTTTTAGAAGTATGGGGTGATGTAGTAGGGTTTAGGGACAATTAATTGAGACAAGGAGGGTTTTGGGAGTTTGTGAGGGGAATGGGGATTGTGGGAGAGATAAAGGAAAACTAGGGTTTCCTTGCAATTTCAGCCAACATGAAACACACACACAAGTATAAAATGGATAAAGAGGGAGTTACAAGGGCTCACTTACTTGTTTTGGAGGTGAAGAAGCAACCTTGAGGTGTTTGGAGGAGTTTGGGAGAGTTTCGGCCTTGTGCGCAGCGCCTTACCTAGGTGAGAAACACCCTCTTTCTATGCACAGTGCCGTGTAAATTTACACTGGAAAAAATGCTCTATGCACAGCGCAAGAGATCTATGCGTAGCACATTCTCTCTATGCGCACTGCCAGGCAATTTTTTGTAGTTTCTTCCTTGCTCGGGCCTCCTTTGCTCCAAAATCGCATTTTCTCTTTGACACATGAAAAAATGAGGATTTTCTTTTGGAAAATGGGCTTTTATACTTCGAATGAATTTTGGATTTTGATGATTGGGACCCACACTTCTTTCTCCTCATTAACCTTTCAAAATACTTTTCGATACTTTGGATGACTGACATGGCCTTTATATTTCTTAATCAAATCTCTTTAGCTAGGAATAAGCATCTTTTTTAGGGTTTTATTACATATAATGGCTTAAAATTACATGAAATTAGGAATAATCAAATAACTCTATTTTTATCTCAAAAATGTGTTTTGATCCCTAGTGGAATTATGCAAATACTGACACTAACATAGTTAATAGAAATGTTTGATTCAAATGGGGAGACTATGTTCGATGATCCGGAATTCTTCGACACCTATGTTGAGAAATTGCCCATCGGGATGAAAAGGAAATCTATCTTTTATAACCTCCCATATTGGGAGAATATTAATATTACCCACTTATTAGATCCCATGCATATATTTAAAAATGTTTCATCTTCTTTATGGAGTCACATATCATCGAAACCAATGTGACACATTGGTTGTTAGGAAAGATCTTATTACTTCAAAAACTAATAAGAAACATTGGTCGGGACGATTAGAAAGTACAGGATCAGACACAGGCATTTGTCCCTTTAATTGGTGCAAAGAAGGTGATGTCCCATGGATTTTAAAAAAAGATGATCTTTCTTTGGAAAAGGAAGTTATAATGGGTGTGAGGGTGCCATATTCATATGGGTCTTTACTACGGCACTGCTTCACTGTGGATGACCATTTGTCGGGGTTGAAATCACATGGTCAGTTGAATCTTCTAAAAGTACGTATAATGTCAAAAGCGTGATTTTATTATTTGTTATATTAATAAATTGTATCCCATGCAGGGATCATAAAACATAAATAATTTTGTATATTATTTCATGTGTTTAAAACTTTGCAATGTCATTATCTTTTGTTGGTGTGTGGGTGTGTGAAACATGACTTCCCCCAAAACCTAGGACGTGCAATATCTAAATTATTTGCATTTGTACGTTGGATCACGTCAAAGGAGATTCATCTGGCTAGCATTCCATGGTGGCATCAAGAGATAGTTGAGATTGCTTGTATGTTTGAGAAGGAACTACCGACGAGTTTCATGTACTTGCAGGTTCATCATTTAATCCACCTAGTAGTTGAGGTTGAATTATTTGGGGTAGTTTCTTGTTGTTGGATGTTCTTCTTAGAGAGGTACATGAAGAAACTGAAAGATTTTGTTCGGCAAAGGGAAAAACCGGAGGAGTCTATGGCAAAGGGGTAAATATCATATGAGTCTTTCTATTATGCCAGTGAGTACATCAAGCAAATCAACAACAGACCAAGTGCGGTGATTTGGGATGATGAAAGGGATGAAGACAAAAGAGAAGGGGAGTTTCTCCAAACGAATGGAAAAAGGCACTTGATAAAGAGTAAGCGACTTATAATTTTTCACATTTACACAAAGTAAATATTCATGTTCAAATTTTATATAATGTATATTTTGATCTCATATGTACTATATGCAGTTTTATTTCATCAGTGAATTCATAAATTGAAGCAATCAAAAAATTCCTTCTTTACAATTCCGAAGTGACACAACCATGGGTTGCATTGTACGAACAAAAGAGGATGAAATGGGATAGTGATAGGAAATAATTCAAACGCTTCAATGGTAGAAGTGTGCCTTATCCAAATCATTTAAAAGAAAATATGCCAATTATATGCCCCAATAGTTGGGTTGCTGACCAAGTCAGAGAGAAATACGGTGCAATCGGTTGTTACCAGTGTGTTGAAGAGGATGCGCTAAACATAGGGATTGGGTGCACCCACTCAGTAATAATCTATTTATGTACATATTAAACTTAATAATGCACCTTTGAAATGTAACATCTATATTTCATATTTTAACAGTTGGGTTATTATAAGACACATGACACTATGATATTTTAACTTTTTTATAGGTGAATTTGTTCCCATGTATGTGGGCATATGGACACCATTTTCGCACAGAAAATGTTGATGATGGACACATGACATAAGATTTTGGAGTGGAAGTCAAGTTCAATCAATCTAGTCGAGCTAGCCACCGTTATAAAAACCTAGTACGAGGGACGTTAGGCTACATCAAAATATACAAGAGATCAATGAAGTGGATTTCTCTTCTTTCCAATGTGTTATTTTTAGGTGCAAGTGGTGGGACACCTTTGATTGGAATAATGTAAAGGAAGATCATGATAGTAGTCTGATATGTATCAACTCTAGAAATATGTGGGATGAAGCTAAGGAGCCCTATGTTTTCCCCAAACACTGCAACCAGGTGTTTTTTAACCCATATGTGTTGGATAGGGATTGGTGGTTCGTATTGAGACATGACCCTAGATCAAAACATATTTTTGAGAACAATAGTGTTATCATGCCAAGCGAGCTGGAAGATAATGAGGGTGATCATGAGAACCGAGAGTGATATGGCACATGTATTATTTCATCATTTATACTTTTTTAAGATGGGTTTTGATAAAGATGAGGACTTAACCTTATAATTACTAAGACTCTTTTTTTCGAAACATTAGAATATGAATTTTGATTTAATTGGTTTGCATTGTGTTAACATTAAAATCATTTCACTTGATAATTTGCAATTATGTTGATCTCCAAAAAAATGGCGGACTGTATAAAGTTCTCTTTTTTTATAACGTCGATTCCTAAAATAAAACTACTACCTGATTGCTTTAAATGTGTGTGAATGATATTTTCAAAATGTATACTGTTATTTTTGGTATGTAAGATCATAATAAAATAATGATAATTATAAACATGAATTTATCTGCATTATTTTCTAAACTTTATTATGTTACAAAAATTCATATTATTCTAGATTTATTATTTTACAATTATTTATATTCATAAAAATTTACAAATTTACAATTATACAATTATGGTAATTTAACAATATTCACGGTATACATTTTACTTATGGTAGTTATGATTCAAAATTGACAATTAATTTACAAATTTAAAAATTTTAATAAAGTTGAATGATGACAATACATACAATTACAATTTTTCAATTTCACAATACAATTACAATTACAATTACAATTTTACAAATATTTTACATACAATTACAATTACAATTTTACAATTTTACAATTTTCATACAATTACAATCATTTCAAAATACAATTACAATTACAATTTCACAAATATTTTACATACAATTACAATTAGAATCAGAATTACAATTACAATTTTACAATTTCACATACAATTACACTTACAATTACAATTTTACAATTTTACATACAATTGCAATCAAAAGTACAATTACAATCACGATGCATACAATTACAATTACATTTTTAGAATTTTACAAATTTACAAATTTTAGAATTTTAATAAAATTGAATCATGACAGGAATACATACAATTACAATTACAATTGTACAATTTCACAATTACAATTTTACATACAATTAAAATTAAAATTTCAAATACAATCACGACATAATATTTAATAAATATCATGATTTAATATTAAAAATAAACATCACGATCATCATAACCATCGTACAAACATCATATTCGACTAAAATACACATTCAAATTCGCTGACATCATCTAATCATTGTGATCATGATCATCTAACAAAACACAAACATCGTATAACATCATCACAACACAAACATCAAATATACATCTCATGTCAAATAACTGCTATCACATACACATCATGATGAACACTAACATGTAAATTAAGTACATCAACAGGAAAATAAAATACATGGACCATATATATATATATATATATATATATATATATATATATATATATATATATATATATATATATATACAATTGTAATATAACTACGTATAACTGTCAAATATCGGGTGGTACATCAATACTAGCACTAGTCATGGCCTGCTCAATCGATGGTGCAACCTCATGTTAAGATAGATGGTGTGCCTGCTAATTAGTCGATGGTGCAGTCTGCTTAGGAACTGTCTATTGATGACTTTTCGATGGAGCAACTTGCTCAGTGGATGGTGCAGCGGCCTGCTCAGATAGACCTGCCTCCTCAGATAGACTTGCCTGCTCAGGATCAAGTGTCTTCTTAGGACTAGGTGTCTACTGAGATGGTGCATATTGCTCAGACGATGCCTGCTAATCAAGACTGAATGTTGGCTGCTCATCATGACCTCTGTCAGCGCGAGGTGAAGGAGGAGGAGGTGGAGTACTAGAATGATGATCACTCCCCTCATGATCATGACCATAAGATGAGGCGTTGCTCTGTCGTGCATCTCCACGACGCATACCCCTCCTCGCCCGTGCCAGTTCTCTGGAAGCTCCAATGATATGATGAATGAGGGTCAACATATTGCGGGGCATTCCTCTCCAGATTTGTGTGAGCCTACTATCAGCTTGGAATGTCCCCAACAAATGTCCCAATATCTACAAAATATATAGTACACAACAATAATTAGGCATTTTCATTAAACAATTTAATAAAACAAGTTAAAGAACGTGTTAGAATAAATTTGATAATTATAATTAATTAATTAATTAAGACAATAAAATGAAACAATATTAATTTAAAGAAAATACTAATATTCTCGCATCCATCGACTCATCCTTTGTGAAGAGGATGTTGTTACACCCTCGCCAATCCAAACCGGCATACCGACATAGCACCAGAACAAAGGAGTGATCATCAACACTAGATAACAACTCCAGTGCATCAAGAGATATCCTGGCAGGAAAGTCAGACTGGCCCCTCTTGGGCATCATCTGACCCCACATCAGCATCCACACATGCAACATCGGCCTACGAGGCTGTCGAACAAAAGTAGGCCACATCTCTGGAAACCTCTCAAAAAATAAACAAAATAACTCTAAAGCAAATGGGATGTCAACTTCCCACGTGCCTGATAACGACATCTATCTAATGTTGTACAAAACTGCCTCAAAAAAATCGCAAACCATCTCACAAGTCGTAGCGCATAGAATAAAGAATCAACATAAAATAAAAGCGAGAAACTAATGCGTTGTTTGTCACTTGTATAGTGTGAAATGGTTGTCAACCGTAGTGAGAGGAACCTCACCTCCTCTACACCAAATGAAGCAATACGTAACTAACAACCGGACACCTAAAAATATGTAGGAGAAACTATATCGTCCCTAATGTATCTCTGGGAGTACGCCAACTAACTCCCTGCTACATAGCCGACAGGAACATCTGGGAAAAAGGGAAAATCCTGCCCTCTACTAGATAGGCCAGTAATAAAATATATGTCCTCCTTAGTGGGTGTGAACCACTGGTGAATATCGACCTGGAAAGCCTGTCGATGGGCATCCCACCTAAAGATCAGTTGTCCCAATAACCCATTATGGCCCTTCAGGGGTGTAACCTCCTCATAGAACTTGAGGAGTCCTGCCTCCCTTAGGAGCAACTAGGTGGCTATCGTAATAAAGAGAGGGTAAATAAGTCTCTCCCTTTCTTGTGCCTCCCACAGGTGAATCATGTTATATTGGTCCTCCATATGTTCTTGTCATTCACTTTGTTCTCTCCATTGACATCCCTAAATGATTCACATATTAAATACATTTTTTTTATTAAATGAGAAATGTATATGTATATATATATATATATATATATATATATATATAATTTTTTGAAAAAAAAACAATCGGTGTGCCCAAAAAAACAATCACGCACCGATACCGATGCGTACGTTTTTATTGTGCACGGGTCTTGGTGCGCATGGAAATTGTTCGTACACTACAAAAGATAAAAATTATTTTTGTTCCAGTGCGTTGATGAAAATCTCCATCCCAGGGTGAATAGTTAGGTCAACGCACCGCCCAACAATAATAAATGGTCAATGATGCGGTCCTATAAAAAACCGTGTCGTTGACCATGTATAGTTGTTGGGCGGGCGGTGCGATGACCTAACTATCTGCCTCGGGGTGGATATTTTGGTAAATGTACCGCCCAACAGCAGTATATGGCCAATTATGCGGCCCTATAAATGACCACATTGTTGACTATGTAATGCTGTCAGGCAGGCGGTGTACTGACCTAACTATCCGCAATAGGGAAAATAGTTTGGTCAATGCATCGCCCTCCCGACACTAGTACATAGTCAATGGTGCGGTCATTTAAACGACCGCACCACCGTGTTATTTTCAAAATTAGTCATGGTGTGCATTTTTTCGGTACCGCACTAAAACCCTGTGTGGTTTTCGTTATCATCGTTCGTGGTGCGACCTGTAAATTTACAGGAAGCACCGTGAATGGTGCGAGCTGAATGGCTCAAGCGCACATGCATTTTTTTTTTAAATGGTTAATTTTAAGGTTTTTTCAAAATCTAATATACTAAAACATTTATTTGTTGAGAAACAATTAAAATGTCTGTACATTTGCACATCGAGGAGGCATATTTGCTGAGCAATTGAAGAAACCAAAATTTTCCACTGTTTTTGAAATTTTGAACTCCACAAGGTGGGAAATGGACAACATCAATGTGTGCAATGGGAGCACTGATGGTAGGTCACTTCACACAAGACAAATTCACATCGGTGCTTGAGAGGTTTGGAGAACTGAAGAAGTAAAAATGATGTTTTTACGGCCGATAATTTTTTTTTTATTTAACCTTGTTTCGTTGTGCGGGTTTTTGAGACGCACCGGGCAGTATTATCGATGGCGCACCGCACGTCGTTCTGGTGCGCTGGATTGCTGCGATGCACCAGGCCTAGTTATACGTAGAGCATCAGTGCACTATAGTACTTAGACGCATTGGTCAGGTTTGTACAGAGAGCATAGTGTCTCGGTGTGCCAATTTTTAGTACGCACTGATGCATTTTGAGTAAAATGCATCAGTGTGGTTTATGATGAGCAACACATCGAACAAAAAAAATCTGCAAAAACCTCCATCCACCAACCTCCTCTAGAGACCTCCACTACAAAAAGTTATCTAGGCTATTCTTATAAGGGGTTCCTCAAAAACATCCGCTAAAGGGTCTTTTCCTTGTAGAGATCTAAATTAAAATATGCATGAGACACTAAAAGATAAACTGATGCAACTAGGTGTTCATGATTGCATACATCAACAGAGTCATCATAATCAAAATGATTTTTTTCCAGGGCTAACAATTGATTGGAAGAATTGATTTCATTTTATTCCCTACTGAGATTAATAGATTCGATATCAGCCAAGAATGAGGAAGCAACATCTTCACATGGAGGATTTTGAAAAAGAAAAGAAATAATGAAATAATCCTCACCTTCTTGCTCCTCTACCCATGTAATGTGACTACCTTGAACCTAATTGCAATTTGGACGAACATCTTGAAAATCAAGAGAGTGTGAAAAAATATCTGGTGGAGCAAATTTATCGAGCAGATCACAGTAAAAAGGGTCATGTCATGTAGATGATAGAGGATAACATAAATCCATATCATATTTGACACTAAAATTATGAAAAATAACAACATCTTGTGGAATGGAGGATTTAGTATTCACCATAGGCTTCATGAGCCATTATGGGATTTTTTCTATTGAAACTAAATCATGAAAAGCGAGAGCAGGATGAGAAGATGGATTAGGAATTGATGTGAAATTTTCCCAACTTTATTATAATCATGAGGAGGCACCATCATTGAAATTTGAAAAGGAGGAGGACAAGGAACAAAATAAGTAGTAGGTTCCTCCTACGAAATTTGAGGTGTCTCATGATTTACAAGAGTTTGTAAAGTGAAAACATTAGGAGGTTCAGATTCACCATGCAAGGAGATACGAACCACACGCTAGAACCTTTGATTGAATAAATCCAAATCTGTATCTTCTTCAAGAAATTCATAACAAAGGTGAAGGAATCGATCAGAGAAATTCTCAACTGATTCATTTGGATTCATTCTTAATTGTTTAATTCTTTTGAGAAAATCTCAGTAATCGTACCTATCGAAGGCTTGATAAATATCCTTGAGAAATGGATGAAAATAAAGGATGGAAGTAGATGGTAAGGTATGGCACCATTAATTAACATGAACTTCAAGGGTGGAGAAGAAAGTGATACATGAAAAATATTCATCATCAATTTTGTAACATTCACAAAACTTGAGAAAATCATAAATGTGTTTGATTGTGGATGTTCTATCCTCACCATCAAACTTTAATTAAGACAAGTGATAAATAGGTTTATCGGAGATTACAAGTTTAGTAGGGGATAGGTTATAAAAACACCCTGGGAGTTTGATTTGAGGATGAGCTATTTTAGATAAGAGGTTCAAAATAGACTCAACGGGCACAAATTGTCATTTGGTCCCTCATTTTAGCTCCTTTTTGTTGATGGTGCTGGAAATTCGTCAACCAAGGGGGTATCAATTATACCTCACATAATTTGGAGTAGGAGTCCCATCCAGAATATGACCCATTTATCATTTTCTTAAATACTTGCCTTGGCTATAACTATCAGCAAAAGAGAGGGATTCACATGTACCTTCTAAAAGCAAGTGAGTGGGCCTAGTGAGTTTTCAATTGTAGGTGTGTCAAGGTTATTCTAATGTGGAGGGAGTAAATGTGAACCTCTAAGATAGAGTTAATAGTACCACTCTAGCGGGGACACACATTCATAGGAAGGATCTATCTAACATCCAACTGAATAGTCCACAAAGACGCGACATTCATTACAAGAAAAAAAAATAAGAAAAATATATTAAACATCCAGCAAAATAGTCTAGAAATACGCGGCAATCATAGAAACCATTACAACACATTCTCAATATGATAAGTACTAAAATAACTGAAGTAGTTAAACTAATTTAGCACAGGTGAAAACAAACATGAATTACAAGCATTCACAAAACAATATTATAAATATCCATAATCCATCCATGAAAAACATGCTAACCATCAAACTTTATATATTAAGTAAAACTTATGAGACACATGTATACAAAGAACATCACTAGCTCCAATAGTGGAGCGTTGGAGCCACTCCTTGCTCCCCAAAATAACTATTTTGTCTCTCTAATGCCTTGCAGGAGGAGCCAAGGTGGAAAGTCCCTTGCTCATATAATGATGGCGTATATATAACCAAAGAATGATGCTTCACCTTCCTTATGACTCTTGAACTACCCTCACGATAGTTTGACTTCCTATGATTTTTCAACTTTACATGACTCTTTATATTATGTGTGTGTCCTTTGGACTTCAACTTTACAATACATTTTGAATATATAATTACATAATCCACAATAATGATGCGGCATATGATGACCCATGACATGATATGACATGACACTACTAACATGGACTGCATGATGACATGGAAATTTTAGGTCACGTTTTGTTGCTACTTATTTCTTTTTGCATTCAATAATAGATGTATCTAATACTTTATATTCATGAAAGATACACTTTTTTCTTCATATCCACCCTCCAAAGGGTTGTGAATCAGATGGAGTCTTCACGTGGTCTTGATCTTTGATTTTTTGTTGTAATCCAGTGTTCTTTCATCTTCTTGCCTTATGTTCATCTTATCTCCTCAACTCCTTAGGTGTATTCTAGTATTTCCTCCTTCTTCATCATCCTACCATAGCATGATAGAGTACCTCGATCTGCAATCCACTCATGACAAGATGAAATTAGTCTGGTAAACCCCTATTCTAAGATGATGCATGATGATCCATTGACTAAACCGGAACCCAGTGGCAAGATGAAGGAGAGGCTCAGTGATTATGTAGCTCAGGTAGTCAAGGGTCAAGATTGATCCTTGAGACTGCGCAATCCGTGGTTTAGGATTGGAATGAGCAAAAATATTATGGAGTTGAGGAGCTCAGGGAGCCAGGATGAGGGCTTGAGCACTTGTTTTTCCCACTGCACAGTTCTGGAAGGTAGAGGAGCCCATGTGACTGCACAATTGTGCATTTCAAGAGCTCAGTTCTATGGCTTAGGCCTTGATACTACGCAATGTGCAGTTTAGGTTGTACTGTGTAGGAATATTGCGTAGTTTTGAGGCTCAGTGAGCCAGGCTGTATGGTTTTTTCACTGTTTCAGTAAACTTTGTAGTTATGGGAGGTAGAGAAAACCTGGGGATTACATAGTTACATAGTTCAATAGCTCAGGGTTTGAGCTTGAGCTTAGAGACTAGGCAATGCACATTTGGGGCCAGGCTGGAGGGCTAAATTCTTAATTTTTCAAGCCAAGACTCGGACTTTAGCATTGAAAATGTGTAGTGTACAGTCCTAGAAGGCAAGAACTATGCATTATGCAGTATCAAGAGGTAAGGGTAAAACTTGAGGGTTGTGACTGTGCAATCCACAGTTCAGGAAGGCTGGATGAGGCTACGTTGCTGGGAATTTTCTAAAAATTGGATAAGTGTGGGATTAGTGAGACTGATGTGAACAGTGATAGGACTTGATTGCGATCACACACTTAGAGCTCTTGATGACACAACATAGATCATCCAGAACAAATTAACAACATGCTTCCCTTAGTGTGACAACCTTTACGACAACTTACAACAAGTGCGACATTAAAGATACACTTTGCGACGACCGTGATGACACTTATGTGATAGTGCTTAAAACTTTGGAAATGAGTTTTGTAGATGTTTACATGGTAATATTGACTCATTTACACAAAGAGAACCTATTGAAACCACAAAAACAAGCTTATGTACATTGTGTGACACTTAACATGCTAGAAGATGACAAGTGCTAAAGTGTGAATGACACTTGCGATATGCGAACAAAAATGAAAGAAACACATGCCATGGAAAAGATAACATGAAAATTACACTAATTAGAGTGAAAGAAAGCAAAAGTGACAATTGAAAACATGAAAATGACACTAGCAAAAACTAAGGTGCATGAAAGCAACAATTTGCAAAACTCACCGAAATAGAAGTACAAACACAACTAGAAGTGAGAAACTGCCAATGTCAGTGTGCACTGAATGTCAGCATGGATTGGACATTGCATAGGCATATTCTTGATGGAATGTGCTATTTTTTAGCACTGGAATCAACACTTCTATTGTGACAAGCGTTTGACCAGACACATCTTAAGCTCAAGGGATTTTCTTATAATTTGATTGAGTTTTTTGGAAAGTGGTTGGAACTTACACACATTGAAAGGGATTTTGAGAAAAAAATAATCTCTCACACATATGAGGGCACTGGTGCATGATGTGGTAGCAAGTTTGATTTTTTATCTTGATGATTAGAAGAAAAAAAATATAAACAATGGATATGCAAAACAGAAGCCCACTGCTAAGAGAGAAGGGTGACTCAAATTATAGATCTTAAATGTATAGTGAAAGAATGATTTTAAAAGACTTACAAGAATCTCACTCTAAATTTAATAATCCCATTACAAGGAACACTTCCAAATAATATGACCTCATGAATCAGGAATTCTTCATAAATCAAGACTGACAAAAGCATATTAATCATGCATGCTAGATCAAAATACTTATAAGAACATGAAACATGATTTAATTCAACCTCAAGGAATGCTTATGAACAATATTCAATTCATATTGAATCAGGAAAGCTTGAAACAAGACTTACAAAAATAGATCAATATGTCTTGGAGGCTCACAAGACTTATAAAAGCATGAGATAGAAATTTTATTATAAATCTGGAAGGATAGAAAAGCTATGTAAAAATAGTAGGGAGAACAGTACACACATCACACAGTTTGTGAGTCCTCAAGAGTGCATCTGGATATATTATCAACTCAGAAATATTCAACATAGTATACAATAATTTTAACAATCAATAAACCCTTTCCTCCTTGTCTTACATAGTGTATATACAAAAAAGGAATTACGTAAAAAGCCTCCATAAAAATTGCAATTCTGTTTTTTGAGACTTTACTTCAATCCTCTACACATAGTAGATCTTACCTTAAACATAAAAAGTAAATTGAAATAAAAACTGAAGACATAACATGGCAGCATGGAGCTCGAGGTGGCTGAGTGCTCCTCTATTCTTGGAAAAACTGCCTCCATAAAAAGTGCAATTTTCCAAGTGAAAAGAACACCTAGACCCTTATTTGAAAAAGTGTAGGAGTAGCTACCTAGAAGGAGTAACCAACTGGAAGATACCTTGATTAGATGACACTTGGAAAAACATCATCACCACTAAGGCTGCATTCACTTTGTCATCTTTTAGAGTCATTATTTTGAGAACGGAACCAAAAAGCATCCTTTTCTCCTCTTTATACAAAATCCAAAAATAATAGCTACTTTTTTCGAAAAGGGTAGCTATATCCAAAAATATTGTGTATAAGCTAAAAAATGAAATTTTTCTTCATATTTTAAAGGTTTCGTATATTCAATCATCAAATATCTAATATAGAAGCAAAAATCATGATAGCTTTAGCCTTAGTTACCCTTTTGTTTGACCTTCTCTTATGTGCTTGATTTTTTTGCTAAAACTTTTTCTTCCTTGGTTCATTCTCTGGGCTTTCATCAATGTTTATTATTTCATCCCTGAGAGAAGGGTTGGCTATGAGTTTACTTGTTAATCTAAGATTTTTCTTTGGCTTGGTGTGAGGCCTTTGAATGTATGGGTTTGTAATATATATAGGCCTCTTTCTCCCATGTATGACTCTACTTGATTGTCCTTCTTCAAACTCTGCCTCACTGAACTCTGTCTCATGGCTATCCTCCTAAAAAGATGAATATGAATGAATTATAGTTTTCTTCTTCCCCTTGGCTGAAGAACTAATAGATGAGTAAAACTGAGATATGGTAGGTTCTTTTACTGTAATAGTCTCTGAAATTTTGATTTTCCCCTTTTTGAGTGAGGAAAATACTTGTGCAAGTGTAGGCTCCTCTGGTGTTGAAGTGACATTTTTTTCTAGATTCTCATGTCTAGCCTCTAGAACAGGGCTTGATGTCAAGGTTTTAGCGATCACTTCCACTGAAGGTCTCTCTGTCTTAATGATTTTTCTCCTGTGTTTACCCTTTGAAGAGGAATCTGCCTCTTCTTTACTCTTAGACACAACGTTTTTATCAGGCAGGGTAGCTTTTTGTTTGAGTTTGTTTCCATACTCCTGCGTGAAAGACCTCAAGGTCTGTGGCTCCTTGGATGAAATGCTAAAGTAGACCTCCTTGGCTGGTTTCATTGTTGTTGTAAGAGTGATGATTAGTGTAAAAGTAGTGGTTTGAACTATAGCTTTTTTGGCTAAGTTCCTAGTCTGTCTACCAGATGATATTAAAGATGGACCAGCTTGTGAAGGAGTCAATGTAGGTGTAGGGCTTGACTGTTATTCCTGATTTTTTAGCTTTCTAGGCCTTCCTACTTTTCTCCTTGAGTGAATACTACTAAATCCCTCATATGATAAAAACTTCTCCCATGTGGTTATTTTCTTTCTCAAATGATAAACTATTAGTATTTTAATCAAACCTATGTGATAGAGATTATGAAGAGAATAACCTAAGGCTTTATGTATATTTTGAGACATTGATAACAGAGATATATGAAGGAAAATGGTAGATTCATAGGTTTGGAGCCATATATATGAGCTAGAAACCTCATCTGGTATTTATGGACAGTTGAAAACCTACCCTAACAGGTTATGTAACGTTGTATAGTGGTAATGACATGCTTCCATTCAGGTCTAAAATATGAAATATGAATGGTAGGAGTCCAACCAATATTTTCATGTTCAGGCTTTAAATATATATTCGAATCAGCTTTAAGTCAAGTTTTGTTGTTTTTTTGTTAGGACTGACCTGTATCTAATGTTTGAGTAGCCCTTGAAATGATAGTTTTAGTGACCTTGAAGGTATGAGACCCAATTCTGACCTTTTCTCCATCGAATGTCTCAGCAAATGCTTGAGCCACTGCCACATTTTCACCTGAAAACTTCCTTAAAAACTGATACCACCCTATTGCTTTGAACTCAAACTTAACACGATGGTCAAAAAAACAGGTGTTAGTTGGCTCTGAACGGTTCACGTTACCTCCCTTGCCCATCTTGTTAACAGTTAACCTAACCACAAATTCACAATTGAAAAATGACGAAAAACTACCCTCCACGAAGCCCTAACTTCTGGCACTTGGTAACAGATTGTTTTGCTGGAGTATAGAAATGTTTTGTTGTAGTTTTCACAAGAGTGAACGAAGGCAGAGCTCTACATGCCCTAAAACTCGGTGAGAGGGAATGACAAGAAAAAAATTATTTAAAACTGCTTCCAACTCATTTCACCGAACTCCATCACATTTTTTAATAATTTCTACTCGTACTGCACTTTAATACATTTACCCTGTAATGAGTAGCAATATATTTGCGTAACCTTAGAAAATAAATAACCAACCTTTTTTATATATCCTCCAATAAGAAATAACCACATTTCAGGTGAGTAACACCTCTTGTTTTAGCAGAACTTCACTACTCAAAGAGCAGTGTTTGTTTCACCTGTTTAATGCTTGTTTTGTCTCCTTGTACGAATTTTGTAGGTAATAGCTAATTTTTTGAAAAATACAGTTATTCCTGTATTGCTTGTAAAACCAGAAATTCTGAAGAAAATAGTTGTTTCTCTAGGAAAGGGTTGCTATTCCTATTTTATTCCTAACACAACTGATGACTTTGACATTTTTTTTTTAACCTTGGTAGAAAAGTCATGGTGAATGAATAAGATTTCTCAAGTTAAACCCATGACCTTAACTACTAAAAACAGTTAAATCACTTATTAAAAGAGATTTTTCCCTAATGAATATATGACACAATCAAACATTGGACTCAAAATTATTTTTGGATTTTGTTAAAAATTGATCAAAACTCTTAAATTTTAACCCTCCAGGGCTCTCCACCAAGATTAGGAGACAAGAGAGGATCAAAGGCACAACTTACAATCATGACCAGACCTTCAATTTTTTTTTGAAAAATTGCAGTGATAATGGTGGCTCCTATTGGGGTTGAATTCCTCCCCGTGAGGCTTCAAGGATTGTAGATTCAGTGCCTTATACTCTCAAGACTTTTAAGTTGTAGAAGTTAAGGACAGAAACTGAATTTTATTGAATGAAATGAAACTGAATCTATTTACAAACACAGCTACCATTGGGCATGGATTCTTATTGAAACAACACTCCAGATATTTACAATGGAGAGACTAACTGACTCAACAAACAAATAAATTTTTGAGATAATGACCATTGACTAGACCTCCATTTAATTTATCATCATCTAAATTTTTCAGCATAAATGTATTATTTTCCAGAACTTAAGCAATTTTAAATGGCCCAAACCACAAGTTGTCAAACTTACCATGCTTCCCATGGTCTTATCTTCTTGCATCCCATCTCAATACCAAATCATCTTCTTGGAATACCTGTTGTTTTTTCTCTTTTGTCAAAAAAAAGCTTTTACTTTGGCTTTGTACCTCTGTTTTTTATCCATTAGGGATTCCCGACTTTGATGAGCTTCTACCAGTTGCAGCATCCTTCTTTGAATGGGATTTGAATTATCAGTTTCATCTTGTAAAAATTTCATAACTGGAAGGGCCAATTGTAATGGCATCACAACATCAGCGCCATAAAAAAGTTGAAAGGGAGAAAATTCAATTGACCTTTTGCTACTCACCCTATCTGCCCAAAGAGCATGAACTATCTGAGTATCCTAATTTCTTTTGTTTTCTGTCATCATCCTTTTTATAATTCTTACTAGACTTGTGTTTGATGACATAGCTAACCCATTACCTTGGGGGTAATAAGGTGTAGAATGAGTCAAATCAATGCTATACTTCTGACAGAAATTATTCATCTTGGCATATTTAAAAACCATTTCATTATCAGTCACCAACGTTTGAGGGTAGCCAAATCTAGACATAATATTTTCCAACAGAAATTTAATTATTATTGTGTCAGTGGCGTTTCCGATTGGAATGGCCTCAATCCACTTGGTGAAATAATCTGTGGTTGTAAGAATCCATCTGTGTTGTCCTGATTATGGCGGGTGAATCTCACAAATGAAGTCTAGCCCCCACCACTGGAAAGGAGTAACTGCTAAAATGGGAATAAGAGGTAGTGGGAGCATCTTTTGCTTACCAGCAAACTTTTGACACTCATTGCAAGCTCTAACTTTAGAAAAAACATTAGAAAAAAGAGTTGGCAAATAATAACCAACTCTTAAAATTTTATTTGCAGTAACTTTCCAATACACATGTCCACCACATAACCCTGCATGTATCTCTGCAATAACTTCCTGTGACTCAGCTTCATCTATACATCTCAACAAAACTCCTGCAAGGTCTTTCCAATAAAGATTATTTTCCATTATGCAATACTTAACAACCTTCAGTTTAAAAGCCCTTCTCTTTGATTTTTCCATATATGAAGGACAACTAAAATTTAACAAAAAGTACACTATATCCTTGTACCAATTGGAATAAAATATTTCAAGATAATCAGTTATACCTTCTTTATATGTTTCTTCAACTATCTCCATGTTCAAATTTAGAGCTTTGCAATTTGATTCTGCCATCAAGCGGGCTAAATATTGTACCTTTATCAACTTAGTAGGTCTGATTTCAATGTCAAATTCCATAATCTTTGTCAACAATCTTCCCCTCCTTCCATTTGTGTCGGGTTGCAACAATACATCCTTGACAGCAATATTCGTCACAAAAGCAATGACCTTAGAATGCAGAACATAAATTAGAAAATACGTCGAAGCCTTCACCGATTCATATGCTTGTTTTTCAACCAAGTTGTACTTTAACTCAGCATCCCTTAATGCACAGTTGAAAAATAAATTGGTTGCTCCAAGCCTTCCTTGTTCTTTTGAAGTAAAACTACTGCAATAGTTTGTTCAGAAGCATATGAAAAAGTTAGAAAATCCTTCTCAAAATCAGGGTTGATTAACATTGGGGCTTCATTCAAAGCAAGTTTGATTGCTAAGAAAGAGTTTTTTACTTCATCTTGCCACCTGAACTCTACATATTTCTTCAAAAATACATGTATATGTTTAATTAATTCTGCAAAGTTTGGAACAAAACACCTCATAAAATTAATCTTACCCAAAAATGACTGTAACTCTTTTTTATTTCTGGGTAAACCAGTTTTCTTAATAGCTTCAAATCTCCCTGGGTCAATGCAAATACCATTTTATGTTACTATATGTCCCAATAGTTTTCCTTCTTGAACAAAAAAGCATGATTTCTTTGGGTTTTAGAAAAACCAATTTTTTTTCACTTATCAAACACTTGTTGCAAATGTTTTAAATGATCATGATCAGATTTTTAAAGGACTGTTATTTCATCCAAATAAATGACAAAAAATATGTCCTTTTCTCCTACAAAGGAAATGTCCATTTCCCACTAAAATGTTGCACCAGCATTCATTAAACTGAAAGGCATCTTATTATACATAAAAGTTCCTTAGGGTGTATTAAAGGTTGTTTTCTCCCTGTCTTATTTGTCAACTGAAATTTGATTGTATCTTGAAAAGCCATCTATCATTGAAAACCTCTTTGAGCGTACAACCGTCTGCAAAATATGGTCCATTTTGGGTAAAGGATAGTTATCCTTCAGTGAACACCGGTTCAAATTGCGAAAATAAACACAAATTATGATTTCGCCATTCTTCTTTCGAACCGGGACTATATTAGCTACCCAATTGGAAAATCTTAAAGGCGGAATTATTTTGGCTTCCCACATTTTTCTTATTTCTTTTTCGATAATAGGGAGCAACACAGGATTAATATGCCTTATCTTATGTGCCACGGGTTTTGCTTCTAATTTAAGAGGTATTTTATGCTCCATTATGCTTCTATCATATGTCTTCAAATCACTATAGGACCAAGTGAAAATGTTTGCATACTACTTCAGCAACTTGACATATTTAATTCTAGTTTCTGGAGGAAGAAATTTAGAAACTTTAGCATATCTATGCTTATTTTCAATACAAATGTTGCAATCAACTGTACTCTCTTCATCTGTCTTGCTATCAGGCTTTAAAAATACATCATTATTGTCAAACAACCTCTCTAATGGAACCAAGCCTTTAGGGATGATGTTTTTTTTCAAAGAAATAATGTCTTTTCCAACTGTCGTCTTTTTGAATGACTTGTTATTTTGACTTTTAGTTGTGTCTTGCTCATTGTCAATCTGAATGTATGAAAACTCCTCCACACATTCCAAAAATTTCTGATTTTCTTTATCATCTACAAACACTTGCCAGTATTTGATATTTTTAGTAATGAAAGGTCTGTTTGTTATCTAAATATCATAGGTTGCTTTAACATCAAGAGGAACCTTAAAATTACTAGCAGCAATGGCCAATGAATCTGCCATTTCATTTTCTTCTCTGGAAACAAAATTCAAATTGATGCTGAAAAATAATTTTCAATCAAATCCCAGACTTCATTTCTATAATTCTTCAATTTTAAATTTTTCACTTGATAATTATCTCTCACTTGCTATACCGCCAACTCTGAATCACCAAAAACAATCAACTGCTCAGCTCCCAAATATTTTGCTTCCTTCATTCCCAGAATTAGTGCTTCATACTCAGCAATGTTATTAGTAGTGACAAATTGTAATCTGTATGATAAATTCACCACCTGCTGAGTGACAGAAATAAGAACTACACCAGCCCCTAATCCCTCTCTTGATGAGGCTCTATCAAAATACAATTTCCAAATTTGTCCTATTTCTAAATCTCGCTCTTTTGAAATGAGTAGCTCTAATATGTTACTAATTTCAGGCTAAAAATTGTTGTCATCAGCAGCAAGGTGTAAAATAGATGACCCTAACTCCTTCTCCTCTGCATATATATGATGACTTGAGGTATTTTTCTAACCACTTATGATATAAGCCATTTGTGTTTCCCTATACAATCTCCTAAATTATCCTCCAATGACGGGATAGTGGCATATGTCATATCCATTTGGAGAGTGCCTTCCACCTTTTTGGCCCAAGATCTGGAGAGAAGCATTCCAAATCTAGATGGTATATCAGCAACCACTATGTCCATCACTAGATTTTTCATGCGGAGCTGGGTAAGAGAAATTACCAAATCTTTGATCACTCCTAAACAATTGACCCTTTTGGAGTCAAAAGTGTAGATTTCATGGTATTGTTTAGTGATTTCCAGACCTAATTAATCCATCATTTTCTTAGGCATTAGATTGTGAGAGGCCCCGGAATCTAATAGGCAGTTGTGCAGCAATTTGTTATGAATGTTGAGTGAAATATAGAAAGGTGGAGAATTATCATCATTTTGATCTTGGACATGGCTAACTAAAAAGATAGTAGGATTTTCATCTTCAAGGTTGACAGAATCAAGAGAAATATATGGTTGTAACAGATTTTTAAATGACTCTTTGTAGGTTGGATTTTTCAACAATTCAAGGAGTGGAACCGGAATCTTGATTTTATTCAATTCTAACTTGAAACATAAATCGAGTGGAGTCAATTCATTATTTTATGCAGTATTTTTAATTATTGGGGCAAGTTTAGGTGATGGATAGACATCATTAACCTTTGGCTTTTGTTTGGCAGCAAATTTTTCAGCATCTTGTTTTTGTTGAGGTTGTTGGACAACCTCTTTTGATCTCAAAGGATAATTTATTGTCTGATTTTCATGCTGCTTTTTCTCATTTTGAACATGAATATGAGCCTCTTCATCATTTGAAAATATATTTATCCTAGGCTAATATCCATACTCTTTCAAAGTCAAACAAGTTGACTGTGATGTCTCCCCAACAAGATTTATATCTTCATCCTCCTCTTCTTGTTCTTGTTGATTTTCTTCAGCAAAATTATTCAATGGAGGCTAGAAATTTTGATCATCAGTATTTCTCCTTGGGCGTTGTAAAAAATTTTGGGGCTGAAAGGGTCTCCTAAAAGGAGCCTGATTTTTGTTTCCTTCATTTTGAATGGGCCTAATAGCAGGCCTATTTTCTAACTCCAATTTTTTCATTTTGGAAGCAAGATATTTAATCAAATTAGACATTTGATCAAACTTTTCTTCAGCTATGAAAGTTTTAGAGGGGGGATATGTTTTCTCTTATTTCATTTTCTTTTTATTTTTTGCCCCCTTCCCCTCTTCAATTTTCAACTTGTTTGAGGCCATAATATGGGACTGCACTCCAATAGAAACCTCCTGCAGACCCACCAATTTTTGTGGCTTCTCAACTCTCAACCACAATGCAAACTTGGAGTCTAAGGCATTGGCAAAGGTTATCATGGTTGTGGTTTCAGGAGGTTTGACTTCTACAGGAATATTTTGATAAACTTTATTGAATCTCTTTGTAAAGTCTACCAATGACTCATCAGTCTTCTTCTTTAAAGCCCCAAACTCTGTGAGGTAATACAGGTAATCCTTCTGGTCACCTCATTATTTTACAAACACTTCCTCCAAAGCATATATCCATGTAATTGAATTTGGTGGAAAATTTTTGAACCACATTCAAGCTTCTCCATCTAAGCTATGTACAAAGAGTCTTGACTAGTCAATTTCATGTTCAATGTTTTGATTATCAACATAACTGTAAAAGGAAAATAGGTGTTATTCGGCAGATACTCCTTCTCCCTCCCCTGTGTATTTGGGAAAATATTTCAGATAGTCCCCTTGAGGAAGAGGATGCAAAGGTTGAGGAAGAGCGAGTGGTGCATATCTTGCAGCAACAATTTGTTGCATTCTTGAAGGAGCAGGATGAGACATGAGTTGTTGAGGTAAAAATAGTGGAAAACTTGTTGATGCAGAAGTTTGAATGCTATAAATTTCAATTTATGGAGTTGAAAACAATGGATTTTCAAATAAATGGACAGCAGAAGGATTTATTTCAACCTCTCCAAGAGAATCAGTTTCAGATGTAGATTCTTGAAGGATTGGGGTAGCTTCAACTTTATTCTACTGAGCTTAAAATTCAAAGAGATTAAAGGTCAGATTTTCAGGAAGGTTACCTCCTCCTTGATGAGAAGAAGATGAGCCAATAGCTAGGTTTTGAAACAAAGGAAAATACTCCTATTATGGGTTGAAAGTGGACTGATATTTAGGATGAGTTTGAAGAAAACTCGGGATTTTTTTAATGTCTTCTTCAATTAAAAAATCCCTATCTAGGAAGGATGAAATTTCCAGCACTTGTTCTAGTTCCCATTTTGTCAGCACAAGGGTTTCGATTTTTGGTTTTCTTCACTAACACCTAAAACCTCTGATTTATCTTCTTTTACTAGAATAATATTTGCTTCTAATTTAATTAGTGATGACTGAGAGATACCTTCAGCTGAATCTAGGCTAAAATCATCTACTTTTCCTTTTATGGAGGAAGTTTAAGCTTGAAATATTTCAGGAGATTGCTTTGAAACTGAAATTTCTTTAGGTTGTGAGATAGATGATGGTACCTTTTCCTTTGGAATGTACTTTAAATGTAGATTTTTTATCGAATGTGATGATAGCTTCAGCTGATTTCTATTTCCCTCTTGCATCCTTTATGATCTTCTCTGGATCAGAAATTGGAATCATAGGAGGTGATCTCTGATTTCTTCTTCTTGTGGTAGGTTGTCTAGAAACCCCTCGTCCTCTTTATGGAGTCTCCATGTGAACCAATTACAATCAAAAAGAGTGACTAGTGTTTATTCACCTTTAAAAACTAGTATTAGGCATTCATGCAAAAACTTCGGGAGAATACTAAGTTTAGAATCTTTGCCTCTCAATAGATGCACCAAAATATGTTAGCATTGGAATCAGCACTTGGATTGTGACAAGCACCTGACTAGACACATCTTAAGATCAAGGGATTTTCTTATAATTTGATTGAGTTTTTTGGAAAGTGGTTGGAACTTACACACACTGAAAGGGATTTTGAGCAAATAAGAATCTCTCACACATATGATGGCACTAGTGCATGATGTGGTAGCAAGTTTGAGTTTGTAGCCTGATGGTTAGAAGAAAGAAATATAAACAAGGGATATGTAAAACAAAAGCCCACTGCTAAGAGGAAAGGGTGACACAAATTCCAGATCTGAAATGTGTAGTGAAAGAATTCTTTTAAAAGACTTACAAGAATCCCACTACAAGGAATGCTTCCAACTAACATGACCTCATGAATCAGGAATGCTTGATAAATCAAGACTGACAAAAACATATTAATCATGCATGCTAGATCAAAAGACTTATAAGAACATAAAATAGGATTTAATTCAACCTCAAGGAATTCTTATGAGAAATCTTCAATTCATATTGAATCAGGAAAGCTTGAAACAAGACTTACAGAAACAGATCAATATGTCTTGGAGGTACACAAGATTGATAAAATCATCATATAGAACTTTTATGATAAATCTGGAAATATAGAAAAGTTATGTATAAATAGTAGGGAGAGCAATACACACACCACACAGTTTGTGAGTCGTCAAGAGTGCATCTGGATATATTATCAACTCAGAAATATTCAGCACAGTATACAATAAGTTAAACAATCAACGAACCCTTTCCTCCTTGCCTTACACAATATATATATAAAAAGGAGTTCTATAAAAAGCCTCCATAAAAAAGTGTAATTATGTTTTTTGAGACTTTATTACAATCCTCTACACGTAGTAGATAATATCTTAAACATAAAAAGTAAAGTGAAATAAAATTAAAGACAGAACATGGAAAAATGGAGCTCTAAGTGGCTGAGTTGAGGTGGTTGAGTGCTCCTCGCTTCTTGGAAAAACTACCTCCATAAAAGGTGAAATCTACCAACTGAAAATAACACCTAGACCCTTATCTCCAAAAGTGTAGGAGTAGCTAACTGAATGAAGTAACCAACTGGAAGATACCTTGATTAGATGACACTTGGAAAAATATCATCACCACTGAGGCTACATTCACTTTATCATCTTTTAGTGTCATTATTTTGGGAACAGAACCAAAAAGTATCCTTTTCTCCTCTTTATATAAAATCTGAAAATAATACGTACTTTTTCCGAAAAGGGTAGCTATATCCGAAAATATTGTGTATAAGCCAAAAAATGAAATATTTCTTCATATTTTCAAGGTTTTTTATATTCAATCATCAGAGATCTAATATAGAAGCAAAAATCTTGATAGCTTCAGCCTTAGTTACCCTTTTGTTTGACCTTCTCTTCTGTGCTTTCTTTTTCTGCTGAATATTTTTCTTTCTTGGTTCATTCTATAGGCTTTCATCAATGTTTATTATTTCATCCCTAAGGGCAGGTTTGGCTATGAGTTTACTTGTTAATATGAGATTTTTCTTTTGCTTGGTGTGAGGCCTTTGAATGCATGGGTTTGGAATATATAAAGGCATCTTTCTCCCATGTATGACTCTGCTTGACTATCCTTCTTCAAAATCTCACTCACTGAACTCTGTCTCACTGTTATCCTCCTCAAACGACGAATATGAATGAATTATAATTTCCTTCTTCCCCTTGGCTGAAGAACTAATAGAAGAGTACAACTGAGTTATGGTAGGTTCTTTTACTGTAATAGTCTCTGAAATTTTTCTTTCCCTCTTTTTGAGTGAGGAAAAGACTTGTGCAAGTGTAGGCTCCTCTGGTGCTAAAGTGGCATTGTTTTCTTGATTCTCCTGTCTAGCCTCTAGAACAGGGCTTGATTTCAACGTTTAAAGGTTGAATTCCACTGAATTTCCCTCTGTCATAATGAGTTTTCTCCTGCGTTTACCCTTTGAAGAGGAAGTTTCCTCTTCTTTGCTCTTAGACACAGTGTATTTATCAAGCAGCGTAGTGTTTGGGTTTGTTTATATACTCCTACATGAAAGACCTCAAGGTATGTGGCTCCTTGGACGAACTGCTAGTGTAGGCCTCCTTGGCTGGTTGCACTGTTGGTGTAGGAGTGATGATTGGTGTAAAAGTAGTGGTTTGAACTCTAGCTTTTTTCGCTGAGTTCCTAGTCTGTCTACTAGATGATATTGAAGATGGACTAGCTTGTGAAGGAGTCAATGTACGTTTAAGGCTTGACTGTTGTTCCTGATTTTTTATCTTTCTAGGCCTTCCTACTTTTCTCCTTGAGTGAATACTTCTAAATCCCTCATCTACTAAAAACTTCTGCCATGTGGTTCTTTTCTTTCTCAAATGATAAACTATCAATATTTTAATCAAAACTATGTGATAGAGATTATGAAGAGAATAACCTGGGGTTTTATGTATTTTTAGAGACATTGATAATGAATATCTATGAAGGAAAAATGGTAGATTCATAGGTTTTGAGCCATAGATATGAGCTAGAAACCTCATCTGGTATTTATGGACAGTTGAAAACCTACCCTCACAGGTTATGTAACAGTGTGCAGTGGTAATGACATGCTTCCACTCAGGTCTAAAATATGAATATGAATGGTAGGATTCCAACCAATATGTTCATGTTCAAGCTTTAAATATATATTTGAATCAACTTTAAGTATAGTTTTTTTGTTTTTGTGCCAGGACTCACCTGTAGTTGATGTTTGAGTAGCCCTTGCAATGATAGTTTCGGTGATCTTGAAGGTCTGAGACCCAATCCTAACCTTTTCTCCATCAAATGTCTCAGCAAATGCTTGAGCCACTGCCATATTTTCACCTAAAAAATTCCTTAAAAACTGATACCACCCTGTTTCTTTGAACTTAGACGTAGCACGATGGTCAACAAAATGAGTGCTAGTCGTCTCTGAACGTTTCATGTTACCTCCCTTTCCCATCTTGTTAACAGTTAACCTAACCACCAATGCACATTTGTAAAATGAGGAACAACTACCCTCCATGAAGCCCTAACTGCTGGCACTTGGTAACAGATTATTTTTTTGGAGGATATAAACGTTTTTTGTAGCAGTCACAAGAGTGAATGGAGGTAGAGCTCTACATGCGTTAAAAATCACCTTTAAGCAGAATTTTGTTGTTTTTGTACCAGGACTCACTTGTAGCTGATGTTTGAGTAGCCCTTGCAATAATAGTTTCGGTGAACTTGAAGGCCTGAAACCCAATCCTTACCTTTTCTCCATCGAATTTCTCAGCAAATGCTTGAGCCACTGCCACATTTTCACCTGAAAACTTCCCTAAAAACTGATACCACCCTGTTGCTTTGAACTTAGACTTAGCACGATGTTCAAAAAAATGGGTGTTAGCCGACTCTGAACGTTTCACGTTACCTCCCTTTCCCATCTTGTTAACAGTTAACCTAACCACTAATGCACAATTGTAAAATGAGGAATAACTACCCTCTAGGAAGCCCTAACTATTGGCATTTGGTAACAGATTGTTTTGTTGGAGGATATAAACGTTTTTTTGTAGCTGTCACAAGAGTGAATGGAGGCAGAGCTCTACATGCCCTAAAACTCGGTGAGAGGGAATGACACAAAAAAAAAATGATTTAAAACTGCTTCCAACTCATTTCATCGAACTCCATTACATTTTTTAACAATTGCTACTCATATTGCACTTTAATACATTTACCCTTTAATGAGTAGCAATATATTTGTGCAACCGTAGCAAATAAATAACCAACCTTTTTGATATATCCTCCAATAAGTAATAACCACATTTCAGGTGAGTAACACCTCTTGTTTTAGCATACCTTCACTACTCAAAGAGCGGTGTTTGTTTCACCTTAGTAATGCTTCTTTTTTCTCCTCGTACCAATTTTGCAAGTAATAGCTACTTATTTGAAAAAGACAGTTATTCATGTATTACTTGTAAAAACAGAACTTCTAAAGAAAATAGTTGTTTCTCTAGGAAAGGGTAGCTATTCCTATGTTATTCCTAACACAACTGATGAGTTTGACATTTTGTCTTTAACCTTGGATAGAAAAATCATGGTGAATGAATAACACTTCTCAAGTTAAACCCATGACCTTAACTACTAAAAACAGTTAAAAGACTTATTAAAAGAGACTTTACCCTAATGACTCTATGACACAAACAAACTATTGGACTTAGAATTATTTTTGTATTTTGTTAAAAATTGATAAAAACTCATAAATTTTCATCCTGCAAGGCTCTCCACCATAGGTTAGGAGACAAAAGAGGATTAAAGACACAACTTACAATGATGACCAGGCCTTGAAATTGTTTTTTGAAAAATTGCAGTGCTAACACTATGCTTGTTCAAGCTTGCATAAAAGAATGCACTCAACTTGTTGCAGAATGAGCATGTGTTAGAAGGTACCCTCAACACTTCCAATCCAAGAAGGGAGATCAAAATCATCAACTAACCAGGAAGTGACTATGGAACGACCAATCACAAGATCCACAGTAGGATCCAAAACTCAATACAGGAAAAATTTTAAAGGGTGTTGTCACAGCAATAGTAGAATAATTTTTCTAACTAAATGTATCAGATGTACTAGGATCTTGTTGCAACTTTTGAATGTGTCCACACCTCTTCACCATTCTTCCATTCATCCCTTGCTTCAGTTAGCCAATCAGGTTGGATAATAGAAATGGCACAAAAAAAATTCTTCCACATCCTCATCCTTTCTTGATAGTACATTTGCAACAAAATTTTGATTTAATTTTTTGTATTTTATTTCGAAGTCATAACCCAACATCGTTGTGACCCATTTTTGTTGCTCTTCCGAAGATTAATATTTTTTCCAAAAATTATTTGACTATCATAATTTTTTTTTACCATGAAGTGTCTTCCCATTAGGTAAGGTCTTCTTTGCTTTAGTGCATGTAGTGTTTCCAACATTTCCTTATCATAAATAGGTTTATGTAAATAATTTCCTTTGATTGGACAACTTTCAAAAGCAATGGGTCTTACTTCTTGCATTAAAACAACACCAATTCTATTTCCTAAGGCATCACATTCCACAATAAAGTTTTTTGTGAAGTATGGCGTAACTAAGACCACTGCTTGGCATATTGCCTATTTAAGATGTTCAAATGCCTTAGTTTCTTATGAATGTTAATTTAAGAAAATGTGGTCAAATTCCACCTTGGAAAACTCAGATGACAAAGATGATGATTTCATTGAATTCCTCTTTTCGATAGGAGAAAAATTGACCTAAATATCACCTTGTTCAAATAAGCAATATTTTGTTTTTGAATTTATGTACCCACCCATGTATATTGTATTAGATCGGCCCTAGCACATATACCAATAAACAGGTCAACCTCAACATCAAGTGGAACCTCATGGAAGCCTATAAATACAAAGAGACCTCAAGCTCATTTGTACATATTGATTAATCTCTTTTCTTCTCTTCTATTTTTTCTTGGCTCGCATATGTTTGACGGGAGTATTTCGCACAAGGTCTAAAATCACAGGTATAAGGCTCGCTCTAATCTATGGCTTTTTGAATCTTATTTGTATACTTGCTACAAACTTTTTTTAGCCATATCTATAGGCACAAAGTGTTATGGGTGTGGCTAGTGCCTCAGAAGGAAGATCGGGTTGCAGTCACCCATAGTCACAGACACAGAGTGTTATGCTAGTGGCTAGGGACCCATAGTCGTAGGCACAAAGTGTTATGCTAGCAGTTAGGAACCCATAGTCGCAGGAACAAAATGTTATGGGTGCGACTAGGGCCTCAGAAGGAAGATTGGGTTGTGCTCACCCATAGTCGCAAGCACAAAGTGTTATGGTAGAGGTTAGGGATCCATAGCCGTAGGCATACAGTGTTATGGTAGCGGCTAGGGCCTCAGAGATGAAACTATAGTACTCTAAAGTTTTCGATCAGTGACAACAATGTTCAACAATATGCTACATGAAGTGATAGTATATTACAGCCATTAGAATCAAATTTTTGATGTTTAGATGTGTTTCATGGATATTCTATTTGTTTTGAATATATGGATCATTGTACTCTCTTTTATTGAATCATTTGATAAAAATATACTAGAATAAGAAAATGCAAGGGTTTTCCCCATAGTGGGTTTTGCCCTAGTCTCCAAAAAATCCTAGTGTCTCTATGTGTGCATGATTTTCTTCCTATGTTCCTTTATGTTATGTTGCATTGATGATGATGTTATTGTTCTTTCTACATAGTTTCATATGTTTATGAATAATTGTGTAAATTTGAATAATGTTATGATGTTATGGGGTGAACTTAATTTTTTAGTGATTAAATAAAAATATCAAAGCAAATATCTATATAGCTCTATGAAAAATGAACACTGGAGTCCATGTAAATGCATATTTATTTAATAATGTTGTTAGAGGTGCTACTATTCTACCATAATTCCTAACAAACTTGCGATAATACCCTGTCAACCAAAGAAATCCTCGAAGATGATTTATGGTTGTGGGGATTTTCCATTCCTTAATGCCTTTAATTTTGTTAGGGCCTACCTCAACACCCTCATGAGATACAATATGACCCAAATATTCCACCTCATGTACTCCAAAGAAACATTTGGAGTTTTTTCAATATAATTGTTTCTCCTCCAATAGTTTGAGCACCATGTCGTAATGTTGAATGTGACCCTTCCAAGACTTGATGTAGATTAGTATATCATCAAAAAATACTAACACTTATTTTCTAAGGAAGGCTTTGAAAATGTAATTCATCAAACCTTGAAATGTGGAAGGTGAATTAGTAAGGTCAAAAGGCATGCCCAAAAATTCATAATGACTTTCATGAGTTCTGAATGTTTTTTAGGATTGTCTTCAATATTCATTCTAATTTGATGATATCTTGAAGAAGATCCAACTTGGTGAAGTTAATTTCTCCATCTAATTCATCCAAAAATTCATCAATGACATGAACGGGAAATTTATCTTTAATATTGAGCTTGTTGAGCTCCATATAATCTGGACACATATGCCATGATCCATCCTTCTTATGCGGCAATACTACTCAAGAAGGGAAATAACTTTGACTAGGTTGAATTATTCCAACCTCTAGAATTTCTTCCACCATACGTTCAATTTCCCTCTTTTGGGCCTAAGGATATCTATAAGGTCTGGTGTTTGGAGGAACACTTCCTGGAGTCAAATGAATAACATTATCTTGATCACAAATAGGTGGGAGACCTTTGGGTGTTTTAAATACCTTGGAATGATTATCCAAGACTTTTTGGAGATCCAGAGAAATAGGTGATTCCGATGTTTGAACCTCTAGTGAGCATAATTGTGCAATTATGCCTCTTTTTTATTTCTTCAAAATATTTTCCATGCCATTAGAGATTATTATCTTTCTTAGCTTCCCTGTGATACCCCTAAATTCAAATTCCTTTCCTTCCCAAAAAAAATTAAAGAAAAGTTCTTGAAAATTAAAATCTATTGTCCCTAAATATTGTAACCATTGGACTCCTAGTACAATATCAACACCACCCATTGGAATGGAAAGCATTGGACTATTCAATACATATTCCCCCATGGTTATCTAAATATTATGGCATTTTCTAGAGAAATTTATAGTTCCTCCATTTGAAACCATCACTTGACACCCCAGTGTTGGAGATAGGAAGAAATTCAATTCCTTGGATATCTTACAATCAATAAAATTATGGTTACTACCCAAATCAATTGGAACTATTACCTTTTTCTTATTGATATATCCTTCTATCTTGAGTTTGAGGAGTGGTACTTCCTGCCAATGCATTACAAGATATGGTCAGATTCATTTCTTCTCTCTCTAGGGTTGGTTCCTGGTATATATCCTCCTTTTTTTATGTTTCTTGTTCCTTTTATTCTCCTCTTAACAATATATGTAGAATAAGTTATTCTCAGCACACATACGAATTTTAGTGTATTTTCTATCACAATTGTAACAAAGCAATTTTTTTCTTTTTTCCTCCAATTTTCTTGGTGTAAACCTTGTAGTTTGTGGAAGACTAGGAGCAACAACACTTCCATATTTATAGTTGTGAGTGGTAGACTTTGTTGTTGCCATAATTTTGCTTATAAGTTTTCTTTCCACCCTAAATGCCTTTCTAATGAATCAGGTTCCCAAACGTGAACCTTATAGTTGATGTTTTCTTGTAAAGTCCCTATGAAGAAATAAATCTATGATCCTATGGAATATCAGTTACCCTAATATACAATTTTTGGAAGTCTTCAATGTGCTCCGACATTTAACCCTTTTGTTTAAGATTTATAAATTGGATAAAGAAGGTGTTTCTCTTTATATCTTCCTAATGTGCTATCATTTTCTCCGCAAAAATTGACCGAGTGAAAAGTGGTTTACAATAACAAAGCCATCTATAACATACAAACTGATTGGATTCTAAATATAAAGATGTAATACATACATTTTGTGAGGGTTGTGTTGAAATTAGAAAATGTGTGTCTAATTTATTTTTCCCTTAAATAAATTAGACAATAAATTGTAATCTTATCTCATAACAACTTGTATTAGTTTAGTAAGTGAGATAGACTTAGTTAGCTCAATAATTTTGAGTTGAGGGTCAATGGTGAGGCATGTAGAGTGAGTCTATTATTTTGGGGGTCCATTTGTAGTTAATGCACTATTGTAGTGTGATTTTAATCAGTTAAATCAAAATAATTGAGTTAAAATCAATATAACCTGTTCTAACTGAAGGATGAGCTGGTGAGAGGTCAAGTGAATTAAATTAGATTGAATTCACAAGTAGTGATCTATCAAGTAACTGATGATTTTCTATTATTAGCCGCATGCATGTCAAATATGATGAAGAACTAATCAAGACAAAGGTTAAATGGAAGATAACTATCCGTTTTATTATTAGCGAACTTCCCAGGTGCATTTATAAAGCCACGGGATTCCCATGAAGGATTGCCCAGTCAAGGAGGTTGGAATTATTATTTAATAGGGATTTATTTTTCCTAGGGATTGTGTGAGCAAGGCAGTGTGAAGGTGGGCTAAAAATTGGCTATGTGTTTATCCAATTGTGCCTACATCAGTGTGAGACGATTGGTAGAGTGTATGAGATTCTTGTGAGCACACATGCATTGTATTGTTTCATGATTCCTTGGCTTATTACACAATATAGATAGAGGGATTTTTAGCAGTTTCTTTCCCCGGGAAAATCTTGTGTTGTGCGATTGATTTATTTCTTTCTCTTACTTGCATGTGATTGAGTGGTCGTGATTTATATTCTGAAAATATTGTAGAAGGATTATGTATATTTTTTTAGTACATTGCATGATCGGATTGAATCCATTGGTGTAATTTATACATGGTATTAGAGTGCCAGGAATCACAATAGTGGAGAAGAATTTGAGTTTGTGTTGAATGATATTCAAATTTGCAGATACATTCTTTAGAGCTAACCACTAACCAAGATGTCTTTCACTGGCTTCAAACTCAGATATGCACTCAAGGGAAATTAAAACTATATTGCATGGAAGTACAGGATGGAGACAGTATTGGAGGATAATGGGTTGAAGGAGTTAATTGACACTGATATTCTTGAACCCAATCAGGAAGATGTTGCAGCATGAAGCATGGAGGAAGTTGCAAAGGAAAGGAGGATATTATTAGATGGATTTCGATATCACATTGTCTCGAGTCTCCATGGCAAGGCAACTCCATATGCTATGTGCAAGGCCTTGACAGGTTTGTTTCAAAGCAGTTGTGACCACATAAAATTGGCACTCAAGGACAAGCTTAGAAAAATCAAAATGGAGAAGGACGACACAATCCAAAAATACTTGACCAAGTTCACTCAATGTCGAGATGAGCTTGGAAGTCTTGGGATTACTGTAGCCAATGATGACTTGGTGAGCCTAGCACTTTCAGGCCTTCCCAAGAGCTTGCATAGTTACCAGGACTCTGTGAATGCGAGGGAGAAGTTTCCAGAATGGGAGCGACTATTGTCGGATTTGGTAGAAGAAGAGTTTTGGAAGAATACTAGGGATGGATCCTCAGCTAATAATGATGAGGAAAATTGTGCTTTGGCTGGTAAGGCAAATAAGGGGAAAGGAAAGAAGCCATATTCCAAATTTGAGACCAGCAAAGAAGGCAAGAAATGAGGCATGTCAAAGTTGAAATGTTTTAACTGTCATGATTATGGACACTATGCCACAAATTGTCCACAATAGAAGAACAACAACAAGAAGGGTCTGGGAGCTGCAACAAGTGAAGCTTTGGCCTCACAGTCTGATTTGGACTTCTCTATCATCACATGCATGGTGTCAACCGTGATGGGATCTATGTTCTACTTGGATAGTGGAGCATCTTTCCACATGACTGACAACAAAGGACTCTTTAGTAGCTTAGAGGAGAAGGATCTTCAGATGCACATCGAGATGGGTGATGACGGGAGGTATAGCACTACCGGGTTTGGTACAGTTACTTTCCAGAGAGATTCAAGTAAACCTTTCATATTAAAAGAGGTCATGCATGTACCAGGCTTGAAAAATAATTTATTTTCAGTTTCTATGTTGGAGGATCTTGGATATGATGTGGTTTTTCGTGAAGGAAAGGCGTTCCTTCGTCACAAAGCCATAGGACAAGTAACGAAGATTGGGGTTCATGTGAAGAACCTCTATAAACTTGATGTAGATGGCTGCACAACATTTATCAGTAAAGCAAATGAGGTGGTGAGCCAGGATACTGGTGAGTTATGGCTCAAGAGGTTGGGTCATCTACACCACAGTGCTTTGACAATCATACAGCAGATTTCTACAGGTCTTCCAAAGGGTACACTTGTGCATATAGACACATGCAAGGGATGTACCATGGGGAAGTATGAAGAGGCCATATTTCATGAGAAGGAGAACCGAGCAACAAAAATCCTTGAGAGAGTTCACTCAGACATGTGTGGACCATTCTCAACAACTTCCACAGAAAAGCATAGCTATTATGTGATTTTTGTTGATGAATTTTCTAGAAAGTGTTGGATCTTCTTTCTGCATAAGAAATATTATACGTTCTCCAAGTTTTGTGATTTCAAAGCATTGGTAGAGTAATATACAGGGAAGAAGGTGAAGTCTCTAAAGAGCGACACTGGTGGTGAGTATTGTTGGACATTGGGTTCAACGCTCCCCGTTTGTTTCGCGACATGGACTAACCGCCTCTTGTGGATCCTAACTCTGGCGATTGTAGCGGAGACTAATGCCTATGGGTTTTGGTCTAACGAAAATTTTTATTCCAACAAGTGGTATCAGAGCGAAAGGTCTCGAGTTTGAAACTCACCCGGCTCACGTTGGGGAGGAGATTGTTGGACATTGGGTTCAACGCTCCCCGTGTGTTTCGCGACATGGACTAACCGCCTCTCATGGATCCTAACTCTGGCGATTGTAGCGGAGACTAATGCCTGTGGCTTTTGGTCTAACGGCAATCATTATTCCAACAATTATATCTCTATTGAATTCAAGAAATTCTACGACAAGGAAGGAATTCAAAGAGAATTGATTGTACCTCATAAGCCACACCAAAATGGGGTTGCAGAAAGAAAGAACAGAACAATTGTGGGAGCAACACGAGCTATGTTACATGATCAGGGCCTACCATGGCATCTGTGGGCAGAGGCATGCAACACAACAATATTTGTGCAGAACCGTAGTCCTCATCGGATACTTGGCATGAGTACACCAAAGGAGGCTTTGTCAAGTAAGAAACCAGATGTTTCATATTTCAAAACTTTTGGCTCATATGTCTATTTCCATGTGACCAAATATGCCAGGAAGAAGATAGAACCAACAACAGAGACCAAATTTGTCAGGAGAGATGTTAAATTTGATGAAGAGAAAGCCATGTGATTTTCCCTTGAGAGCGAGCTTGACTTGCATGCATAAGAGGAACTATTAGTTCCAAAGGATGAACCTCAAGATGTGGAGAAGCCACAAGCAGAGGATCGGGGAGTGGAAGAAACCACTCATGCAGAGCCATCCACCAAAAATGGAAGGAAGCACACCAGAGAGGCTAACATATTGATGCTAGATGTGACAGAGAATGTAGGTGCACCTACATAACAATGCAGGCAGAGAAGGTGTACATATAGGTATACTGGATACATGGATCTTATGAGAGAGTGTATTGTGATAGAACCATCCTCTTTTGAGGAATCAGTGTAGCAACCAACATGGTTTGATCCCATGGTTGAGGGGTATGACTCCATTATTAGAAACAATGCATGGGAAGTGGTCCCAAGACCAGTGGGAAAGTCGGTGGTTGGATCCAGGTGGATCTACAAGGTGAAGCAAGAAGAAGATGGGAGTGTGGAGAAATACAAGGTTTGATTTATGGCCAGATGATTCTTACAGGGGGAGGGGATTGACTATGAGGATAATTTTGCACTGGTTGCAAGCAACTCATCGATTAGATCCATCCTTGCACTCTCAACGAATATGGGGTGGTAGATACATAAGATGGATGTAAATACAACCTTTCTTAATGGAGTTATTGAGGAAGAGGTGTACATTGAGCAGCCAGAAGTTTTTGAGACCTTTGATAGGGAGTCACATGTGTGTAGAATCAAGAGAGCATTGTATGGGCTGAAGCAAGAACCTCGTGCTTGGTATACTAGGATCGAGAGCTATTTCACCAGGTTGGGCTTCATAAAGAGTGAAGCAGATGCAAAATTATATCATATTGTGGTTGATGGTAAGCTTTTTATTATTGTACTTTATGTTGATGACATAATACTAATAGGTGATGAGTAGCTCATAAATTCTTGCAAAGAGGATCTTGCAAGAGAGTTTGAGATGAAGGACATGGGGCTCTCGCATTATTTCCTTGGCTTGGAAATATGGAAAAGAGATGGGGATATATTTGTATCTCAGGACAAGTATGCCAAGGAGATTCTGAGGAAGTCCCACATGGAGGGAAGTAAACCCATGGAGACTCCTCTTGCAGAAAACTGGTGAAAGGAGGATGCTACTTCAGGTGAGGTAGTGGATGCTACTATTTACAGGCAGCTTGTGGGTTCACCTATGGATTTTGTGAACACACGACCATGCATATGATATTCAATTAACTAGCTTAGTCATGCTATGGTTAAGCCAACTGAGCTCTTTTGGAATGTGGGGAAGCATGTTTTGAGATATATTAGGGGCACTACAGAGTATGGATTATGGTATAGACTAACAGAGGGAGTGAAGCTTCAAGGCTTCACCAATGCAAATTGGGCAAGCAGTCCATCAGGTAGAAAGAGCACATCAGGGGGCATCTTCAGCATAGGATCAGCAGTAGTTTCTTGGTACAACAGGAAGAAGAGATTAGTTGCACTCAATTCAGTCGAGGTAAAGTACATGGTAGCTAGTCAGTGTGCATGTGAGGCCATCTGGATGAGGAAGATACTTGTTGGTTTTTTTGTTCATCAAATGGATCTGACGGTGATACATTGTGATAACCATAGTTGCATAAAACTCTCGGTTAATCCGGTATTTCGTGACAGGTCCAAGCATATTGACATCCAGTACCACCATCTTAGAGATTGTGTTTATAGGCACATTATGTTGTTGTAGTACATTCCCACGGAGGATCACGATGGAGATATCTTAATGAAGGTTCTTGTACAGAGAAAATTTGATTACCATAGAGGCAGGATCGGGGTAGCTAATAATCCCTTTCTTGTTGAGAGGGAGTGTTGAAAATCAACAAGAAAATGTGTGTCTAATTTATTTTTCACTTAAATAAATTAGACAATAAATTGTAATCTTATCCCATAACAACCTGTATTAGTTAACTAAGTGATATAGACTTAGTTAGCTCAATAATTTCGAGTTGAGGGCCAATGGTGAGGCATGTAGAGTGATTCTATTATTTTGGGGGTCTAGTTGCAATTAATGCACTAGTGTAGTGTGAATTTTATCATTTCACTCAAAATAATAAATTTAAAATCAGTTTACATAGTTCTAATTGAATGATGAGCTAGTGAGATGTCAAGTGAATTAAATTAGATTGAATTCACAAGTAGCGATCTATCAAGTAGCTGATGATTTTCTATTGTTAGTTGCATGCATGTCAAATCTGATGAAGACCCAGTTGAGACAAAGTCTAAAGGGAAGATAACTATCAGTTGTATTATTAGTGAACTGCCCAGGTAAAGTTATAAAGCCACAAGATTCCCATGAAGGATTTTGCAGTCAAGGAAGGTTGGTGTTATCACTCTCCCCAACTTCCCAAGGTTGATAGTAAGATTGGAGAAAGATAACCAAAGAACAAAATTTAGGTCAGGTAGTTAGCCCTAACTAGACCAGAGAGGGCTCTGTCTTTCTCACTTTAAAAATTTGAATGAATGGTTGAGTATATAATGATTTTAGGCTAGATATGTAAGCTTAATAAGTAGACTTTGTTTGATGTTTTGAATGCTGGATAGAAAAGTAAGTCAAGTGGATTATGTATAAGGTGTCTAGGTTTGAACTTCAAGGTGAACCTGCAGAGAATATGTGAGGCAAGATAGGTAGTTTGAAATCATATTAATCATTCATTGAGTATAGGATGAAAATGGAGGATATTTTAAATGAGCACTGAGGTGAATTCATTTAGTTTAGAAGCAAATAAACATAATATGGTGAATCTTGTATAAAACAGAGCATGTGTAAACATGAATTCTGCTCTCAAACTTACAAGATAAACATATATGAAGAAGAATACATTGTATTAATCATAAAATGATAAACATATATGATAAACACATATTCTCCAAAGCATAACACAAGTATCTCAACACAATTCTTGCAAATATGTCTCTGATTTCATTCCACACGCTGATTACAAGAACTCCACTGCAATATGAGACTATCCAACCCAAAAAAAAGACTAAAGAGAGCCTAATTATAGAAAATATAGACTATGACACCTCATCAGGTCTAAATATCATCCAAAATGGATCATAAATTCAAAAGATGAGTCATTTCCTAGTTTTCTAGGGAGGTTAGAAACCATTCCCTGAATTTTAGCTATAAACTAGGAGTGTTTGTCCCTTACATTAATTACATATTACATCATGATCGGAAGCCAAAAACAACCCAATAACTCTAATTAAAACTCATATTAAATAAATTCCTCGAATTTGTGACCATTTTTGAGCTTGACAAGTATCCTAAGGAATCCAATGTTGATTTGTGACATTTCTGGCAGAAGAGTAAAAACAATTTGCAGAAGCATAATAGAACTTTAGAGGAACTTATAAGAGTAAAAATAAAATTCTAAAAGAATGGTCAACTATACTTGTGTTTCTAGTTTCCAGAACATCTTGAATTTTGAAAAAATACCCAAGGGAAGGCCTTCAAAATTTCATTCTCCCAAGGTTGCTCCCAAAGCGTAACAAAGTGTTCCAGAAGTGTAACAAAGCCCTTTGAGAGGAATTTTGGAGGTCTTCCCAGAGGATTTTGGGGTTTAAAGTGGTATGGATTGAAATCTTAGGATGTCCGCTACAAAATGGAGTCATTAAGCACTACAAATCCTTGTTCCATCCCCTAAAACATTGATTTGAAAACAACTTGTCCATAATTGTAGAAAATGACTTGGAGAAAGTGTATTGTTGGAATTTCTCTCAAACCATAACACTTGTGCATAAACTGAAGTAGGTTTTTGTTATTTTTCTTATTATTGACAAAAACCTCTTTCACTTTTGTAAAATTCATCTGCATTACTTCCAAAATTGATTTTGAAGCCAAATTGTCCGTGTGTGCAATGTAAACCCTGACAAATGACCACGAAGATCTAAAAATGATGCCATGGGTCTGAGTTGGCTCAAACCTGGAATGGTGACCTCCCTTGTAGCTCTTCTTCTCACTCTCCATATTTTTTATCACTAAAAGGATGAAAACCCTAGTGTTTTGGTGGAATGAGTGAATGAATGGAAATCTGGAAAAACAGTGTGTAGTAAACTGTGAGTTTGGTGGATGAAATGAAGGGTATTGAAGCTGAAAAAAAATTCTAGAAAATATTGAGTAGGTCGTGTTGTGTGTTACCTTAAATTTTTATGTGGAATGAGGGAAAATTAATGTGAGGAAGGTGTCAAAATGTCCAAAACACAAGAAATTCCCAATTTTGACTATGAGAATAGCTTATGCAATAGTAGGGTAAGTTGGTAAGATGAAATGGGGGTGATGGGATTACATAAAAATTATGAGAAAAATCGATTGCATAGGGTAGTTTCTTAAATCCACAATGAAAGTGTAATGAATGGAAATGGATGAGTTTAGAGTGGTCAAAACCTCAAAACACAGGAAATTCCCAATTTAGACTATGGGAAAAACTTGTGAAAAAGGTGTTTTTGATGTTTGAGAGACATGGAGATAAGTAAAAATTTTGATAAAAATTTAGTGAGGAGTATGGCACCTTAGCTCCACATTTCAATTTTAATGAGGTAAAATGGATGGGTGTAGGGTAGTCAAAACCCTAAAACACAGTCAACCCCAATTTTGACTATTTTCACTGTGTTGAAAAGCTAGAACGAGGGTCTGATTGTGTAAAACATGTTATGGATGGTAGTGTAGGTGATAGGAGTGTATAGATGGAGCATGGGGGTTGAAGGAGTCATGGTTTAAATGAGAGGTTAGGGTTTTAGGTCAGAGGGTATGTTAGGGTTTAACAAAATATTTTTTTTTTATATGTAGACAATGAACATATGGAGAAGATGTAAAGTGACATGAAATTTTTTTTTAAATCATTCAAAATACGACCAAAAACCAACATGAGATGGTTACTTACCATGTATGGAGGCCACACTACGAATTGGAGCACAAAATTTGAAAGGTTTGAGGTTATCCAAGCTTTAAACACCAGAAATTGCACTCTACAAGAACGTAACAATAGAGTTACACGAGCGTAACAATGGTTGTGTAGCACTTGCGCAATACTCCAGAATGGTAATGCTTGTTGTGTAGCGCTCCCATAAGCATAACAAAACAACCCGAGAGTGAAATAAAAAACCCAAAAGCGTAACATAAGTGGTTTTGGAGGGTTTTAAGAGGGTTTTCATGGATTTTTAAGGTTGTGTTTTGGAGTTTAGAGAGTATGAAGGGAAAATGAAGAGGAGAGTTGCTCTCTCATTCATGAAAAGGTAAATAATGAATAAAATGAAGTTTTCTTATCCTTTTATAAAAATTTATGACCCTTTTACCTTTGACAATGACTTGTTTTCACCTTTTAATGAGATATAAAGGCAGATTGAACCTATTTTGCATTCTTTGACACTTGAGGTGTTTTTATGAAATTTGAAATGAGATATGAAGACACAATTTTCATTTTTGTGAAACAAAACTTCTCCCTTTCATGAGACAGTAAGGGTGTTTTTTAAAAACTTTGAACTTTTCTCCCTTTAACTTTCACATTGGATATGACCTTTCAAAACAAGATGAGATGAATTTAAAAACTGAGAATGTCTCCTTTGTCTTTGACTAGGATAGTAGGTCAAAATTGACCTTGTTGTAGAGGTAAATCCCCTCTGCAGACAGAGGCAATCCCTACTAGCCCAGATCGGGTCTAGCAACAATCGTATCATGCTAAGGTGCAAGTTCCTAATTTCAATAGACCAAATTGTGAAGAAGGCCTACCTTAAGTCCAACGCTGTTGTTCGTAGAGAAGATAGCGCTCCCGTTTCCTTGCTCCGGCAGATCACAATTCTCCTGCTTGTCGCGATCAAACACCTGCACATACAAGAAACACGACGAACACACAAGCGTAAAACCCAATATATACAATTATGTATCAGTCAGAGAAGACACAACTCATGATCATAATGAACAATAGAAGTGGAACCATAACCAAAGTCACTTATCATTAATTAAAACAAAGGAAAATACAACCTGGCTCTGACACTGAATCTTCCTTCAGCAGGTCGACAACGGAATACGTCTCGGTAAAGCTCGTCGGGCATGGGACAAGCCTCTCTCTTCAGTCGTCAATCTCCTTGCTACTGATTTGGCTCTATGAGGACTATCAAGGCTCTTGCAGCATTCTTTAGGCTATGAAGGCTCTTGGAGACTAAACCATTCAGCCCAGTTCAACCATTCAACCCCTTCATCAATGGAATATGGCTATATTTATAGAGGAGAGGAGGAGGTTTAGATCCCTACAATAGTGGAAGGGAAGCCTTATCCCTTGGGAGGTTCCCTATAAGGTGGAAACAAGAGGCCAAAGGAGGAAGGCCGTGGTTATTCAGTCAAAACCACTCCTCATGACTCATCCACGAAGTTGTTGTAATCGAAACTTTGCCTCTTTTTTTAAAAAACTTTCCATAAGCAGATTGGCGCGGGTGCTTAACTGGGACAGAGCGCCAACTGGCATGGGCTCAGTGTTAATTTTCCTCATTGGCACGAGGACATAACGGGCTACCAGCGCCAACGAAAAAATAGGTGTTTTTAGGGGTTTGCTCAGGAAACGACCAACAGAAGGAATGTTGTCCTCATGGCAAGGGATGCAATGATGGTATTTGCAAGGCATGACACTGCTTATTGGTCACAGAAATGACCCTCCAATGGGCGATATGGGGATTGCAGGGACGGTGACAAATTACTGTGTAACAGATGCCCCCTAAAGCATGAGGCCCGAAAGAGAGAGAGGGGTGAAATGCTTTACGAGAACGTGTCCAACTGAAAACACTGTCGTTGGAAAACCTGCGTAGAAAAGTACAATTGATATCTCAAATACATGATATATGTGGTATGGGTGTAGCCATCCATAACAGAGCATACAATAATCCAGATCCAAGGCATGGACGCAACCATCCAGTGAGGATCAATAAATAGACTCAGGTATGGTCACAACCATCCAATCAGTGAGTCATGTAACCAATCATAATAATCCACAAAATCTCAGCCTGGATTCTAACAGACAAAATCCAGGGTCTTGCGCTCCATCTCGACTCGAATAGAGTACAAGTTCAAGCATGTGAATAGGTGAGCTGAAGTCAAACATGCAAGAACATCGTCTGATTACCAGCCAATGATGAGAGCTGTTAAAAAATGCGAGAGGTACCACTAATAGTGAAAATGGTCCTCAAGGTACTATAGGTACAATCTACGGAATGTGAAAAGTGAGCTGATGTCGAACACCAGCAGAATCACTCGATCGAAGGTCAATAATGAAAACGTTGCGTCGAATGCGAAGAACCTGCCATTGAGGCATGCAGGCTCCAAGGTACCAGAAGGGAGTCTCTAGATCAGCTTCCTAGATAATGAGCTAAAGTCGACAGGAAGTGACCTTGATCGAAGGTGGGCCATAGTGTTTCCCACATCATCGACGCGAGACAGGGGAACATAATGTTTTTGTGAAGCTGGATCATATGAGAATCAGAGGAAGGTTGAAACTGCAGAGGTCAACTTCTCTTGAACATATCGGCGGCACGACATTGGATTTTGCAGTATTTGACATCAAAGGATCTGAGGTCATGATGACGAGGCAAAGAGCAGATGAGAGGTCAAAAGGGATTACCCAAACCCACGGAGGCAAGCAGAAAATGAGATGAGATGTCCCCAACCCGACACGAATGCAAACAAGTGCCATGTTCAAGAGCGACATACTGCCGACACGACGATGATATTGGTTTGATTTTCCCCCATCATTTCTAGTGAGTACCTCTTTATTTTTACACAAGCTTGAAGAGGATACCATATGCTTGTCATATAAGTTCGTCCTTCAGACAAATCCATCCTAGTACATTTAACGAGCCCTAGGACAGAGAAACTCGAATATCGTCATTACGACTGAATCCGATGTCATTAGGTTTTAACGAGTCTGACAAAGGAAGAAATCGACATCTTTTCATTTTTAGAGAGTTTGAAAAGATAGTAGAAAAGTAAACTCCAACGGTCCCTTTTCGTAAATAGTTCCTCAGATCTGAAAAGGTAGAAAACTATGTCTGAGAAAACCTCCTAGTCGCAATAGCCTAGGGTATTCCTTTTTCATAAATAATCTATCCCAGCCCGAAAAAGGGGTAAACGTATACTGGGTAGATGTCGTTTCGCAGCCACTTTAACGAGATCAAAACGACAACCGACTCGGCAATCTTTTCATGTTTAGGGAGTCAGAAAAGAGATGAAAATTGACTCCTCCTTGAGGAACGAGTGGTATAAAGGGTAGCTACTGGTTCCGGTAATGTTGGAACTGCTCAGAAAAAATAAAGGTTAAGAGGCTGGCTAACAAGGCCACTCATCGCAGCAGTTCCTCAGGAATGGGTAAAACAACCAAGTGAAGGCATATGATCGGCCAAGAAAATAATGACGATGGAGTGAGAAAACCAAGGCTCATCTAGAAAAATAGGCTGATAAAATGGAAATCACAAGAGGTAAAATGGGAATGATTTCATTTTTACACAAGCTTGAAATCAGGAAACTATGCTTGAAGTTGGTTTCTTTTTTACACAAGCTTGAAACAGAGTTAAACTATGCTTGAAACCAGTTTCATTTTTACACAAGCTTGAAACGGAAAAAAACTATGCTTGAAAAAAGTATGCATGCCCCCAGCATGGTGACTCAATTTGAGGTACATTCCCCCCAAGCTTCAGTCTATATGAAAGGCAGATGGAGTGAAGGTTCAAGTTACGAGATCAAGAGAAAGACTCGACTAGGATTTTACGAGAACTTATCAAAGACTCGAATTAAACGGGAACGTGTTTCATTGTTTTAATGAGGTTGACACATTAAAAGAACTATCCTCAGATGACCTTGTTTCATTGTTTCATTTGTTGTAGAGGTAAATCCCCTCTGCGGACAGAGGCGATCCCTACTAGCCCAAATCGGGTCTAGCAACAATCGTATCACGCTAAGGTGCAAGTTCCTAATTGCAATAGACCAAATTGCGATGAAGGCCTACCTTAAGTCCAACGCTATTGTTCGTAGAGAAGATAGCACTCTCATTTCCTTGCTCCGGCAGATCACAATTCTCCCGTTTGTCGCGATCAAACACCTGCACATACAAGAAACATGATGAACACACAAGCGTAAAACCCAATATATACAATTATGTATCAGTCAGAGAAGACACAACTCATGATCATAATGAACAATACGAGTGGAACCATAACCAAAGTTTCTTATCATTAATTAAAACAAAGGAAAATACAACCTAGCTCTGACGTTGAATCTTCCTTCAGCGGGTCGATAGCGGAATACGTCTCGGTAAATCTCGTCGGGCACGGGACAAGCCTCTCTCTTCGGTCGTCAATCTCCTTGCTACTGATTTGGCTCTATGAGGACTATCAAGGCTCTTGCAGCATTCTTTAGGCTATGAAGGCTCTTGGAGACTAAACCATTCAGCCCAGTTCAACCATTCAGCCCCTTCATCAATGGAAGATGGCTATATTTATAGAGGAGAGGAGGAGGTTGGGATCCCTACAATAGTGGAAGGGAGGCCTTATCCCTTGGGAGGTTCCCAATAAGGTGGAAACAAGAGGCCAAAGGAGGAAGGCCATGGTTATTCAGTCGAAACCACTCCTCATCACTCATCCACGAAGTTGTTGTAATCGAAACTTCGCCTCTTTTTTTAAAAAACTTTCCATAAGCAGATTGGCGCGGGTGCTTAACTGGGACAGAGCGCCAATTGGCACAGGCTCAATGTTAATTTTCCTCATTGGCACGAGGACATAACAGGCTACCAGTGCCAAGGAAAAAACAGGTGTTTTTAGGGGTCTACTCAGGAAATGACCAATAGAAGGAATGTTGTCCTCATGGCAAGGGATGCAATGATGGTATTTGCAAGGCATGAAACTGCTTATTGGTCACATAAATGACCCTCCAATGGGCGAGATGGGGATTTTAGGTACGGTGAAAAATTACTCTGTAACAGATGCCCCCTATATCATGAGGCCCGAAAGAGAGAGAGGGGTGAAATGCTTTACGAGAACGTGTCCAACTGAAAACACTGTCGTCGAAAAACCTGCGTAGACAAGTGAAACTGATATCTCAAATACATGATATACGTGGTATGGGCGCAGCCATCCATAACAGAGCATACAATAATACAGATCCAAGGCATGGACGCAGCCATCCAGTAAGGATCGATAAATAGACTCAGGTACGGTCGCAACCATCCAATCAATGAGTCATGTAACCAATCATAATAATCCACAAAATCGCAGCCTGGATCCTACAGACAAAATCCAGGGTCTTGCGCTCCATCTCGACCCGAAAAAAGTACAAGTTCAAGCATGTGAATAAGTGAGCTGAAGTCGAACATGCAAGAACGTCGTCTGATTACCAGCCAATGATGAAAGCTGTTAACAGATGCGAGAGGTACCACCAATAGTGACAATGGTCCTCAAGGTACTATAGGTACAATCTACGGCATGTGAATAAGTGAGCTGGCATCGAACACCCGTAGAATCACTCAATTGGAGGCCAATGATGAAAACCTCACGTCGAATGCGAAGAACTTGCCATTGAGGCATGCAGGCTCCAAGGTACCAGAAGGGAGTCTCTAGATCAGCTTCTCGGATAATGAGCTGAAGTCGACAGGAAGTGACCTTGATCGAAGGTGGGCCATAGTGTTTCCCACATCATCGACACAAGACAGAGGAACATAATGTCTCTGTGAATCAGGATCAGATGAGAATCAGAGGAAGGTTGAAACTTTACAGAGGTCAACTTCTCTTGAACATATGGGTGGCACGACAGTGGATTTGGCAGTATTTGACATCAAAAGATCAGAGGTCATGATGACGAGGCAAAGAGTATATGAGAGGTCAAAAGGGATTACCCAAACCCACGGAGGCATGTGGAAAACGAGATGAGATGTCCCCAACCCGACACGAATGCAGACAAGTGCCATGTTCAAGAGCAACATACTGTCGACACAACAATGATATTGGTTCCATTTTTCCCCACCATTTCTGGAGAGTACCCCAATTATTTTTGAAAACAAGCTTGAAGGGGATAGCATATGCTTGTAATATAATTCTATCCTTCGGACAAATCCATCCTAGTACATTTAACGAGCCCTAGGAAGGAGAAAATTGAATATCGTCATTACGACTAAATCCAATGTCATCAGGATTTAACGAGCCTGAAAAAAGAAGAACTCGACGTCTTTTCATGTTTAGAGAGTTTGAAAAGACAGCGGAAAATTAAACTCCAACAGTCCCTTTTCGTAAATATTTCTTAAGATCTGAAAATGTAGAAAACTATGTTTGAGAAAACCTCCTAGTCGCGATAGGCTAGGGTAATCCTTTTTCGTAAATAATCTATCCCATCCCGAAAAAGGGGTAAATGTATATTGGGTAGATGTCGTTTCGCAGCCACTTTAACGAGATCAAAACGACAAGCGACTCGGCAATCTTTTCATGTTTAGAGAGTCAGAAAAGAGCTGAAAGATGACTCCTCCTGGAGGAACAAGTGGTATAAAGGGTAGCTACTAGTTCCGGTAATGGAGGAACTTCTCAGAACAAGTAAAGGTTAAGAAGATGGCTAACAATACCACTCATCACTGTGGTTCCTCGGGAATGGGTGAAACAACCAAGTGAAGGCATATGATCGGCCAAGCAGATAATGACGATGGAGTGAGAAAACCAAGGCTCATCTGGAAAAACAGGCTGATAAAATGGCAATCACAAGAGGTAAAATGGGAATGATTTCATTTTTACACAAGCTTGAAATCAGGAAACTCTGCTTGAATTTGGTTTCTTTTTTACACAAGCTTGAAACAGAGATAAACTATGCTTGAAACCGGTTTCATTTTTACACAAGCTTGAAATGGAAACAAACTATGCTTGAAAAAATTAAGCATGTCCCCAGCATGGTGACTCAATTCGAGGTACATGCCCCCCAAACTTCAATCCATATGAATGGCAGATGGAATGAAGGTTCAAGTTATGAGATCAAGAGAAAGACTCGACTGGGATTTTACGAGATCTTAGCAAAGACTCGAATTGAACAGGAAAGTGTTTCATTGTTTTAACGAGGTTGACACATTAAAAGAACTATCCTCAGGACACCTTGTTTCATGGTTTAAGGAGCTTGGCACAAGACAAGGAACTTTGCTCCGACAACCTTGTTTCATTTTTTAAGGAGCTTGACACAAGATAAGGAACCATGCTCCGACGACCTTGTTTCATTTTTTAAGGAGCTTGACACAAGAAAACGAATTCTTCTCCAACGACCTCATCATAATGAACAAGAATTCATCGCTTCCAAGAGTTCCACTCCCAATGGAAGGAAAACATCTTGGAAGTCTGGACCCAATGCCTCCAGCACACTATGCACGACAACATCATCACTGAGCACAGGCATGGGGTAGGTAGCCACATAATTGACCTGCGGTGGGGCAGATACAATGGGTGCATAAAAACCAGGAAGGGATGATGGCGGGCCAGTTGCCACATCAGGACCAAAGAACGAAAGTTGATTGATGGTCACGGTCCGACCTTCATGTGGAAAACAGACCACACGAAAAAGGGAGGAGACAAGTGCTCCCATGGCATAGGCGTAATTGCGCCCCAAAAGCAGATTGAAATCCAAGGGGCCTGGACCAACCATCACGTCCATATGGATGGTTTTACCTCCCAATGTAACAGGTAACCTTAGAAGGATCCCTAACGGTTGACTAGTTCTTCTGTTAAACGCCAACAAATTCTGCGTAACAGACACAAGCGGCGGTGAAACGAAATCTTGCCAAGTAGTTGAGGATAAAATACTAACAGACGCGCCTTTGTCTATAATGGTGCTGGGTATGACCATACCAAAGGCCTTTACTGTTATCTCAAAAGGCACATAAGACGGAAGGCGGTATCTCGCAAATCGATTCCAATCAAAGTAAGCGACCAAACTACTTGGAGGGGATACCATCGAACTGAGATGGTCTTCCCCTGGTGTTATGATCGAAGAAGGAGCATCCTCCATGACCTCCATCTCGAAGGCAGGAGGAGTATCCCCCGGGACCTCCATCACAGGAGGCGGAGGAGCAGCTTCTTGAAATATAGGGACAGGAGAATCTTTCTCCAAGTCCGAGGAATCTGAAGAAACAAGAAGAACCTGAGGGATGTGAGGTCCACTCTCAATGGAAAATACCTGGTGCACTGCAGATGGGGCCAGCTCAACCGATCCCATGACCAATGGTTGGTCGGGAATGGATTTCTGAATTTGATTTCCGAGGGAGCGGGATCGACCAAGGATGACTCTTGACCAATCGTTAAATGAACTGGTGGAGGACTCAAAGAAAGCTATTTATAACCAGCCGGGAGGCGTGGTGTAGAAACAGTTGAGTTGTCCAAAGCTCGCTTGGCTTCATCCATATATGGACAAAGGTGAATGGCATGGTGCCCCCCACACAACTTACAGGGATTGGAAAGTTTATCCTGCTTCTTAGGAGCCTTACCAGTACCAGCTGAAGACGTGCCCCCAACTTGACTTCTAGAAGCCAAAGGTAACGGCAGACGACTGTTGGACCATACTTCGAGCACCTTGGGAATGCCAAGGCAATCTCGAAGAAGATGGTCTCCCGTGCACAACATGCAAGGGAACTTGACTTTCTGCGGAGGGTCAGAAGGTTTATAAAGAGGAGGTGTTTTGGAAGTAGTAGCTGCAGCCTTAGCCTCTCTCTTATCAGACTTCTTCTTCTTTGTCTTATTCTTCTTCTTCTTAGCCACCTAGTTACTCGAATCCAAACTTTCACCAGGTGAAGTAGAAGAGGAGGACGCAGAAACAGGTGAAGAAGGGGAGAGGTCCACCTTGGAATCAACATGATGTTGTTCAGGCGGAGGAACTAATTGAATAGTAGCCGAAACATTCGGGACCACAGAGGTTGAAAATAACCAAACAGGCAACCCAACAGTTAACCCAGGAAGGGACAACGTTGCCATATAAGGAGTGACAACATTTCCAAAAGGAGGAAAAGGACCCGGATTCCCATCGGAAGGGATTCCTTGGTTGGTGAACTCCGGAAAAGTTTCCATCAGAAACGATCTTCAGAGAAACACCCTAAGGAAAGTAACTTTAACCAGGAATATTTCGTGGGCAGTTAATTTTTTTAAAACATTGAAACAAAACTCTGTTGTTTCATATTTTAAGAGTCGAGAAACAAGAAAAAGGTGACTCTATCACTTTCAATTTGGAAACAAGCGTGAAAGGACAAGCGCTTGATGATCCTTTCAAATTTAATGAGTCAGAAAAGATCAAAATGACTACTCTGGAAATCTAGGCAAAAGGGTGTACCAGATATCCGTGAACTGCAATATACACCTTGGTTCAAAAATGAAAGAGAAATCAACCAAGGACTTAACGTACGTGCAGGTAATCTCCCTGAATGTTGTGTCCGGTGTATCATGGGTATAGGGCGGCAGACTCAGCTTCCTATGGATAAAGGATAGCAACCTAGTGGGGTCTCCCTTTATATACGCGACGGTACGGGGAGCACAAGTCCGTACTAGTGTTGTCTAAAGCCAAGAGGCGAACGACAGCTACTAGGTTTAACAATGCCAAAACACGTCTCTAACCTAGACCTATAAATGTTTCGTTAATGTTTCAATGCTTCCTTAGGTAAATTGAATAAATTTTAAAGTTGATCTTCAATTATGTCTCGGTTTCAAGGCCCTACCGCATGTCATCTGAAAATCTCCTATATGCAGTTATATGATAAAATAAATATTTTCAATTTGATGAATGCTATCTAGTTAAGGGAAGAGCTTCAAACAATGATGCAACAAATAACAACACTGAAAATGAAACTTTTTCCAAACTATATGACTTTCACTATCCAAAAGTAATCTAAAACATTCAAAGATGCGAATAATGCAATGTAATCTATGCAAAATCCTCTTTTTCGAAAACTATGCAAATGTAATCTATGCACAGTTTCCTTTTATTTTCAAATGATAAGAATGCACTCAATGCATTTTTCGAGGAAATGAGAATCTACTTAATGCACACTTTTAATGAAAGAGAATGCGTCAAAGAGATTTTTAGCTTTAAATCATTAAACAATGTGATTCAAGTTCAATGATGGATCTCAAAAAATACTTTTCAATGCAATGTGATCTAATGCATTCTAACGAAAAGAAAAATTTGAAAAGAAAAATTTGAAACGAAAAATAAAAGAAAGCAAAACTCCTTAATGAAGGATGAATGCAAAAGAGATGTAAACAAACACTAAGAATGCATTCGTTGTTTCAAACACTTTGTAATGAAATTCCTCAAAAGGCTACAAGACAAATGAGGTCAAGCACAAAAAAAGGACTTCCAAAGTATGAGTTCAAAACAAGGCATTCATTCCCTTTTACATCAAGCAATCATGGAGAGAAGACATTTCAAAGAATGAGCAATGTAATCTATGCTCATACAGTGAAAAGACCAGAAGGGAAAGACACACTGGTGAAGGATTTAGGGAAAAAGTCTCAATTTTCACACACCCTGAAATTGGCACGACTTTATCATTGACAACTAGCGCCAACTGGCGCGACTTTCTCACTGACAACTAGCGCCAATGGAAAATTGGCGCGGGTTGCTAACTGACAACAAGCGCCAACGCCTGAAAAATGAAAAAACAAATAATTTCTCCCAACCAAGACTAGACTCACCACTTCAAGAAAAATCTAAAACAAACCCAGAAGCAAGGTACTAACCAAAAGAAACTTCCAAACAAGGTTAAACCCTAGCACCTAGAGGAGATGGTGCGATTGTCTGGTTTTAATCCATGCCAGACAAGGGATGGCGCGAGTGACGAACTGGCAACCTGCGCCAATTGGCGTGACTGTCAGGGTGGAAACCGCGCCAATCAAGCCAACCATGAAAAGATGAAAAATTCGGAAAAGAAGAGGTTAGATCTAATCCTTTGGGGTTGAACAAATGTTTTACACTAGAAAAAATCAAGCCAAAAGATCTGATCAAGCAAGCAAAGTCAAGAATCGATCGAAAATACAAGACAATACCCCAAATCAATGTCTCCCCAGTGGAGTCGCCAATTTTTTGTAGAGGTAAATCCCCTCTGCGGACAGAGGCGATCCCTACTAGCCCAGATCGGGTCTAGCAACAATCGTATCACGCTAAGGTGCAAGTTCCTAATTGCAATAGACCAAATTGCGAAGAAGGCCTACCTAAAATCCAATGATGTTGTTTGTAGAGAAGATGGCGCTCCCGTTTCCTTGCCCCAGCAGATCACAATCCTCTCGCTCACCGCGATCGAACACCTGCATGCACAAGAAACACGACAAACATAAGCGTAAAACCAAATATATGCAATTATGTATCAGTTAGAGAGGACACAAATCATGATCATAATGAAAAATACGAGTGGAACCATAACCAATAGTCACTTATCATTAATTCATACAAAGGAAAATACAACCTGGCTCTGACGCTGAATCTTCCTTCGGCGGGTCGTCAGCGGAATACATCTCGGTAAAGCTTGTCGGGAATGGGGACAAGCCTCTCTCTTCGATCGTCAATCTCCTTGCTATTGATTTGGCTCTATGAGGACTATTGCAACATTCTTTAGGCTATGAAGGCTCTTGGAGACTCAACCATTCAGCCCCTTCATCAATGGAAGATGGCTATATTTATAGAGGAGAGGAGGAGGTTAGGATCCATACAATAGTGGAAGGAAGGCCTTATCCCTTGGGAGGTTACCCATAAGGTGGAAACAAGAGGCCAAAGGAGGAAGGCTGTGGTTATTCAGTCGAAACCACTCCTCATGACTCATCCACGAAGTTGTTGTAATCGAAACTTCGCCTCTTTTTTTTAGAAACGTTCCATAAACATATTGGCGCGGGTGCTTAACTAGGACAGAGCGACAACTGGCGCGAGCTCAGTGCTAATTTTCCTCATTGGCGCGAGGACATAACGGGCTACCAGTGCCAAGGAAAAAATAGGTGTTTTTAGGGGTCTGCTCAGGAAATGACCAACAGAAGGAATGTTGTCCTCATGGCAAGGGATGCAATGATGGTATTTGCAAGGCATGACACTACTTATTGGTCACATAAATGACCCTCCAATGGGCGAGATGGGGATTGCAAGGACGGTGACAAATTACTGTGTAACAGACCTCTTTTGAAGCTCTGACAATCAAGATGACTTTGTTGGTCCTTTAATGAGACAATGAGACATAAATCTTCTTTTTAATGAAACAGTGAGACAGAAATGAGATGCTTAAAACTTTTTGGAACTTGAGCCATATGAAACAATAAACGTGGCTTTTATTTTATCTTCTAAACATGATTTATCCTTCATTGGGTTTTTATGAATAGAATGGATGGTTGCTACCTTATTTTAAATGAAATATTGAAGATTTTTCAAAGGCAGAAATGAACCTAGATAGTGACCTATATGAAATGGAGTAACCTAACCCTAGACCTCTTCGGTGATGATGATGGAGATGGTGACCTTGAAACTGATGATGGTGATACCTTGACAATGGTGGCGATGAATGAAATGAAGGAGCAACATACATGATTTATACCTCTTCAGTGACAAAAATTATTTTTTGAGACTGGTTCGAAAAAGTAAAAAAAATTGACCTGTGACTTTATGGAAAATAATTGAAAGAGTCATTTGATCACTGACATATCTAAGCTAACATTGGCTCCAGCTGGAGATTGCAGCTGACCTTCAGTAGGTGTCAAGAACACCATAGATCAGGTAACCTTACAATTGGACGATGCAGTCAAACTGGACTTTGACAAACTGGAAATGATGAACTAAATATGGAAATGACTTTGACTAGAAAAAATTGACTTGACTCTGACTTGAAAATTGACTGAAACTTTTTTTTTTAATTTTGAATGAAAACATGAGCTATATGTAGAAGTCTCATGGCCTTCTCCTCGGGCTTCAAACTTCTGCAACAACTTCCTTATTGCTTGGACATCAAATTTAAAATGATATGTACAATGACAGTGAATTTCTTCTTCAATGATCAACTTAGATAGTGTTTTAGGAACCTACCATTGATTGGTCCTCCCAACATTTCGTTCCCTTCAAGATACTCTAGTATAACTTCTTTGTTACCTTTGAATGCAGTGATCTTGTAAGCTCCTTTCCATAGATTCTCAAACTTTCCATGCTTACTCTTGTCTTCATTCTAGGCATCCCAGTGAAGAGAAACATCCCCAAGCTTGAAATCATATACTTTGGTCTTCCTATCATAAACCTTCTTGATTTTCTCATGAAGCTTTGAAGTATGACTGAAGACTTCATCTCTTGACTGCTTTAGATGGATCATTTGGCTGATTATTCATTGAATGTCAATAAGCTCACTGTCGATCTCTTGCAGAATTTTCATCACCGGTACAGCTAGAAAAATAGGGAAAATTGTGTCAACACCACACACGAGCTGGAAAGGTGACATATTTATTGATCTCTTTGTGCTAACTCTATCTGCCCATAGAGCATTGGTGAGCTTTTTGTGCCAATTCCTCTTGTTTTCTTACATCATCTTCTTGATATGTTCACCAAATATTTATTTGACAATTCAACAAGCCCGTTGCCCTAAGGATAATATGTTTTTGAATTGCCAAGCCTAATGTGATACTTGTCACAAATTTCAATCATTTTCTTATACTTGAAGGCAACTACATTTCCAGTGATGATCTTGTGTGGACAGCCAAAACGAGACAGAATATTGTTCTCAAGAAACTGAATGATAATAGTGTCAGTATTTTGCCTCTTGGGGATGGCTTCAATCCATTTGGTGAAATAATCTATGGCAGTGAATATCCATCTGTGATGAGATGATGATGGAGGATTAATCTCATCAATGAAGTCAAGTCCCTGTTATCACTCAGATTTTCCTTGAAGTTGTTGAGAAGAGGAAAGGGGTTCGAGGTAACCACAAACCAACTTTTAGGTACAAAATCTAGCCAATCTGTACCCAAAGAGGGCTCTCTCTTTAATGTTTAGCTTTGTTTTGAAAGATATTAGGCTAGTTATGAAAGTTTAGGGATTTTGATTATGTTTGGGTGATGGAATTCAATAGCAAAGAGATGGTACTGAATAGTTTAGGCCATTGGGCTAATGGAGTTAAAGAAAGATGGCTTAGCTGGATTTAGTTTCTTAACAAGGGATGGTTTCACAGGGCAAGGTAATCAAATAGGGAACAATTAAAGATCTAAAATGAATGGAATGGACTCGAAGTGGGTGAAGGGCAATTAAGAATCCTTCAACATATTCGAAAGAGGGAACTTGAATGATTATTAATAAAGGGAAATTAAGAATTCTTTATCAAATAATCAGAATGAATAAACTAGAAAAATGGAGCAATTAAGAATTCACTGTTCATACTAGTTCAGAGGAAAACATTAAGAATAACAACGATTGAAAAACAGATTGCACTCAATCACTTTCTGAATTATTCTTTTTCGTTTATCATTTAGATATGAAATATAGATGGTATAATGAACAAGTATAAAACTTTAAAAAAAAGAGATAAAAGACTTATTGATCCGTTGTCTGACTCAATAATCCTGTGGAAAGTCCTTTGCATCAATTAATTGTCCAGCTAGCCATGTGAAATTTGTCCAACGGCACTTTATTCCAAAATAATCAATATTACAGCAAAGTCTAAGAATCCACCACCCTCAATACTCTAATTGAGGGAGTATTTATACAAAAATTATAAAAAATATCTCCTCACAGAATGAGATATATTTTAGGATGACTTATTAATAAATTACAAGAAAATAGAGACAATAGTCTCGTATATAGGAGAAAAGGTAAACCGATGTTGTGTTGTTCCTTTTTTTTGTGAGTGTGCTGGAGGCAGGCCCTATGATTTGGCTTGCTGCTGTCTTCTTTGGTAAATCTGTGTTGGCTGCTCTGTTTTTACTGATACTCTTTACCTGTATTGATACACTTTGACCTGTTTGATCTCTTTTTATCCTTTGTACCCTTACTTACTGTAGTAAATAATCAAAATTCATCTAAGGATATTTTTACAGAATGTCCAACATATATTCCCACCATTTTGCTTCTGGTATTCTGGTTCTTTGAAGCTTTCTCAGGGTCTCATCATTTTCTGTGTATCTGAAAAAGGTAGGCTGAATTGGAAATAAATGCTTTACTTCATGTTCGAGATAAAAAAAAATTTCCAGACTGTCATAAAGAATTTTTCCTGTAGGCAACGCTTTTGCTGTTGATGAACTTGTTGATGGTGTTGCTTGGTTGTCTGCATAAAATGATGAAAATAACGTGCATTTGTTTGTTTTATTTACAAATTCAAGGTTGGCGGGGGTTTTGTTATTTCGGACAGATGACGTATGCGGGAAATGATAGTTTGTCATATGCGGCGGGCGGTAAGCGGTATGTATCGCACCGCTTTTGGGGATGGGTGGTATTTAGCCAGGAGCCAGTGATTCCATAGACTTTGTGACGCATGGCGGGGTACTATTTACAAAACCACTCCGCGATCGCACGTTAACGTTCAGTCGTGGAGGGGGATGCGATATGGATGAAGGCCGTTGGATGCGGGGTGCTTAATCAGACGGTTGTCGGGGAGACGAGATGACGGGTGTTTAATAAGGGCGGGCCCAACATAGTTAACAGTTTTAATTATATCGAGAGCAACGTAATTGGTTGGTAAGGTTTTTTAATTAACCGTGGGGGTTAACTAATTCTTTTCAAATGTTAATGTCGTATTATGGTTATAGTTTAACCAAAGGGCGGGATATGTAATATTTGGGGATTTTGCATAGTTATAATAATACGGGAATGGGTAGATGTTATAGGGGAATTAAATAATATAAGTTAACGTTAATATGTCAAAAATGAATAAAAAGCACTAAGTATAAAACATTAAGATTATGTATTTAACTTAGGCTCAAATGAAAAAAAAGTTTTTTGTGGGATATTGTGTAATTTTCCTAAGTAAAATAGGATTTTACTTAGGAAAAGACTTATGGAAGTAAATGAATGACTTATGGATGGTTTTAAGCACTTAGGCTTTTAAATTATTGGGCCAAGGGTCCGGTCCCTCCAAAAGTCAAGGAAATGCCTTGAGCCCCTCTAATTTTCAAATGCCTTAGTACTTAGGGGAAATTAGCGAAATTTTTAGGGAAAAATGAGAAGGGAAGTTAATCATTTGACCTTGTTTTGGTTGAAATTCTTCCAGTGTAATGTCTACCTTGAAATTGTGATGAAAGTAAATATTAACACATTTAGAGCCATTGTTAATCACATGTAATTCTGCAACATCATCTACCTACCCTACCTACTTTAACCTAGCATTTTTCTTCTTTATTAGGGTGCACTTAGACTGGCAAACCCTTATCACACTTTATTTTCTTTTACATGTAGAAATATATCTAAGTCTAACCTTATTACATCCAAGGGCTCAGATTAAGCTGTTGAGCTCCTTTTATTTACTCTACCTATCTACTTATCTGCCAAGATTAAACAGTTTGGTTAGATTTTATTCTCTATCTCTAAAACATAAAATTCAAACATGAACAAGCCAAGCTTAAGATGTTTGACTGTTCATCAATTGTGGCATAAGATACAAGTTGCACACAATTTTTTTATTACATAAGAGCAAAAAGTAGTGGCATTTATATTTGCACACTTTCCTTGGCCTTTCTTTTGGTGGGGTTCATTTTCTTTTACTTTTTTGGCCATTTTTTATTCTTTTCACCCTTTGATTTTTCTTTTAGGGTATACCCTCTTTACATTTTTTAAATTTTTTGATTTTTTTGACAATATGGAAAACATTTGCAACAAGGAAATGTATGAACATATTACATAGCCCATCAATTCAATCATGATATATGACACCTATTGGTATAGGAGCATAACACTGGCTCCACTTGGGGATGGCTTTTCCTGGTGAAAAGTCAAGAACAGCAGGTCAGTTGTCCTTAGAATGATTTTGACCGAACTATGGAATCCTCTTCTACTTGTTGCTTTATTGTATGTATGATAGTGATACTTCTGAATCTTAGGGCCTTCTCTTTGGGCTTCAACTCCAGCAAGTTACTATCCAATCAAAACTATGACATTACAAAGGATATAGTATGTACATGTTAAAAATCAGGATACATTAATAAGTAGGATCAAAGTAATGTTTCAACATTCGACCATTAACTAGCCCATATTCAGTTTCTGTACCATCCAAGTTTTTCAAAAAATATGTATTGTTTCCTTGTAAGGCATGGATAATATAAGGTCCTTTCCACAGGAAGTCAAACTTCCCATGTTTTCCCTTATCCTCTCTTCTGGAATCCCATCTTAATACTTTTTTTCCAAGTTGGAAATCTTCTGCCTTGGTTCTTTTATCAAATATCTTCTTAAGCTTCTCCTGCGATACTTGGGATCTTTGATATACTCCCTCTCTGGTCTACTGCAAATTGATGGTCTGGTTTATCCTCCTTTGAATATCATTTGGTTCAACCTGAGCTTCTTGAAGCAATTTCATTACAGGAACTCCTAAAGATGAAGGAAATACAGCCTCCATGCCATAGACTAACTCATAAGGACTGGTCCCAATAGATTTTTTGGTGGTGATTCTGTCTGCCCATAGTGCATTTGTAAGTTTCTTGTGCCAATTTTTATTGTTTTCCTCAAATAATTTGTTAATAATATTAATGAGACTCTTGTTGGAGGACTCAGCCATTCAATTACCTTGAGGGTAATAGGTTGTGGAATGGCTTAAGGTGATATGGTATTTGTTACAAAAACTTATCATCTTCTTGGATTTGAAGGCAGCAACATTATCAGTTATGATTTTATCAGGACAGCCAAATCTTGATAATATATTCGTTTCTAAGAATCCTATGATCACAATGTCATTGGCTTATCTAGAAAGAATTGCTTCTATCCATTAGGTGAAATAGTCCGTGGCAGTGAGGATCCATTTGTGTTGGCCAGAAGAAGGAGGATGGATTTCTCCAATGAAGTCCAGGCCCCATTGTTGGAAGGGTTTTTCTATGGAAATTGGTTTCAGGGGTAAAGGTAATAGTTTTCTCTTGCCTTCAAAAATTTGACATTTATGGAAAGCAGTGACAAATTTCTTTACATCGGAGAACAAGGTTGGCCAATAAAATACAGCCCTTAGGATCTTGTCTGCAGTTGATTTCCAGTAAAGGTGTCCACCACAGTCTCCTACATGAAATTCTTGGAGAGCCTTGTTAGCTTCATCTTTTAATAAACAATTCAACATAATACCTTCATGATTTTTCCAAAAAATAAAATTATCTAAAATACAAAACTTTGAAGATGTCATCTTTAAAAACCTTTTCTTTGTTAAGGATAACCCTGGAGGAGCTTGCAGGTTTAATAGTACATAAATTATATCATCATACCAAGGTGAATCTAAGAAGGTCTGGCTGATTTGTGGAGTCGCCATCTCCTGTTTGTCATCCAGTTCATTAATGTCCAGGGCTTGAAAAAAAAAATTTGTCATGAGCTTGGCCAATCCCTGTCCTTTTATAAGTTTTGTAGGTTTTATTTCAATATCATATTCTAATATGGTAGCAATCCATTTACCTCCATTTACCATTTACCTCTGAGTTAGGATGTCTTTGACAACAGCATTTGGTACATAGGCTATCACATGGGAATACAATATGTAGACTCTAAAGTATTTAATGGCTTTTAATGATGCATCCCTTAGTGCTTTACTAAAAAAGGCTATGGGTTTCTCACATCCTTGATCATCCTTTTTTAATAAAACAGCTGCTATAGTGTGTTCTGATGCAAATGAAAATATTATGAAGTCTCTATCAAATTGTGGACTTGTAAGGACTGGTGTTCTAGTCAAAGCCATTTTAATTTCTTCAAATGCTTGTTTGGCTTCTACTGTCCATTTAATACTTGAATCATTTTTTAACATATTATTAAGCAATCTAATTAGTTCAGCTAAGCTAGATATGAATCTTCTCAAAAAAATTATTTTTCCTAGGAAAGCTTGAAGTTCTTTGACATTTCTAGGGTGAGGTATCTGCAGTATAGCTTCTATTCTAGCAGGATCAATTCTAATACCATCTTTGGAGATTATATGGCCCAAGAGTTTACCTTCCTCTATACCAAACAAGGACTTCTTTGGATTCAAAGAGATACCATATTTTCTGCATTTTAGGAATACTTGTCTGAGATGGTCTAAATGCTATTGATCTGATTTAGAAAAAATAGTTAAATCACCCAGATATATAACAAGAAAATCATGAATTTCTTTTGCAAATGCTATGTCCATTTCTCTTTGGAAGGTTGCTCTTGAATTTTTAATTCCAAATGGCATTTTAACATATTTAAATGTACCCCATGGTGTTGTGAAAGAATTTTTTTCCTGGTCATCAGGATGAACTAGAATCTGGTTATACCCTGAGAACCCATCTAGAAGTGAAATCCTAGAAGCACCTACTACCCTTTGTAAAATGTGATCCATCTTGGGTAAAGGGTAATTATCTTTCAAAGAAACCTTATTTACATTTCTTAAATCAACACATAATCTGATTTCTCCAGTTTTCTTCCTAGTAGGGACTAAATTAGACACCCACTTTGAAAACCCAATGGGAGAAATTATCCCTGCTTCATACATACGTTTGATTTCTTTTTCAATTAAGGGCAGCAGTACAGGGTTAATTCTTCTGAGTTTTTGTTTGAATGGTTTCTGATTTTCTTTCAGAGGTATTGTATGCTAAATTATAGAGGTGTCATATAATTTCAAGTCTTCATAGCTCCAAGCAAAGACATCCTGGAATTCTCTCACTAATTCAACATATTTTAGTTTTTGGTCAGGGGGAAAAGATTTAGATAACTTTATTATTTTCGGATTTTCTTCAGTCCCCAAGTTATATTCCTCAATATCAGCTTTCAATGGTTCCATCTAAGGTTTTTTTGGAATATCATTAGAATCAAAAAGATCTTCCAGAGGAGTTAATCCTTTAGGAAAATGATTGTCTTTTAAATTAATGACCTCAGATTCTCCTTCCATAATCTCATCAACATCCATTTGTTTAAAGTCCTGCATTTCTGTGTTGGTGAACTTTGTTGGATGAAGCATTTGAATTGCACTTTCTTCTGAAATGTCTGCTTCTGGCTCATTTTTTTTTATCAAATTCAATAACTGTATCTTCATCTATGTTACTGTTAGAAAATTCTTTGTCTAAAGTTAGGAAATTGCTAATCTACTCATCACTTGCAAACACTTTCCAGTTCTTAAAATTTCCAGGTATGGCTGGTCTGTATCTAATCTCAACTGTGAACTGATGATTAGGTTCGAATGGTAATTTACAGGTGCTGGCAAACATTTCCAAACTATGGGCGTGCAAGTTTTGTTTTCTTGGGATTTTGGAAACCTGAGCTTGTAGAAAAGTATTGAGTATCTCTACAACTGTTCCTCTATATTCTCTCACTTTGGGATCGTTTGTTAGATAGTGTCCTTTGATCAGTTGAATGATTAAATCATAATATCCTATGACATATACTCTAATTGCCCCTAATCTTTTGACAATTTTAAGACCTAGCAAAAGAGCTTCATATTCTGCCATATTATTTGTGCACTTAAATTTTAATTTGTAGGCATGGCCTTCAGCAAGATCGTTTTCGGTTGTGCACCCAAACTCCTGCTCCTACTCCTAATTTGTTAACCGAATCATCAAATTCTAAGTGCCAAAGAATTTCATGTTCATAATTGGTATCAGGAGTCTCAGGAACTTTTTTGATAGTGAGATATGGTTCTTTACTTTCTTCTTGTTTCTCTTGGGTATTTGATGTTTCATTGTTCTCAGAGATTTCCTGGATTTGAACACTAGATTTTTCATTTGTAATTTCTTCTGGTTCTGCTGCTAAAACTTCTAATTCAGTGGGAGGATCAATTTCAGCATTATAAAGAATAAATGAATCCATATCAGAGTGTACTGAGTAGATGGGGAAACTTTCGGGTTTCTCCTGACTACTAACTACATATTTCATTAAAGTTTCTTTGTATAATTTCTTTGGGTGGCCGAACACTGAAATAGTAGCGTATGACATGTCCAATTGAAGAGATCCTTGAAGCTTTGCACCCCAAGACCTGGACAATAACATGCCATACTTTGGAGGAATATCTGCTACTACTATGTCCATCAAAATTGTTTTTGCAGGGTATTGAACCAGTGAAACACACAAGTCTTTGATTAATCCTAAACATCTCACCTGACTTGAATCAAAAGAAAAGAGATCTTTGTATGGCCTAGTGATATCTAGGTTTAATTTCTCCATTACAGATTTGGGCATTAGATTGTCAGATGCCCCGGAATCAAGCATGGCATTATGAAGTATTTTATCATGAATGTTTAAACTTATATAGAATGGAGGAGTTCCTCCATTAACAGGTTTTCCATTTACTTCAAGACTAAAGAGTAATTTGGGTTGGTCATCAAAAACGTTTACTGAGTATTCACTTCCAGTGATCTTGAGTGATCTATTGATTTGACTTCGGTAGACATCATGTTTAGCTAATTCAAACAATGGAACAACTATTTTTAATTTGCCTACTTCAGCCTCTAGATTAAAAGGTTTTTCAGTCTGAGTTTTTTTTATTTCGGAGAGTCGGATTCTCTTTATCTTCTGTATTTTCTGTATTTTTCTCCTTCTCAGGAGTGGGGTTGTGGGCTGATGTTGTTTCCAAATCAACTTCTGAAGGTTCTTCTACATTTCCTTTGGGAGGAAGAGTATTAGAGAGTTGTTTATTAGGTTTATTATCGGATAAATATTCAATAATTGGATTAGAAGGATTAGGATCTGATCTATAAAGCTTATGTACAAGGAAAGTATTGGTTTTACCTTTGAGGGGTTGTTTTGTAGCTTTCTGTTTATTGGTTTTAGGGACATAAATTCTTCTGCTCCTCGGATTATATTGCTTGTGGACTTCATAAATGGTTGTATCGTATCCCTCCTTGAAGTCAAATGATTCTCCTGACTGAGTATGGAATTGTTTAAGAATGTTAGCTTCTTGATCCTCTTGGGTCAAGAAAACTTGTTGTTCGTTATTGAGTCCCATTAAGTTTATGGTTGTATCTTCTATTGGTTCATCAGAATTTGAGGCTTCAGCATAATTTTCCTGGAACGGGGGTCTAATGTTTTGGTCAGGACCAGTCTTTCCAGTGTTTTGGTTTTGGTTCTTTCTGAAATTTGGATTTCTCCCAGTATTGCTCGGTTGACCATCCCAAGGAGCTTTCCTTTCAATTGTTTCTACTCTATCTCCTAGCCTATCCATTCCTTTAATAATAGCATCCAGTTTTTGTTCAAAGTTCGAGGGTTCTTCTTTTAATGGTATCCTCCTTTCACTTCTGGATTTAGTTCGTTTGGATATCAAGTTGGCTTCAACACTGACAGCTATACTTTGCATATCTTCTAAAGTCCTAGGAGATATTTCCCTAAGCTGGTATGCCATATCAGAATCAAATCCATCAACATTTACACAGTAATTTGTCACCGTCCCTACCATTCCCAGTCCCGCACAATGGAGGACCCATTTTGTGACCTGTGAACATTGTCATGCCTTGAAAACATCATCAATGCATTCCTCTAAGCATGAGCTTCATTTTCCCTTGAGACATCTCCTTGCAAAAATCATGAAAAACATCCCTTTTTGCATTGGCGCGGGAAGGCAGTTCAGTACTCGCGCCAATGGGGAAAATCCTGCAAAGAGGTCGCGCCAACTGGCGCTCTGTCATAGAGCAGTAGTCGCGCCACCCAATTTAGGGATTGTTTTTTAAATAAAGATGGCGGAAGTTGAGTTCCAACAAACTCACAAACCATTGCCTATCTTGAGTTGGGAGGTTTGGCTGCGGGAGTTCTATGGAGGGGAAGTGGTTTTGCCACCTCCCATGGAACCTTCCTTGTTGATAGGGCCAATCCCACAATAATAGGGATCCCAACTCCCTCCTTCCCCATCTATAAAAGCCTGCTCAATCCCATGGCAAGCTAGTCTGGAAGTGCCTAAGCTTTGAATCTCCATATTCCCAAGAGCCTTCGTGCTGTAAAGAATCCTCTTTTTCCCTTAAGGCCGACTCAAGTAAGGAGACCATTGTCGAGAGACTCCGGAGAGGTTTTCCCTTTCCTTGGCGAGCTTTGCGAGACGTGGACGACCGGAGACCCGTCCGAAGGAGGCTGCGACGTCAGAACTTGGTTGTAATCTCTCTTCGTTTATGGTTTAATAGATGATTATGATTATGGTTCCACTCCGTTTTCCATCATGTTAATGCGAGTAACATCCTTTCTGACTGATGTTTAGTTACGTGTGCCGGATTTTATGCTTGTATCTGTTCGTTTCTTCCATGTGCAGGTGTTCATCCGCGGAGATCGTGGAGGGATTGTGATCTTCCGAGGCTGAGGAACGGGGACGCTTCCTCTTCAAATCATAGCGTTGGAATCCAGGTAGGCTTCTATTCCTAGTCTTTTCATTCGTAACTAGGAGCTTGCGTCATAACATTGTTTGATTGTTGCTAGACCCCTGCTGGGCTAGTAGGGATCGCCTCTGTCCGCAGAGGGGATTTACCTCCTCAACAATTTGGCGACTCCGCTGGGGAGATCGTCCGGATTTCATTGTCTCGTTTGTGTTGTCTCGCCTTGATTGTTTTATGTTTTTCCTTGCTTGATGAACCTTCTGGGTTGGGTTCTTTCACTGTTTTTGCTTCTTGGTTTGCTTAGCTTGCATTGGTCTGCTTCTGGAGTAGCTTGTTTTTAATTTTGGCTGAGAAACTCGACTGGCGCGGTTTTTAACCCGACAGTCGCGCCAATTGGCGCACGTTGCCTTTGTCCAGCCCGCGCCAATTGCTTTCTGGCGCCAGTTTCACCCTTACAGTCGCGCCACCCCTGTAAGGTTTTTGAGTTTCCTCATTTTTGAGCTCTCTGGATTTGATCGGTGTTTTTCTTCTTGATTTTCCGACTGCCTGAGTGTGTTGGAGTCCTGTTTGACTGGGAATTCACCTCTGTCCTTTGGTTGTTTGCTTTTATCTACCGATTTCACGTTTTAAGCCCTAGGGCATCTAGTGGCTTAGTGTATCGAGCCCTCCTTGGGAGTTTTGGTGTTTTGATTGTCTTGTCAACTATCTGATTGATTCTCCGCATCCTCTAAGTAGTTGTTCATTGTTTTGTTGCGATTTTTGGGTGATTTTTCATTCCTTCATTCGAAATTCGTTTGGTCTTGCCTTGGACCTAGATCACACGGTCCATTGGAAGCTTTTGAGTCTTCTCTTCGTTTTGAGAGACTTTGGTCGATTTGGGGATCTGATTGCTTGTGTTGTTGAGTGAAATTTGTTTGTTTCGCTCTCTTGAAGATCGTTTCTCAAGTTGTTCCGTTTGTTTTCAAGTTTGTTTAGTGCATATTAGCTATTAAACATTGAAAATAAAAAAAAAAATCTCTTTTGCTCTTGTTAATTAGTGCAATTGTGACCTTTTCCATATCGCTAGTGATTAGTGTTTTGAATGAAAAGTTTTCAATTTCATTAGGTGCATCAGAGATCTCATTGTTTGTCTTCCGTTCATTTCGTTTGTGTAAAAGATCTCAACTTTTCTCTAACTAGTTTTGATCGAACGAAATGTTGCACTGTGGCATATAGATTTTCATTTAGGAGTCTTTCAAGACACTACATACGATAGGGCCTGAAAATTGAAACTTAATTGAAGATCAACTGTAAAATTTATTCAATTAACCTAAGGCAGCATTGGAACTTAACGAAACATATTTAGAAGGTCTAGGCTAGAGACGTGTTCCAGCGTCGTTAAACCTAGCAGCTGTCGTTCGCCTGTTGGCTTTAGACAGCGCTAGTACGGACTTGCGCTCCCCGTACCGTCGCGTATATAAAGGGAGACCCCTATAGGTTTGCAATCCTTTATCCACAGGAAGCCGAGTCTGCCGCCTTTTACCCGTGATACACCGAACACAGCATTCGGGGAGACTACCTGCACGTACGGAAAGTCCTTGGTCGATTTTTGTTTCATTATTGAAACCAAGGTGTATATTGCAGTTCACGGATATTTGGTACACCCTTTGTGCCTAGTTTTTTCCTGAGCAGTCATTTGGTCTTTTCTGACTCCCTAAACTTGAAAAGATCGTCAAGCGCTTGTCCTTTCACGCTTGTGTCAACTCTGAAAGAGATAGAGTCATCTTTTTATCGTTTCTCGACTCTTAAAATATGAAACGGTAGAATTTCTTACTTTCCAATGTGGTAAAATTGATCGCCCACGATTACACACCCGTTTAGACATTGCTTGTTGACCGTTTGATCGTGTGTCTTAACTCGTTTTCAGCCCGTGTGTGTGTTTGCTCTTTTCTTCTAGTCTTTTGCCACAGTGGCGGAACCTTCGGTTTCGTCTACTGGTAGTCCTTACATGGACGATTCTTCAGAAGCTTCTCAGCCTTCTGTTGAACCACAGCAGCCTGTTGTTTCCGAGTTTCCTGACGGGGGACCGGTTCTCGCCGAGCAACCCTTTGGAGGACCAGTTGAGTTCAATTGGCCCTTTTCAGACCCTGTGTCTGAATTGAGATTAGGAGTTGATTTCCTTTCTCTTACATCGGGTTCACCGTTTGTTGCTGTTGTTTTTCCTCCTAGTCCTCGCCGTCTTTTGCGTGATTTAACGGCAGGATCAACCATGAGTGATTCTGGTGAGGAAATTCCTGGTGAAGACTATCAGCGCATCCCGCGTAGATTGTTTGAGGGAGACGACTTTGAGCTGGCTACCATGTCGTCAGCCAGTCCTTCTTTACCACAGGGATACAGATCTCTAGGTCAGATCATTTCAGCTGCGGCCTCTATGGGAATATCATCTCCTGCTTCGAGGCCAGCTGTCACTACACCCGGGGTGTCCCCTTCGACGCCCGTCACTTCTGTTCCCGTTCGGCCCACTGTTTGTGTGGCTGCCCCTTCTTCTGTTGTCTCAGCATTTGCTACCAGGGCTGGGCCAACTCCTGAAGATGTTTATCTAGCTACTGCTATACCGGAGAATATCTCTCCGGAGGAGTATCGGTTGTCTTTACAACAGCCGAATGCCGAAGCTGGACTGTTCCCCCAAGATCCTTACCGATCTTTCTTTTCGCACTATGCACAGGATGGCACTCCCGTGTATGCTTTCCTAGGTCAGTATGACGAGCACGGGGAGGTTTTGCGCCTTCCTGCTCCTGAGGCTTATCTATATGCTCAAGGTTTACCGTACAACCAGGCTTATAACCCGCAGGGACAGCCCTTCCAAGGCCAACCTGCGGGCCAACCTGGCTATCTGTATGACCCACAGGGACAGCCCATCCAAGGCTACCCTGTGGGCCAGCAAGGGCCATTGTACAATCCGCAAGGACCATATTATAGCCCTGCTGGTCAACCTGCTCAGCCTCAGCCGGGGTATCAACCGGGACCGACCTATGGTCCTGGGGGGCAAATCCAGCCTTCTTTACCGATGCAACCGCAGTATCCTGTTGTCTCTAACGTTGCATATCAGCCAGGACCACCCTACGGTTCTGCTTCAGGTCAAACTGGTTTCCAGTAAGCACCTGGTTCTGTTCCACCACCAGGCCAACCGGCTCATCCGGTACAACCTGGTGTCCCGCCTCCAGGCCAACCGACCTATTCGGTACAACCTGGGGCCCACTTACAACCAAGTCAACCTGCGCAACCAGCGCCGCCTGTTTATCCGGGCCAACCTGGTCATTCAGGCCAGCCCCCTCACTCGGGTCAACCTGTTCATTCAGGGCAGCCCTCTCATTCCGTTCACTCTGCTCAACAGCTTGTTCATTCAATGCCGCAGCCAAATCAACAGCTGCGCCCTACGTACCAGGCTCCGCAGGGTTCCACTTATCAGCAGCCTACTCATCCTCAGAGTGGTTATTATCCTCATGGTCAGTCTCAACCGAACTATAACCACCCTGGAGGCTCTCGGTATTATCCTCCTCCACCCGGTTCTACCTACGCTCAACAGCCAAACCCAAACGCTGCTTATACAGGGCAGACGCCTAATCAGGGCCCGAACCCTGGTTATCAAGCCCCACACTATGGTTACCAGAATCCAAATCAGTCTGGTTATACGAACTATGCCCCCTACGGTCAGAATCCTGCGGGACAGAACCCGTGGGGGCAGGGATATTCACAACCATCGTGGAGCATGGGTACCGGACCTCATCCTGGGACTGGCATGGCAGTTAACCCTCCATTACCGTTCTTGGCTACCTTGGAACTGTCGGACGTTTCAAAGTTGACCAATGATCCGATTTCACATAATCCATATTGGCCTCCGGTTCCCACCAAGATACCAGGTGATTGTCCCAAGTTTGAGGGAAAAGCTGGCGAAGACCCCCAGGCGCATGTGATGACGTATCACCTCTGGTGTTCGTCTAACTCTTGGGTCGACGATTCGATCCGTTTGCGTCTTTTCCAGTGGACTTTAACAGGAGCTGCTGCTAAATGGTACATAGAGCTATCCCGTGGTATTTTTCAGGATTTCAACTCGTTAGCTATGGCTTTCCTCACGCACTTCCAGTTACCGGTCCGGTATGAGGCCGGGACGCACCTCCTGACTTCTCTGAAGCAGGACAAGGCCACTCACATCTCGGATCACATTCATGAGTGGCGGCGCCGTCGTCGACTGATCAAGTTTCACATACCTGATCAGATTTTGACTCACTGGTTCACCACCTCCTTTGTGAATAAAATCGCTCAGGATATCGCGATGGGAGTGTGTGTGACGGAGGAACAAGCTATCGCGCGTGCCCAGTACCTGGATCTTGTCTATTCGCAGTCTGGCACGCTTTATGACATCTTGACTGATGCTCCACGGCCCGGAACCACTAAAGCTCCGCCTACCCCTGCGGTGGATGGTGTCATTGGTTCCGTCTCTCAAAATTCGAAGAAGTCTTCGAATGGGAAGCAGAAGGCTAATTCTTCCAACAATACCTCTGCCAATCCCGCCTCATCCGATTCTGGTAAAACCACGGAGGTGAATGCCGTCTAGGCCAATCCTGCGGACAAATCCTCCAAGGGGAAGAAGAAGGGCAAAGGAAAATCAAAATTTGATGCCCCGAAACCGGAATCTAAATCTCGAACTGAGGATGGCTCCCAACGTAAGCCGAAATTCCCTTGCCTCATCTGTGAAGGTGACCATTACACTAAGGATTGTCCACGATGGTCCGAGGTTAGTCAACTTCTTAAAGGCTCTAAAGGGACTCCGGCTGTTTTAAAAGAGCCATTTCCATCTCAGCAGACCCAGATGGTCGAACAAGCGTCACCATCTGCACCGTTTGGGTCTCAGGTTTTCATGATGAAGACTAATGCACCTATCACTATCGCTACGCGGTCGAAGGATTACAATGAACCACGGCAGGCACCCGGGAAGGCAGTTGCGGATGGGCCGCCTCCCCCACCTGCCTCCGGCCCATTGGAAATCGAGAAGCCGACTCCCGAACCCATTGTGAAACCACCTCCCAAGGGTGTTCTTCGAAGATCCTCTTATAATCCAAATGCTCGTGCCGCCCAACATTACAGTATTGTTGAGGATCTGGCACAGGCACCATGTGCTATGTCTGAACTTAAGGTTCTTCAAAGTTGTCCTTCACAACGGAAGGCTTTACTGTCTGTAATCGGTGGTATCGATCCCGCCGACTCGAGCCTTCTCACCTTCGATCTGGAGAATTTTACTCCCCGGCTTCCACATCAAATCGCTTTGGTCATTCAAGTCGGGATTAACGGTCTGAACATTCATAGGGCCGTCATAGATGAGGGTGCATCTACCTGCGTTATGTCCTCCGCTTGCTGGAAGGCCATCGGCTCTCCAGCCTTGTCGTCATCTCCCAATGCCCTTGAGGCATTTCATGGTCGGGAATCTAAACCCCTGGGCGTTCTCGAGAGTCTTGCGATCACATTACAGGGAAAAACTGTCAACGTAGAAGTAGAGGTGGTTGACGCTAAACTCAACTACAATATACTTCTTGGCCGCAGCTGGACCCATGCCATGCTCTGCATGCCGTCTACCGTCTTTCGATTCATTAAGTTCCCTCACGAGGGCAAGATTGTCATGGTGGATCAGTTTTCATTTTTCACCTCTAGCTCTGAGAAAAACGTGCCATACGTGGATCAAATTCCGAATCCCCCAGACAGTGTAGGACCTGGTCTTTTCAAAGACCCAGTCCTCATGGGTATATTCCCCGCACCGCCACCGAATACCGCTCAAGTCAACATGTTGTCCAGGACTGATGACCCCTAGCTTATTCCTACACCTGAGCAGGTATATGAGTTTGGAGAATCCATGCCTTTAACGCCAGTAGAGATCAGCTACTGTGAGATTGTTGCCGCATCGGACCCTCCGCCTCCTCAGCATGCTCCGACGAGCATGGCTCTTGACGTCTACTCGCAATCCCCCTGGCTTGGTCAGGCTGATTCACCTGATCCTCTTGGAGAGACTTTTCCTTCAGATGAGGCTATCATTGAAACTATGTCTCTTGAGGAGCTACCCTGGGGCGATGGACATCATCGCTCCTCGTTTATGCCCAGCTTGGGGGCAATGACTGATTGTCTGGAGCATTATGCTACTCAGGTTCCTTCCCCTCCTCTTCAAACACCGATCTTAATGCACGAGGTCTTTTCGGAGGGTAATCTGAGTAACATTACTCAAACTGTTCCAATCAACATCTCCGTTAAACCGGGGATTGTTGAGAACATTCATGTGGGTGTGACTTGTTCTCCCGAGGAGATTCAAGTCTATACTGAGCTTTTCAAAGAATTCAAAGATGTTTTCGCATGGTCTTACGAGGAAATGCCGGGAATTGATCCTAGTATTGTCGTGCACGAGATTCCAACCTATCCAGGTGCGAAACCCGTGCGCCAACGCTTACGTCCCATGCATCCTCGGAAAGCCGCCGCTATCAAGGCAGAAGTTGAAAAACTTCTGAACGTGGGTTTTATTTATCCTATCCCCCTTACAGAATGGGTGTCCAATATTGTCCCTGTCGATAAAAAGCAGGGTACAATTCGAGTCTGTGTGGATTATCGCGATATCAATCGTGCCTGTCCTAAGGATAATTATCCCACTCCGTTTATCGACCAGATCATCGACGAATGTGCCGGGAGTGAGATCTATTCCTTAATGGACGGTTTCTCAGGTTATAACCAAATCAATATCGCACCTGAGGATCAACATAAGACCACATTCATCTGTCCGTGGGGCACTTTCGCGTACAAAAAACTCCCGTTCGGCTTAAAGAACGTTGGCGCCACGTTTCAGCGTGCGATGTCCTATGCTTTTCATGACATTCGCCATATCGTTCAGCCTTATCTGGACGACTTGCCAGCCCATTCGGGTAAGCGAGAGGACCATCCTGAGCATCTCCGCCAGATATTTCTTCGTTGCAGACGCTACAATATCAGGCTCAATCCTCATAAGTGTGTCTTTTGCGTTGATTCTGGCCGTCTTTTAGGCTTTATAGTCTCGAAAGACGGAATTCGCCTTGACCCTCTAAAGGTCGAGGCCATCGTAAATCTCCCATCACCCTCCTCCCTGTATCAGTTACAGAGTCTGCAAGGGAAAGCAAATTTTCTTAGGCGCTTTATCCCGAATTATGCCGAGGTGGCCAAAGGATTCACTCGTTTGTTAAAGTAGAACGTTCCCTTTCACTGGGACGAAGTTGCTCAGGAATCCTTTGAGAAGCTGAAGACATTGCTAGTCAATGCTCCGTTGCTTCGTCCTCCGGACTACCACCGCGACTTCACTTTGTATCTAGCCGCCGCATTTAGCACCATCGCCATGGTCTTGGTGCAGGATGACGATAACGGTGATGAACATGTTGTTTATTACCTGTCTCGGAACCTTCTCGACCCGGAAACGCGTTATGCACATGTCGAGAAGTTGGCCTTAGCGGCCGTACACGCCGTACAACGCTTTCGCCATTACATCCTTTTGCGCACGATAATAGTGGTTTCAGACTGCAACCCTATGACGTATATTCTTTCTAGACAATTACTAGGGGGCAAGTACTCCAAATGGATCGTGATCCTGCAGGAGTTTGACTTGGAGTTCACTACTGCCAAGTCAACTAAATCACTGGTCTTCGCGGATTTGATATGCTCTCTCCCTACGGACTCTGTTCCTTCACACTCAGAAGATCACATACCGGACGAAACACTGTTTCTTATCGATACTCGTGATCCTTGGTACGGTGACATCATAGTGTATCTTCAGACCGCGAAATTTCGGTCTGAGTTGGATAAAACTGCCCGCCGTCGGATTCGGCACCAGTCCCAACCCTACCATATAGTAGGAGATACCTTATATCGCATTGGAGTAGATTCGGTGCTCCGACGATGCCTTACCTTGGAAGAGGCTGAGAAAGTCTTAAATGACTGTCACAGTGGCGCCTGTGGCGGACATATGTCTGGGTATGCTACTGCCCAGAAGATTCTGCGGGCAGGATATTTCTGGCCTTCCATATTCAAGGATTGTATCACTGCAGTCCAAAAATGTCATCCATGCCAGATTTTTCAGCGCAAGATGCGCGCGCCGCCGTTGCCATTGCATCCCGTTATTACCGTCGACCCTTTTGCGAAATGGGGCGTGGATTTTATGACGTGTAACCCTCACTCGGCCGGGGGGCATGCGTATATCATTGTCGCCGTCGACTACTTCACTAAGTGGGCCGAGGCGATGCCTACACTAGTTGCTGACGGGAAAACGGCTGCTTCATTTATATTCAACCACGTTATTGCATGGTTCGGGGTTCCTCAAGCCATCGTCACTGATCACGGTACTCATTTCCGCGATTACATGATGGCGGAGCTGACTTCAACGTTGGGCTTGCGTCACGACAGCTCAACACCATACTACCCTCAAGCGAATGGTCGGGTTGAAGCAGTGAACAAGGTTTTGGTCACTATGCTTCAGCGAACGGTTGGGATTCACAAATCCAGTTGGCATCTCCAACTGTTCTCAGCTCTCTGGGCATACCGAACATCTGCTAAGAGTGCAACCGGATTCACACCATTCCAATTGGTGTACGGTCTGGAAGCTACTCTGCCGGTTGAATGTGAAATTCCTTCGCTTAAATTAGTTGTGGAGCTCTTACCGGATACTTCTCCTGAGGAAGAACGTCTTCTGTATCTCGAACGGTTGGATGAAACCCGTCGTCTAGCTGCTTTGATCATCGAAGCACAAAAGAAGAGGGTCAAATCCCATTTTGATCAATCTGTTTCTCCCCGTTCTTTCATTGAAGGAGACCTCGTCCTCTTGTACGATCAGGCACATGATAAGCTTGGAGCCGGTAAGCTCCAGCCAATGTGGCACGGGCCCTATATAGTAAAGCGTGTTTTGAAAAATGGGGCCTACGAGCTTATAGATTACGAAGGAGTTCCATTGGCACAGCCCAGGAATGGGCTGTACCTTAAAAAGTACTATGCCTGAAATGATTTCTTGGTGTGGTGTGTGTACATAGGTGTGTGATTGTCATTTGTGTGCATGGTGTGGTGTGCTTTGTAAACATCTTTATGCTGATCGGGTCTTCCTGATTGTGCAGATGTCTATTCATCCATTTGTTGGTTTCGCGGATGGTGCCTCCCGCAGTACGAGGAATCTATCTTCCGCAGCCTAGGTAATCTACGATCCTGCTGGTGAGTTGATTGACCTGCAAGGTGTGTGTTTAGGACGTACCACGAACAATATCGCGGAATATAGTGCCGTGTTGGAATTATTAACCGAGGCAGTAAACCTTGGTATCCGTGAATTTCTCGTGTACCTAGATTCACAACTTGTAGTGTTACAGCTGAACGGACACTATTCGGTAAGAAACCCGTCCATATTACGTCTGTATTTGCGTATTCGATTACTGGAAAGGAATTTTGACTACATTACATATCATCATATACCCAGGCATTTGAATACATTAACAAATGCAGTAGCAAATTTGGTATTAGACAGACATTTGCGCAATTTATAAATCATCATCACATGTAAAGAAAGACTCATCCAGAAATAGATATGTATATATATAGATACCGAAATGTTTACATAGAGTGTGTCACATAAAACTCAAAAAATATACATAATCGTCTTAGTACATCCGGAGACGCTATGTCTCTCAAAAAATAGGTGTGGTATAAATCCTAAAGACTAATCCGCATGGTGCTCATGATAGCACGTGACTGCACGCACTAAGCGCCTCAGGATTCGGTGGATCCGACTCGGAACTCCCACCGTGTGGCGCTGGTATGCCATCGGTACGTCTGCTAGCCGGGCATAGTCTGGAATCCCATGGGAAATCCCCTCGAGGTTCTGGATCAGCTCCTCTCCTCCGGTGCCTTCTCCCTGAATCTCAGGGGCGATTTGTGTCCTCCGGGAGATTGGAGACATCCCAGCTGGTCTCTCAGGTCCCACATCTGCATGCATATATGATTGTGTTAGGACGAATGTGTATTAACAAAAAAAACATATAAACATAAAATCAAAATATGAGGTCTTACCCAACTCCTCGTCCCAGTCATCTCCTTCTGGCAGTGGGAGATCTGGGTCCCCGGTAAAGTCAGTTCCTGCATAGGGCCAGTCTTCCACGACAATCAGCTGGCGCCGTAACCACCTAAAAAACTCTGGCCTCCAGGACATCTGTTGGCCACCTCCAGATCTGGGCATCAATGCTGCCCAGCGAGCCATTCTTGGCTCTCGTGGTATCGGACTCCCCACTGCGGCCCCTTGGCCCTGGAAGATTGGTAAACGTTCCGGAATGAACGATACCAAGATGGAACCATAACCGAACTGCTTCAGTTTCCCCTATTTGCACTTTGTGAGCTGCCTTTTCATATTGATAGTTACTGCTTCTACCCAGTTGAACAGTAAGGGACCCATGCATTCTAAGGCCAGCAGGAGTTGGGTCTTCGTGGCCTCGTGCAGAGCCTGCGATCCAGCAGCCCGCGTAATGGTATGGAGAACTACTCTCAGTGCTAGATCAGGGATGGTGTGGATATCCACCTTCTTGCTTCCTGATCCTGTTTGTGCCCCTCGGCACACCCGTGCCATTACTTCTTCCATCTTTTCCCCAGATGGTCTGCTTCCAGTCAGTACAGGGATTAGACCTCTGCGGGACAATCCAATGATGAAATAAACATCGGTGACCTCCAGTTCTAACACCTGGTCTCGTAACCTGAACACCTGTTCCTGTTCGTCCCAGATACTGATTAAATACTGGAGGAGCTCGGGCTGAGCTCGTAAACATGGTGTGAGGAAGAAATTTTTCAATCCACAGTCTCTAAGTGCATTCATGCAAGCTTGGCTTTGCATGGCCTGTTCATCCTCTTCTCCGTGCTCTCGTTCTTTCCATTCGATTGCCATTTTGAGTGATTATCTGCATTCACATGGTCAAAAACCCTTAGTTAGATCTTTGATGAGCTTCAAATTCCATGCAATTTGGTCTACATGTCGAAATTTTGGGCGGATTTTGAGGTTCGGCCGCTGGCGCGGCTGTTTTGTGAACAGTCGCGCCACGTGGCGCGAGCCCTTTGTAAAAAAGAGCTCATTGGCGCGGGTCCGTGCTCGATACCCGCGCCAATGGGTGCAGCCCTAAAATTCTAAAATGGCCACACATAACTGATTTTTAAGGGAAAGTTATTAAAAAATGAATGAAAATGAAGAGAAAAAGAGCGCCTCTTACCTGTGACAGACGAGAAGTTGAATGGTTAACTGGATTTGTCGCAATCACCGTCAGAAGTTTCTGCTCCAAAAGGACCACTGTTGCTTTCCACCAAGGTAAATAGTAAAAGTAATTTTATTTTTTACCAATTTGACATATTTATAACTTTTTCGACGTTAAATGAGTTTTAAAAGTTATTTTTATCAAATATTTGCATATGTTATGTCGAAAATGGATTTTACGCTTGCTTGGTATGTGCAGCAGCAGGTTTTTGCGACTTAAACGATGGAAACGAGTTGCATTTTATACTTTTTCGGACTCGGTAAATACACGAAAAAAGTCACTTTGGAGTCATCTTTCAGCTCTTTTCTAACTCTCTAAATATGAAAAGATTGTTGAGGCCCTTGTCGTTTCGATCTCGTTAAAATGTACACGAATCGACATCCACCCAATATAAGTTTAACCCTTTTTCGGGCTAGGATGGATTGATTACGAAAAAGGAATACCCTAGCCTATCGCAACTAGGAGGTTTTCCCGGATATTGTTTTCTACCTTTTCGGATCTGGGAACTATTTACGAAAAGGGACCTGTGGAGTTTTCTTTTCTGCTGTCTTTTCAAACTCTCTAAACATGAAAAGACGTCGGGTTCTTCCTTTGTCAGACTCGTTAAACCCTGATGACATCGGATCTAGTCGAAATGACGTTCTCCGAGTTCCTCCTTCCTAGGACTCGTTAAATGCACTAGGATGGATTCGCCCGAAGGGCGGACTTATATTGCAAGCATATGCTATCCCCTTCAAGCTTGTCACTAAAAATAATTGGGGTACTCGCCAGAAATGGTGGGGGAAAAAATGGAACCATCGTCGTTATCGTCGGCAGTATGTCGCTCTTGAACATGGCACTTGTCTGCATTCGTGTCGGGTTGGGGACATCTCATCTCGTTGCTTCACTTTGCCTCCGTGGGTTTGGGTAATCTCTTTTGACCTCTCATCTGTTCATTGCCTCGTCACCATGACCTCTGATCCGTTGATGTCAAATACTGCCAAGTCCACTGTCGTGCCGTTTATATGTTCAAGAGAAGTTGGCCTCTGCAAATATCAACCTTCCTCTGTTTCTCATACGATCTTGATTCACAACAAAAACATCATGTTCCTCTGTCTCGTGTCGATGATGTGGGAATCATTATGGCCCACCTTCGATCAAGGTCACTTCCTGTCGACATCAACTCATTATCCAGGAAGTTGGTCTAGAGACTCTTTATGGTACCTTGGAGCCTGCATGCCTCAATGGCAGGTTCGTCGCATTCGACGAGAGGTTTACATCATTGGCCTCCGATCGAGTGATTCTGCGGGTGTTCGACATCAACTCATTTATTCGCACGCCGTAGATTGTACCTGTAGTACCTTGAGGACCATTGTCATTATTGGTGGTTTCTCTCGCGTATGTTAACGGCTTTCATCATTGGCTGGTAATCAGACGATGTTCTTGCATGTTCGACATCAGCTCACACATTCGCATGCTAGAACTTGTACTTGTTTGGGTCGAGATGGAGCGCAAGACCCTGGATTGTGTCTGTTGTAATCCAGGCTGTGATTGTGGATTATTATCATTATGTATATGACTCATTGATTGGATGGCTGCGACCATACCTGAGTCTATTTATTTGATCCTCGCTGGATGGCTGCGCCCATACCCTGGATCCGGATTATAGTGTACTCTGTTTCGGATGGCTGCGCCCATACCACATATACATCATGTACTTGAGATATCAGTTGTATTTTATGCGCAGGTTTTCCGACGGCGGGCCTTCGGTTGAACATGTTCTCGTAAAGCATTTCACCCCTCTCTCTCTTGGGCCTCATACTTTAGGGGGCATCTGTTACACAGTAATTTGTCACCGTCCCTACCATTCCCCGTCCCACACAATGGAGGACCCATTTTGTGACCTGTGAAAATTGTCATGCCTTGAAAACATCATCAATGCATTCCTCTAAGCATGAGCTTCATTTGCCCTAAAGACATCTCCTTGCAAAAATCATGAAAAACATCCCTTTTTGCATTGGCGCGGGAAGATAGTTCAGCACTCGCGCAAATTGGGAAAATACTACAAAGAGGCCGCGCCAACTGGCGCTCTGTCCCAGAGCAGTAGTCGCGCCACCCCATTTAGGGAGTGTTTTTTAAATAAATATGGCGGAAGTTGAGTTTCAACAAACTCAGAAACCATTGCCTATCTTGAGTTGGGAGGTTTGGCTGTGGGAGTTCTATGGAAGGGAAGTAGTTTTTCCACCTCCCATGGAACCTTCCTTGTTGATAGGGCCAATCCCACAATAATAGGGATCCCAACTCCCTCCTTCCCCATCTATAAAAGCCTTCTCAATCCCATGGCAAGCTAGTCTTGAAGTGCCTAAGCTTTGAATCTCCATATTCCCAAGAGCCTTTGTGCTGTAAAGAATCCTCTCTTTCCCTTAAGGCCGACTCAAGTAAGGAGACCATTGTCGAGAGACTCCGGAGAGGTTTTCCCTTTCCTTGGCGAGCTTTGCGAGACGTGGACGACCGGAGACCCATCCGAAGGAGGCTGAGACGTCAGAACTTGGTTGTAATCTCTCTTTGTTTATTATTTAATAGATGATTATGATTATGGTTCCACTCTGTTTTCCATCATGTTAATGCGAGTAACATCCTTTCTGACTGATGTTTAGTTACGTGTGCCGGATTTTATGCTTGTATCTGTTCGTTTCTTTTCGTTTCTTCCATGTGCGGGTGTTCATCGCGGAGATCGTGGAGGGATTGTCGTCTGTATAGGAGGTAGGAGCAGGCGCTCTCTTCTTCGGATCATAGCATTGGATTCCAGGTAGGCCTCCATCTTTGGTCTTTTCATTTCGTAACTAGGAACTTGCGTCGTAACATTTCGTGATTGTTGCTAGACCCCTGCTGGGCTAGTAGGGATCGCCTCTGTCCGCAGAGGGGATTTACCTCCTCAACAATCAGGGAATTTGATTAATGCTAAATCTGGAGGAGGTCTGAGGTTTTGGGGAATAGCATTGTAAACATTATTGAACCTAGTGCAGTAATCTTGCACAGTTTCTTGTGTTCCTCTTTTCAGGTTTTCATATTCTGATAATATTTGGAGAGGATCTTTCTTCTTTTCCCATCTGTTTAAAAATGTTCTATAAAGAGCTTCTGGGTCAGTGATATTGTTTGCAGGAAGGGTTCTAAACCAAGTTCTAACTTCTCCAGTCAAACTTTGAACAAATAATCTCATTCTTACATCATCAACGTCTATTTCATATATTTCAAAATAATCAGTCATTTTTTTAGTATGTTGTTGTGCAGTGTAGGTACCAAAACCATCAAATGGAGTAATTTTACTTTGGTAGTCTTCGGGCATAGCCCCTGGATTGGCTGGTAATACCAAAGGAGCATATTTGTTTGCCATTGTAGTAGGTAGTGATGAAATAACAGTTGAGGTTGGTCTGGGAGTGGTGGATGGAGGGGTAGAAAGGGTGGTTTGAGGTTGAGATGTTTGAGGAAATGTTGATGAACTTGGAGAGGCACAGAAATATTTGGTTTTCCTTCTTAGGTAAGCTTAGATTGTATGAAGTTTCGCAAATGTTTTTCAAGATGTGAAGTAAAAAATTCAAGTTGTAAATCTTCAATAAATACTGGGTGTTGAACCAAGTGGGCCAACTCGGATTCAAAAAAAGTTACAAATAAAGAAGTTTCAAATTTCTCATCAAAAGGTTTGTCTTCAAGGTAAGTCCACTTCACAGGGTAGGATATTGATCTATAGAGAGACTGAGAACTAGAAGAACTCTCTTGGCTCTCCTGTCTCCTAATAATTCTGGGAATCAGATTAGGATTTTCAAACACAAGCGGTGGATTTGGATCAGGATTAGCCCTGGTGTAATGAGTCCTTTCTGAAGCCAGGTTTCTAGGTGATTTTTTTATGGTTTTTGGTTTTTTTGTCTAAATATTTTTAACAATACAACTTCAACAATCTCTTTAAGAGGTTTTAGATATTAGATTTAAATTTTCTTAAAGATTTATTTGACTAGAGGAACTGATCAAGTGATTGAAACCGAATGTTCAGTTCATAAACTAGACCGGAGATAGACTGAAGCAGCATTCATTTACTTATGCAATTGCAAAGCAAGAGCATTTCAAAGGTTACCTGGCTAACTTCAGGCTCCATCCTTGGTTTATAAAGTAAACAATAGTAACAAGAAAAATTTTCAGGTCCCCAGTGGAGTCGCCACTATGTTATCACTCAGATTTTCCTTGAAGTTGTTGAGAAGAGGAAAGGGGTCCGAGGTAACCACAAACCAACTTTTAGGTACAGAATCTATCCAATCTGTACCCAGAGAGGGCTCTCTCTTTAATTTTTAGCTTTGTTTTGAAAGATATTAGGCTATTTATGAAATTTTAGGGATTTTGATTGTGTTTGGGTGATGGAATTCAACAGCAAAGAGATAGTACTAAATAGTTTAGGCCATTGGGATAATGGAGTCAAAGAAAGATGGCTTAACCAGATTTAGTTTCTTAACAAGGGATGGTTTCATAGGGCAAGGTAATCAAACAGGGAACAATTAAAGATCTAAAATGAATGGAATGGACTCGAAATGGGTGAAGGGAAATTAAGAATCCTTCAACATATTCGAAAGAGGGAACTTGAATGATTATTAATAAAGGGAAATTAAGAATTCTTTATCAAATAATCAAAATGAATAAACTAGAAAGCAGGAGCAATTAAGAATTCACTGTTCATACTAGTTCAGAGGAAAACATTAAGAATAACAACAATTGAAAAACAGATTGCACTCAAGCACTTTCTGAATTATTCTTTTTCGTTTATCATTCAGATATGAAATATAGATGGTATAATGAACAAGTATAAAACTTTAAAACAAAAGAGATAAAAGACTTATTGATCCATTGTCTGACTCAAGAATCCTGTGGCAAGTCCTTTGCATCAATTCTTTATCCAACTAGCCATGCGAAATTTGTCCAACAGCACTTTATTCCAAAATAATCAATATTACAGCAAAGTCTAAGAATCCACCACCCTCAATACTCTAATTGAGGGAGTATTTATACAAAAATTATAAAAAATATCTCCTAACAGAATGAGATATATTTTAGGATGACTTATTAATAAATTACAAGAAAATAGAGATAGATAGTCTCGTAGATAGGAGAAAAGGTAAACCGATGTTGTGTTGTTCCTTTTTTTGTGAGTGTGCTGGAGGCAGGCCCTATGATTTGGCTTGCTGCTGTCTTCTTTGGTAAATTTGTGCTGGCTGCTCTGTTTTTACTGATACTCTTTACCTGTATTGATACACTTTAACCTGTTTTATCTCTGTTTATCCTTTGTACCCTTACTTATTGTAGTAAATAATCAAAATTCATCTAAGGATATTTTTACAGAATGTCCAACATATCTTCCCACCATTTTGCTTCTGGTATTCTGGTTCTTTGAAGCTTTCTCAGGGTCTCATCAATTTCTGTGTATCTGAAAAAGGTAGGCTAAATTGGAAATAAATGATTTACTTCATGTTCGAGATAAAACAAATTTTCTAGACTGTCATAAATAATTTTGCCTGTAGGCAACGCTTTTGCTACTGATGAACTTGTTGATGGATTTGCCTGGTATTCTGCATAAAATGATGAAAATTACGTGCATTTTTTTGTTTTATTTACAAATTCAAGGTTGGCGGGGGTTTTTTTTATTTCGGACGGATGAAGTATGCCAGAAATCATAGTTTGTCGTATGCGGCGGATGGTAAGCGGTATGTATCGCACTGCTTTTGGGGATGGGTGGTATTTAGCCGGGAGCCAGCAATTCCATAGACTTTGTGACGCGTGGCAGGGTACTGTTTAAAAAACCGCTCCGTGATCGCACGTTAACGTTCAGTCGTGGAGGGGGATGCGATATGGACGAAGGCCGTTGGATGCGGGGTGTTTAATCAGATGGTTGTCGGGGAGGTGAGATGACGGGTGTTTAATAAGGACGGGCCCAACATAGTTAAATATTTTAATTATATCGGGAGAAACGTAATTGGTCAGGAAGGTTGTTTAATTAACCGTGGGGGTTAATTAATTCTTTTCAAATGTTAATGTCGTATTATGGTTATAGTTTAACCAGAGGGCGGGATATGTAATATTTGGGGATTTTGCATAGTTATAATAATACGGGAATGGGTAGATGTTATAGGGGAATTAAATAATATAAGTTAACGTTAATATGTCAAAAATGAATGAAAAGCGCTAAGTATAAAACATTAATATTATGTATTTAACTTAGGCTCAAATGAAAAAAGGGTTTTTGTGGGATATTGTGTAATTTTCCTAAGACTTATGGAAGTAAATGAATGACTTATGGATGGTTTTAAGTACTTAGGCTTTTAAATTATTGAGCCAAGGGTTTGGTCCCTCCAAAATTCAAGGAAATTCCTTGAGCCCCTCTAATTTTCAAATGCCTTAGTACTTAGGGGAAATTAGCGAAATTTTTAGGGAAAAATGAGAAGGAAAGTTAATCATTTGACCTTGTTTTGCTTGAAATTATTCCAGTGTAATGTCTGCCTTGCACTTGTGATGAAAGTAAATATTAACACATTTAGATCCATTATTCATCACATGTAATTCTGCAACATCATCTACCTACCCTACCTACTTTAACCTAGCATTTTTCTTATTTATTAGGGTGCACTTAGACTGGCAAACCCTTATCACACTTTCTTTTCTTTTACATGTAAAAATCTATCTAAGTCTAACCTTATTATATCCAAGGGCTCATATTAAGCTGTTGAGCTCCTTTTATTTACTCTACCTATCTACTTATCTGCCAAGATTAAACAGTTTGGTCAGATTTTATTCTCTATCTCTAAAACATAAAATTCAAACATGAACTAGCCAAGCTTAAGCTATTTGACTATTCACCAATTGTGGCATAAGTTACAAGTTGCACACAATTTGTTTATTACATAAGAGAAAAAAGTAGTGGCAGTTAGACTTGCACACTTTCCTTGGCCTTTCTTTCGGTGGGGTTCATTTTCTTTCACTTTTTTGGCCATTTTATTCTTTTTACCCTTTGATTTTTCTTTTAGGGTATACCATTTTTACATTTTTTAAATTTTTTGATTTTTTTTGACAATATGGAAAACCTTTGCAACAAGGAAAGGTATGAACATATTATATAGCCCATCAAGTCAATCATGATATATGACACATATTGGTATAGGAGCATAACAGTCCCCACTTCTGGAATGGCGCTTGCACTTCAATTGGTTTTAAAGGAAAATGAAAGAGCTTACTCTTTCCCTAAAATATTTGACATTCATGAAAGATCATGACTGATTTACAAACATCTGAAAATAAACTTGGCCAATAGAGGCCCACCCTCAAGATTTTATTAATTGTAGTCTTCCAATAAATATGACCGCCACAATCACCTTTATGAAAATTTGTCATGATTTTTTCAACTTCTCCTTCAACCAAACAAATCAGCAATACTCCACCCGAATATTTCCAATATAAGACACCATTAAGAATCAAGTACTTAAGACCTCTTAACTTCAAATATCTAGTCCTACTACTTGGCAAGTCAGGAGGAGGATTCAAGTGTTGCAAAACATGTGCTATATCAGCATACCAAGGCAATAGAGAGAAAATTTTAGATACCTTAGGTAATGTTTCAACATCTTGTTCTTTAGATAATGCAATAATAAAATTGATGTCCAAGGCATGGAGATTTGAATCTGCCATAAGCTCCACCAAGCCTTGTCCTTGAATTAACCTTGTGGGCTTGATCTCCAAGTCATATTCTAACATAGCACCGATCCATTTACCTCACCACCCTTCAGGATCATTCTATGTAAGCACATCTTTGACAACATCATTTGGAACATATGCAATGCCATGAGAATGTAGAATATAGACTCATAATTCCTCCAATTCTTTGAATAACTCCAAGGCATGTTTCTCAATTATGTTTTACTTCAATGCTACGTCTCTTATGGTTCTATAGAAGAAGGTGATGGGCTGCTCTGTATTCTGATTTTTCTTTCCATGAGGACATCAGCAAGAGTATGCTCTGAGGAAAATGAAAAAATGATAAAATCAAGTGTATAATCTGGACTAATAAGGATAGAATCATGATATAAAGCCAATTTAACTTGATTGAATGATTTCTTTGCCTCTTCATACCACTTTAATTCACTATATTTCTTCTTCGTTTCAGTAATCTGCCTTAAGTGTTCAGCAAGATTGGGAACAAACCTTCTCAAAAAATTGATTTTTCCATTGAATGACTGAATTTCATTTTTTCTCCTAGGATAGTCCAAGGTCTGAATTTATTCAATCCTTGAAGGATATATCCTAATTCCATATTTTGATATGATATGGCCCAATAATTTACCTTCTTCCATAGCAAAAAGACTCTTCTTTGGGTTTAGTGATATGTTGAAATTTCTACATCTCTGAAAAAATGTTTTCAAGTGTTGCAAGTGCTTCTCATCTATTTTGGAAAAAAAAGTGATATCATCAAGATAAATGACCAAAAAGACATCATTTTCATTGGCGAAAGAAATGTCCATTGCTCGCTAAAAATTAGCCCCTGCATTCTTCAATCTGAAAGGAATTTTGGCACACATGAAGGTACCCCAAGGTGTTGTGAATGTTATATTTTCTTGATCATCTGGATGGACAAGAGTCTGTATCCAGAGTATCCATCCAACAATGAAAGTCTAGAATATCCAACTACCCTTTGCAGAATATGTTCCATCTTTGGTAGTGGGTAGTTGTCCTTCAATGACACTTTGTTCAGATTTCTGAAATCAATGCACAAGAAAATATCTCATATCTTCTTCCTCAATGGCACTAGATAAGACATCCAATTTGAAAATTGAAGAGGTATTATAATACCGGCAGTGAATATTTATTTACCTCCTTCTGAATAGAGGGCATCAACTTGGGATTCATTCTTCTTAGCTTCTAGCGGAAAGCTTTTTGATCCGGCTTCAAGCGAATGGTATGTTGAATTATGCTCTTATCATAAACTTTAAAATCATAATATTCCCAAGCAAATACATCAGTAAATTGAGACATAAGCACTGCATATTTACCTTTCATTTATGCACTCAAATATTTTGAAATTTTTACTATCTTTGGCTTTTTTGGAGTGCCAAGATTGAGATCTTCCACTACCACTTCCCTCGATAACATGGTCGATTTGCATGAAACATCATCTTGATCAAAAGGCTCTTCCAAAGGTACCAAACCTCTTGGAATAGAGTTATGTTTCAACTAGAACACTTGCATCTCTACTGTATGGATTTCTTGGTCATCTTCATAGCACTAGTTGTCCATTTGAGAATTCACAAATTCCTCTTGTGTCTACAAGAAGTTGTTGATCTGTTTATCATCTTGAAATACTTGCCAATACTGAACATTATATGGGACAGCAAGGCTGTGTTTTACATTTATCTCATACTTCTTATTAGGATACAATGGAATTTCGAACATTCTGGCCTAAGTAGCAAGAGAATCAACAATAACATTGTTGTCCCTTGGGATCAATGATAAAGTGTACTTAGAGAATGTCTCGAGGATGTCTAGCACTACATTTTGATAAGCTCACATCCTTGGATTTTTGGTTTGGTATTCCCCTTTGACTTTATTTATTACTAACTCGAAGTCGCCATATACATAAATCTTCTTTGCACCCAACTTCTTGAGAATTTTCAGACCGACTATCAAAGGCTCATACTCAGCTTCATTGTTTGAACATTCGAAATCCAGCTTGTAGGAGGACATTTGAACATTGGTAGGAATTTTTAATGACTAATTTACAGGGTTTTGAATCCACACTCCAATACCATCCCCTTCTTTTCCCAAATCTCCATCGAAGTCCATAGTCCACAAACTACTTTCCTCGTCCGGAAACTGCAAATCGGATGGCTGAACTTTTCTTGTTGTTTGAGAGACTTATGTTGTACCAAAAACTTATGTTTCTTTAATTTTTTCATCACTTTTTTGAGTTTATGCACTCGGTTCCAAACTATTTAGCACTTTTTTACAAATTTATGCATTTTCCAATTCTAAAAAAGAATTTGAAAATTCAAAATTTTTTGCATTTTCTTCAATCAAAACTTCGGAAGACGTTGAAAAATCATCATTGAACAAGATAAATGACTCTAAATCTATATTAACATCATGTATAGGATGGTTATTTGGCTTTTCTCGATTTTTTATGATGTACTTCATCTTACTTTACTAATATAGTTTCCTAATTTGTCCAAAGACGGGAATGGTAGCATATGAAAAATCAAGTTGTAAGGTACCTCTAAGCTTCACTCCCCTTGACTGAGAAAGAAAAATTCCATATTTGGGAGGGATATCAGCCACAAAAAAATCCATAAGTACATTCTTGGTTGGGATTTTCTCTAATGACACCACTAGGTCCTTGATGAGGCCAAGACATTTCACCCTCCCTGAACCAAATGAGTAAATATCATGATAAGGTCTTGTGATGTCCAGTCCTAATATTTCCATAATGGCCTTGGGCATGAGGTTGTGAGAGGCTCTGGAATCAAGCATGGCATTATGGAGGAAAAATTCATGGATTTTGAGGCTTAGATAAAACGGAGGGACTTCACTATCTTCTAGATCGCCATCAACAGCAAGACCAAAAATAAGCTCAGGGTGATCATAACCATGTTGTACATTTGATCAACTCTAAGAAACTTAGAATCCTGAACTTTTTACTGATTATTCTTAACTATTTCAGTTAGAGGAATGGAGACTTTCAATTTGGCAATTTCAGTTTCAAGAGAAAAAAGAGAAGAATGTTTTTCTACCTCTTTCAATGGTGCATCTTTCTTCTCGAGCTGATATTTATGTGAAAACTCTTTATTTTTTCCTCCTTCTTGGACTTATTTATCTTTTCTTTGACCACTGGAAGAATCTTTGTTTCCTTTTAGGATTATTCGGAACAACAAACCCCTTGTCTTTACTTTGAATTGGGGCAGCAACTTCTTTGTGATGAGCATCTACTTGAGTGTTATGTTTTTTTCTGATTGGAGGTTATAGGAACATTCCTATTCCTCAAGCCATACTGTCTCTACACTTGAGAAAGAGAATTCTGATATCCCCTCTAATAATCTTCTGTGCACACTGATAATATGTCATCATTTGACAAGACAAATTGTTAATCATCCGGTGCACAAATTTCTGCAGAAAATTGATCTTCTTCAATGAGGAAAATAGGTTGTTGATTTTCCTCAAATAAATGGTTCTCACCAGAAATTTCTTCTTCATCATTTTCATCAAGGCCTTCAGTATAATTATGGTAAAATGGAGTGTGAATTTTTTGTTGACTTTGTGGATCCTCACCCCTCTATTCTCTTTGCTTGATCCTGTATTGAGGCTGCTGATTTTGACCCCTGAAATTTGGATTTATAATGGAGGGTCACAACTTGTCAATTAGTGATGGACATTTTATCCATAATCTTCTCCATGGTCTTGATCAATGTATCTAATTTTCTTTTTCATGAAGTGGATGTTTCTCCCTTGATAGTGACTCTTTTTTCCGTCTTGATTTAGACTTCTTGATGATAAAATTAGCTTCTACACTCACTATGTTTCTTTGCATTTCTTTAAGAGTTGATGGGTTTCTTTCCCTCAATTGATAGGCCATTTCGGGATCAAAACCATCAGGATAATGAAGTAAAGCAAGGCCTGGAGGAGGCTTAATATTCTCAGGAATTGAATCATATATTTTATTTAATCTAGTTGTAAAGTCTTGAACAGACTCATTGGGATTCCTTTTCAAGGAGTTATACTCAGCTAAAATCTACAATGGATTTTTCTTCTCTTCCCATTTCACCATAAACAAATCAATCATCTGCTATGAATTACGTATTGAACCAGTTGTGAGTGAGTGAAACCATTTCTTTACCTCTCTAGAGAAACTCTATGCAATGATGCACATATTAGCATCGTCATTGTCGATCTCTTCAAGATCTATGAAGTCAATCACTTTGGAAACATGCTAATAATTTGTAACCTCTGATGTTCCATCGAAAATAGGAAGCCTCTAACCACAGTTCTAAGGTAGTGGAGTGATCTGAAGTGGTAATATCAACAAAGAAAATCTGGCCATGACTAATAGAGGAGGTGGTGGAGGGGCTGATGGAGTAAAAAATTATAGAGGTAATGATTGAATGAAAGGAGGGATTGATGATATAGCTCTATGAGAAGGTGAAATGATAGGTGAAGCAAAAGGTTGTTGTTGATATTCAAAATAATCCTTCTCTGAAGTTTCTTGAAATTTGTCCACCAAGCCTTTGAGTTTATGAAAATTAGACCAGACTTCACTATCGAATTTAGATTCAAAAGACTCAGAAAATGGTGCGAAGGACTCGAAATCAAAAGGATCAAAGGTGGCTTCTGAAAGAAATGTTTTAGACTTAGTTCTAAACAAGGATTTTTCATATTCTGAACTATATACCAAATCTTCTGGAACAAATATCGTAGGCAGATAATTTTATTTGACAAGTAGAGGAATAGCTCTTCCAACCTTCCAAGACTTGGTTTTATGCTTTCTAAAAATACTCTCAGGGTCATATACAATTGGTGAGGGATTTGGGAATGGATTTGACCTAGTATGTATTTTAGGAGCCATATTAATATAGGAATTTTGGACTTTGGCTCAAATTTTAGAATTCAACTTGTTTTGAATGCTAGAGCTTTTGACCTACAAATCTAACTTTCATAGGATCAAAGAAATATTCCCAGGGAATGTTTAGCAATCACTCCCCTGCAATGGCACCAAGAAATTCATCACTCTCCCCAACTTCCCAAGGCTAGTAGTAGTATTGGAGAAATGTAACCTCAAACTAAACTTTAGGTCAGGTAGGTAGCCCTACCTAGACCAGAGAGGGCTCTCTCTTTGTCACTTTAAACAATCAAATGAATGGCTAAGTATCTAATTATTTTAGGGTAGATATGTAAGATTAATAAGTAGACTTTGTTTGATGTTTTGAATGATGGATAGAAAAGTCAGTGAAGTGGACTATGTATAAGGTTTCTAGGTTTGAACTTCAAGGTGAACCTACAGAGAATATGTGACGCAAGATAGGTAGTTCCAGGGAATATTAATCAGTCATTGAGTATATGATGAAAATGGAGGAGAGTTTTAATGGGCACTGAGGTGAATTTATTCAGGTTAGAAGCAAATAAACATAATATGGTGAATCTTGTCTAAAATAGAGTGTGCATAAAGATGAATTATGCTCTCAAACTTACAAGATAAACATATATGAAGAAGAAGACATGGTATTAAGAATAAAATTATAAACATACATGAGAAACACAGATTCTCCAAATCATACAACAAGTATCTCAATACAATTCCTGCAAATCTGTCTCTGATTTCATTCCACAGGTTGATTACAAGAGCTCCACTGCAATATGTTACTATCCAACCCGAAAAAATACTAAAACGAGAGTATAATTATAGAAAATATATACTATGACACCTCATCAATTCGAAATTCCATCCAAAATGGATCATAAATTCAAAAGATGAGTCATTTCCTAGTTTCTAGGGAGGTTAGAAACCATTCCCTGAAATTTAGCTAAAAACTAGGATTGTTTGTATGTTACATTAATTACATATTCCATCATGATAGGAAGCCAAAACCAACCCAACAACTCTAATGAAAACTCATATGACAGAAATGCCTCGAATTTGTGACCATTTCTAAGCTTGACAAGTGTCTTGAGGAATCCAATGTTGATTTATGACATTTCTGACAGAAGAGTAAAACAAAATTGCAAAAGCATAACAGAAATTTGGAGGCACTTTTGAGACATGTTTAAGAGTTAAAATACACTTCTGAAAGAACATTCAACTAGCCATGTTTGTCTATATTCCATAAAATCTTTAATTCTTCAAAATGACCCATGGGAAGGCCTTAAAAAGTTCATTCTCCCAAGGTTACTCCAAAAGTGTAACAGAGTGTTCCAGAAGCATAACAAAGCCCTTTGAGAGGGATTTTGGAGGTCTTCCCAGAGGCTTTTGGGGCTGCAAGTGGTATGGTTGGAAAGCTTAGGATGTCTTCTAAAAAATGGAATCATTAAGCACTGCAAACACCTATTCCAAATGCATGAAAAGTTGATATGAAGACAACTTGTCCATAATTGCATAAAATGACCTGGAGCAAGTGTATTGTTGCCATTTCTCTCAAACCATAACAATTGTGCATAAAATGAAGGAGGTTTTTGTTTTTTGGCCTATTATTGACAAAATTTTATTTCACTTTTGTAAAATTCATCTCCATTACTTCATAAATTGATTTTGAAGCCAAATTGTTCCTATGTGCAATGTAAACCTTAACAAATGACCACGAAGATCTAAAAATGATGCCATGGGTCTGAGTTGGCTCAAACCTGGAATAGTGACCTCCCTTGTAGCTCTTTTTCTCAATCTCCATCCTTTTTATCATTGAAAGGATGAAAACCCTAGTGTTTTGGTGGAATGAGTGAATGAATGGAAATCTAGAAAAACAAAGTGTAGGAAAGTGTGAGTTTGGTGGATGAAATGAAGGGTCTTGATGCTAAGAAAAATTCTAGAAAACGTTGAGTAGGTTTTTTTGTGTGTTAGCTTCAAGTTTTATGTGGAATGAGGGAAAATTAATGTGAGGAAGGTGTCAAAATGTCCAAAACACGGGAAATTCCCAATTTTGACTGTGAGAATAGCTTGTGCAATAGTAGGTTAAGTTGGTAAGATGAAATGGGGGTGATGGGGTTAAGTAAAAATTTTGAGAAAAATTGAGTGGAAAGGGAAGTATCTTAACTCCACAATGAAAGTGGAATGAATTGAAATGGATGAGCTTCAAGTGGTCAAAACCTCAAAACACAAGAAATTCCCAATTTAGACTGTGGGAAAAACTTGTGAAAAAGTGTTTTTGATGTTTGAGAGCCATGGAGCTAAGTAAAAATTTTGATAAAATTTTAGTGAGGAGTATGGCACCTTAGCTCCACATTGCAATTTTAATGAGGGAAAATGGATGGTTGTAGTGTAGTCAAACCCCTAAAACACAGTCAACCCCTATTTTGATTGTTTTCATTGTGTTGAAAAGCTTGAATGAGGGTTTGAATGTGTAAAACATGTTATGGATGGTAGTGTAGGTGATAGGAGTGTATAGATGGAGCATGGGGGATGTAGGAGTCACGGTTTAAATGATATTTTGGGGTTTTAGATCAAAGGGTACGTTAGGGTTTAAAAGAATAATTTGTTTTGTATGCAGACAGTGAACATATGGAGAAGATGTAAAGTGACATGATTTTTTTTTAAATCATTCAAAATCCGACCAAAAACTAGCATGAGATGGTTACTTACCATGTATGGAGGCCACACTATGGATTAGAGCACGATATTTGAAAATTTTGAGGTTATCTAAGCTTCAAACACCGGAAATTGCGCTCTATAGGAGTGTAACAATAGAATTACAGGAGCATAACAATGATTGTGTAATGCTTGTGCAACACTTCAGAAGGGTAATGCTTGCTGCGTAGCACTCCCAGAAGCGTAACAAAATAGCCTGAGAGTGCAATACAAAACCCAGAAGCGTAACACAAGTGGTTTTGGAGGGTTGTAACAGGGTTTTGATGGATTTTTAAGGTTGTGATTTGGATTTTAGAGAGTATGGAGGGAAAATGAAGAGGAGAGATGCTCTCTCATTCATAAAAAGGTAAATAATGAATAAAATGAGGTTTTATTATCCTTTTATAAACTTTGACGACCCTTTTACCTTTGACAATGACTTTTTTGCACCTTTTAATGCGATATAAAGGCAGATTGAACCTCTTTTGCATTCTTTAACACTTGAGGTGTTTTTATGACATTTGAAATGAGATATGAAGACACAGTTTGCATTTTTATGAAGCAAAACTTCTCCCTTTCATGGACAGCAAGAGTGTTTTTTAAAACCTTTGAACTTTTCTCCTTTTAAGTTTCACATTGGATATGACCTTTCAAAACAAGATGAAATTTCTTTAAAAACTAAGAATGACACCTTCGTCTTTGACTGGGACAGTAGGTCAAAATTGACCTATTTTGAAGCTCTGACATTCGAGATGAATTTGTTGGTCCTTTAATGAGACAGTGAGACAGAAATCTTATTTTCAATGAGACAGTGAAACAGAAATGAGATGCTTTGAAATTATTTGAACTTGAGCCGTATGAAACAAGAAAGGTGGCTTTTATTTCATCTTCTAAACATGCTTGCTCCTTCATTAGGGTTTTATGAATGGAATGGAGGGTTGCTGCCTTATTTAAAATGAAATATTGAAGATTTTTCAAAGGTTGAAATGAACCTACACAGTGACCTATATGAAATGGAGTGACCTAACCCTAGACCTCTTCAGTGATGATGATGGAGATGGTGACCTTGAAACTGATGACGGCGATCACTTGAAAATGGTGGCGATGAATGAAATGAAGGAGCGGCATACATTATTTAGACCTCTTCAGTGACCAAAATTATTTTCTGAGACTAATTTGAAAAAGTAAAAAATTTTGACCTATGACTTTATGGAAAAAAAACTGAAAGAGTCATTTAATCATTGACATACCTGAGCTCACAGTTGGTCCATTCCTATTTAATAGGGATTTATTTTTCCTAGGGATTGCGTGAGAAAGGAAGGCTAAAGGTGGGCTAAAAATTGGCTATGTATTTTTCTAATTGTGCCTATATCTGTGTGACACGATTGGTAGAGTGTACGAGGTTCTTGTGAGCACACATGCATTGTATTGTTTCATGATTCCTTGGCTTATTATACAATAGAGATAGAGGGGCTTTTAGCAGTTTCTTTCCCTAGAAAATCTTGTGTTGTGCGATTGATTTACTTCTTTCTCTTACTTGCATGTGATTGAGCAATCGTTATTTATATTCCGCAAATATTTTAGAAGGATTCGGTATCTTGTTTTAGTACGTTGCATGATAGAATTGAATCCATTGGTGTAATTTCTACATACATCATGTAGATAAAAATGTTGCTCCATTTGTAGTATCCATGTTACTGGATCCTTGCCATAAAAATTATTCATATCTATTTGGCATGTGGTGGTTCTTAAACCCCACATTGAAGTCTCTAAAATCATAATTAATATCCCTTTTCTCCTAATCATGATTTTCATGGATTACCTTGTTTTCACCACCAGGAAGCCTTTCTTGCAACAACTTTGTCAACCCTTCCAACTTGACATTGATCGCATCCATATCAACTTTAAAAAACTCCATGTTTCCTTTTATACCATCCATGTACCCTTTTAATCCATCCATGTCAGCTATGGTTACTCTTTGTGAGGCAGTTTTTATTTTTGTCCGTAATTTTGATATATCATATTTCATTCTTCCTCTTCATGCATCATAGTTATGATTTTTAAGGGCTTTTGTTGAATTTAATAGATTTATTTTTAGGAGGTACAGAATTTAAATACATATATATATGCTTCAATATTCCCTTTGAATCACTTTATTTGATTTTTGAGCAACGAGTTATCCTGAGGTGAAAAAAATACACATTTTTCTTACTTTGGGAGCTTGATATTAAAACTATTGTATCTCTATAATTTTGTATCTCAAAGGTATTGTTGGGGCCCTTGTTTTTGTTTAAGTTTTGAACTCTTGGCCAAGACATTTTGAACTTTGACTCTTTTTGAGTTGCGGAATAAATACACATGGCAACCGCGACCGCGCCGCAGCGACCAGGAGTTGCGGAGCTACCAAGGTGGCGCGGAAGCACCCGATAGCTGGAGATAGCATGGAGATACGTGCAGATGAAAGAAACACAGCAGAAAACAGAGAGTGGAACACGCAGACATCAGAAGAAAAGCTGAGAGAAGCCAAAGTGAAGACGCAGAGGAGCCGATAGTCGCGAGGAGCGGATGAATAAATGGCGATCACCCGACTGAAAAGAAGAGGATGCTAAGAGTTGAATGCATGTTGAAGAAGTCGCGAGGCCAGAGACAAGAGAGGATGCGCAGAGCAGCTGCGGAGGATTCATGCATGTGCTTCATATGGTTTCTTATCCTCTCTAGTCTACTCTTCTGCCCTAAGATCCATCTGTATCAGAGTTATGAGCTATCAGCTAGAATACTATGTAATCATGTATTCAGCCATGAGAATAATATAAGGGAAGATTGCTGTCTCAATGAGTGTTCATGTGCTTGTACTGTGTTTGTGCTGATTTAAAATTTTATTTATGAATGTCTGCAATGCTTAGTGAGTAATCTGGCGCACATAACTTTATATATGAATGGATGAACCGTCTTTCTTTAGTTGCGGGTTTGTTCCTTGGCCTTGATCTCATCCCCTTTTGCATGTGGTTGCGGCACGCCTCGGGTGAGACGCACTGCTCTCCTGAGCAGGGTGAAAATGCCGGCGTGTTCCTAGACTACACCGGACCCCTTTGTTGGCCCCAACTCCTGAACCTGGGTCTTGGCTGCGGGGCTTTGATTTCTCCCCAACGAGGTATGAACTTTCGTTCTATGGTATCCCTTTGAGTCTTCTTTCCAACCCCACAAGTCATTCTTAGATTGGATTCTTCAAGCAAAATTTATGCCCAATCTCCCACGATGACATGATTATCGACTGGCTTAGTAGAGAAAACTTGTACGGAGTTCCACGTGTCACTGTTTTTACCTTTGGCCCTGAAAATTATACACAAAAAATCAAAACTTGTGTGATTTCAACCACTTTTTATGAAATTCAAATCTAATGCACAGAGATAAAGTTATGACAGTTCTCCCTAGGTCACTTGTTTGATATTGAATTTTGGAGCCTACAAAAACCCTAACTTCTTCGGATCTTATCTCTGAAAATATAGCAAAACAATATCTGAAGTTCATACACGAAGTTCACCAATTTGTGATTTTAGCTTATGAAGCCTCATAGAAAAAATTTATAGCAAAAATTCCAAGATGACTTGAAGCGAAACACTAGAATCCAAAGCTCTGATACCAAATGTTATGTAACCAAATCACAAAATAGAAGAAAAGATAGATCAACTACTTAAAAATTAGCCTCTTCGAGGGGGAAACCTCCTTTAAATTACATAAATGAAAAATTCTTGGATGATATAAATGATAATACCTCCTTGGTATATATAGGAGCTTAAGGGGTCACAATATAATCAGAGCCTACATAACAATAATAATGTAAGGGTGCAACAATAAAAATAGTGGGATTCTATGGGCACAATAATAATAATATGGTGATACATGGGAACAACAATAACAATAGGGGGCTACACTAAAAATGAAAATAAGGGGGATACACTAGTATTATAGGGACCTAACATCCCAATACATATGTGTCATATTTTTCATACCACATCCTTGGTGATTGATTTAACCCATACAGAGATTTTTTCAACCTGTATACCAACTTTTTTATTTCCCTTCACTGCAAATCCTTCTTGTTTCTTCATGTAGATCTCTTATTCTATATCCCAAGGTAGGAGTGTTTTCTTCATGTTCATCTATTCCAACTCAAAATCAAAAGTAGTGGAAATAGATAAAATAAATCTAATAGAAACTAACTTGACAACAGGAGAAAAAATATCACTAGTCTATTGTGTGGACCTAGGAATAACCATTTACTACTAACTGGTTTACTTCCAATTGGTAGCTCCATTAGATCACAACCTCAGTCTTTTCCAACGTTGTTATTTCCTCAACCATGGCCTTTTTCAAAAAATTTCCATCCTCTGAATCCATTTCCTCCCTAATAGTTATAGGATCATCATTAGTAATAAACAAAGAAAAATTTGAATGGAAATAAAGTGGACTATACCTTTTTGTTTGCCTTCTTTCTCGAACCGATCTCCTCAAAACCAGAGTATGTGGTTCTTAGTCTTCTTATTTGTTTTCTTTCGTAGATTCTAATTCATTATCATTTAATTCAAAATATATCTTTTTTGGTTCTTTCTTCCTTGGTAGGACTTCATATTTGATAACATATTTCATTTCTCTAAATACCACATCTCAAATGTACTCAACCTTCTTAGTTTATGGGTTCCAAAGCTTATAACCTTTCAAACCATTTTTATAAACAAAAAATATGCATCTTTCAGTTTTACTATCCAACTTAGTTTTATTTTATGTTGGAACATGTACATATGCATCACAATGAAATACTCGAAGATGTGTGAGAGAGGGTTTCTTACCAGTCCATACCTCATGTGGAATCTTATCATCCAGTGTTGATGAGGGTGATCTATTTACCATGTAACATATGGTATACTCTACATCTTCCTAGAATTCATGTCCTAACCTGACACCACTCAACATGATCCTTATTTTTACCATCATCGTCATGTTCATCCTTTCTCCAACTCCATTATGTTGAGGTGTGTATGGAGTAGTCTTATGACGTGCTATACCACACTTCTTACAAAACTCTTAAAATTCCTTCCTGTCGAATTATCCACCTTTATCTGTCCTCAACACTTTTATCTTCTTCTCTATGTGATTTTCCACTAGAGCCTTAAACTCTTTAAATTTTTCAAAGACTTCAGATTTATTCCTAAGGAAATATATCCATGTCTTCCTCAAGAAGTCGTCCATAATGAGACATAGTACACAGATTCACCCACTAATGGAACTGACATAAGTCCAAACACAACATCGTGCACTAGTTGTAGTATTCCCTCTATTGTTTGAGGTGTGTATGGAGTAGTATTATTATTTTTTATAGCACACTTCTCACAAAACTCATCAAATTCCTTCCCGCGAATTCTCCACTATTATTTTTCCCCAACACCTTTATCTTCTTCTCTATCTGATTACCCACTAAAGCCTTAAACTCTTAAATTTTTTAAAAACTTCAGATTTATTCCCAACGAATTATATCCATGTATTCCATAGTACATCTATAATGAGAGATAGTACACAAATTTACCTACTGATGGAACCGACATAGGTCCAAACACATCATTATACACTAGTTGTAGTATTCACTCTATTTTTTGAGATGTGTATGGAGTAGTCTTATGAAATTATATCCCACGCTTCTTATAGAACTCTTCAAATTCTTTCCTGTAGAATTTTCCACCATTATTTGTCCTTAAGACCTTTATCTTCTTCTCTATTTGATTTTGCACTAAAGCCTTAAACTCTTTAATTTTGTCTAAGACTTCATATTTCTTCGTGAGGAAATATGTCCATGTATTCCTCAAGAAGTCATCTATAATGATACATATTACATATATTTACCCAGTTATGGAACCGACATAGGTTCAAACACATTACTATGCACAAGTTATAGTATTCCCTCTATTTTTTTAGCACCTGAGGAGAATCTCACCTAATTTTTCTTCCCATATAAACAATATTCACAAAAAACAAAATCCAAAGCACAATTAGACATACCTTCTACAATACCATTACCATGTAATACTCAAAGGCTCTTCTCTTCAATATGTCCCAGTTTTTTATGCTACAACATAATCTTTTCCTTAGATACTGTAGAAGTTTTTCCTTCTTCTACTCCACCATTAGGAACAATGGAGATGTTGAACCCATCGCTAATAATAACTCTCGGTATCTTATACAAATATCCACTCAAAAATCCCCTCATCAATATGGTTTTCACTTGAACCATTATATAGGTATCCTTTTCAAACACAATTTTTACACCTATGTCACTCATTTTGCTTACAAAATCAATTTTTTAGCCAATCCTGGGATGTGCAAAACATGAGGGAGTGTTCTAATCCTTCCGTCCATGAGCTTCAACTTGAATTTTCCTCATCCTTTGATTCTGGATATCGAGTCATCTTCTAAGAAAACATTGCCACCATCATATCTCTCATACTCGCAAAACGAATCCATATGGGCATTCATACGAAAGGATGCACCTAAGTCAACCAACCATGCCTCGTGATATAAATGTGTACTTGAAGAAACCAATTACAAATCTCCTCATTCATCCAAGGATGTTTTTTCTTTTATAGAAGAAGCACATCATATCCCTTCCCTTTCTCAATAGTATTGGATCTATAATATTTCTTGTAATTCCCTTCTTTTCCACATATCCAATATACCTTTACAAACTTTCCTAAAGATTTAGATCTCCCACTTGAAGACTTATTTTTATTTCTGTTATGGGAGTTCCTTCCTATATACAAGGCATCTCCATTTTTACTTTCCATTTTTTTTCCATGTTCAAAACTTAAGGTAGCTGCATTACTGCCTTTGGAAACAACCAAACTATCCCACAAATTTGGTGGAGAACATAATAAATTGATGCACTTATCTTCATTTGAAATATTAATATGAACAACTAATAGCTAACTTGCCACTGTATTTAAGGAATTGAGATGCTCTATCACTAAGTCTCCATCCTTCATCCTTAGGTTATACAACTTCTTATGTAGGAAAAAAATTTCACTAGGGACTTAGACTATTACAAAATACTTAACTTGTCCCACAATGCCTTCATTGTGGTTCTCCTGAAACATTCAACAATAATAAATTTAAGAGACAAAATCATATTCTACTCTTTTCCTTCTGATCCAGCTAGGTCTAATATTATGTGGAAATTATTGTTGGTTTAGTACCTTGATCCACTGTGATATACTAAGCTTTGTCTACCAACAAATCTCCCATCTTGAGCTTCCACAACTAAAAAAATTTCCCATTGAATTTCTTGATCTCTATCTTTGTAGCACTCCCCATTTCCTTTCACCACAAGAATCGATTTTGTAGATCTCCCATTGTAACATGATCTACCAAAGGGCCAAGAAAAACCCCTTAGCAATAAAGGCAACACCTTGAAGCCAAAACTACTATGATACCAAATGTAGTTTTTAACCCTGTACAGATCATTCCTGCAATAGGTTCTCAATAGAAAATAGAAAATATTTAATAACATTCAAACAAAATTTGCATTTCCCCGGATACCCAAAACTGATAAATCTAGATTGATTTTTCTATATCTCTCAAAAAATACATAGCCATTACACAATTCCCTATTAAAAGAGGGTTTCCTTCTAAGGAAAAAACCCTAACATACTCGTATCATCAAAACTGAGACCTAATGGTGTATGATTCAAATTGACTTTAAAATTACAATATTTAACAAGGTAATTATTCCAAAAAATTACTTTGGGGTAAATTCCCTTCACACAACAATAGTTATATGGAGGGGAAAGCCCCTCCAATTAGGAAATAGGATACAAAAATGGCTAATCATGAGAATAATATCACATATCCAACACCTTACAACTTATAGTCTCATAGACAATGTAATAAAATATATCTATATGTCTTGTCTTATCCTTCTTCTTTTTTTACAAAGTAATAAATATATAATAAAGTCACCCAAGCACTTCCCCTTGTCCTAAGGATGGTACCCACTATATATCCTAGGTTCATTAGGGCACAACATGAGGTCATCAACTCATAAATGGATCATATATTGCTCTTCAATAATTAGCTCACTAAACACAAACATGTCACAAAGTGGGATTTGAAACTAAGTGGGGAGGGTAACAATTTTTCCTGGCAATCACTCAAGCTACACAAAATCAACATCTATCTATCTATTTATACTATATTATTTTAGATAAATAGCATGTTATTATTATGTCAACAATGGCATCCACATTAGATTAATGATCAATCATTTACACCTCAACCATTTTGTATTTAAAACTTGGCCTCGTTCACACCCACTTAAAAGGTTTTGAACATGTGTTTCCATGTTAATACAAGTCTAATCACTTCAATGCTTGCGACTAAATCACATTCACATACCCAAAACTACAAGTTTTTATTCTATATAATTGAAAGTGAACCATGAATTTCTGGAATGAAATATGTCATCCCTAAGGTGGGAAAAGAGTTATTGTCATTATAGCGAACAAATGGATTCATGTTACCAAATGTAAAGTGAGGGCAGTGATGGAGACCACTCAAGTGCACACACACTAATAAAAGTGGAAGAGAGAAGAGTGAACGCCACTCAGTTTCAGGGATAAATTGAGAAACCTCAAGGTGAGATAGAGGAAGGTGAAAATAAGAGGGGAATCAATCAATCTAATTAGGACCTTATGATCTTGTTAATTGAGGGTGAAAATTGATTAAAGCACTTCACTTAGTCTTAAAGCTAGGTTTTACCAGCAAATTAAAAGATTAAGAAAGATAACTAGCTACCAAAAATTCATTTAAAGAGCTTGAAACCCTAATTTTGGAAATGTAAAGTGAAGAAGGAATATAACCCCCATGTAATTTGTTGTTATAGATGACGAAGCTTCTTAGCTTAAGTGTAGTTGTGACAAGTACACAAAATTATTCTACATCCCATAATAGCCTACACACTTAGTGTCAATTCCTATAAAGTTGGATTTCACCTAATATCCAACAGACACACACACACACACACAAAACTTATCAATATTTAGTTTACTATAGTAAAATCCAAATATCAGCCTAGTACCTCAATGGGGATGATACCACTCTTTTTCTAGTTATGATGGAACCTCCTTTGAGTTTCTAGGCTCAAAAATTCCAAGGAATGAGTGAAATTATGCCAATGAAGATGCATTAATATGAATCAATTAAACCTACAATATTGGAGCCAAGCTAGCCACAAGATATACTTGTAGAGGTGTTGGAGATGATAGGTGCAAGCAACCGTAGGGGCTTGAAAGAGAAGAAAAATTTCTAGTTAATAATTGCATGTGTACTTGCAAATCAAGGTTTTCAAAGATAAAGGAGACTATAAGAGTTCAAGAGGATTTACAAAAAGGAATTGAATGGTGTAAATAAGTAAGAAAATGACCTCAAGGTGTAGGATAATGTTACATTATAAATTAGAGAGCTTAAGTGATGTGAGAATGTCATGCAAAGCATGTTTAACCTCATGATATGGGTTTGTTATACCATATAATAAGTTTTAGGCCCAAAAGGAAAAAAAATTATGTGTAGTATGGATTTATATTTGTGGAATCCTAAGAAAACCGACATTACCCTTAGTAATAAGAGACTAAGTAGGGTTTTAAGGGTTTGACTCAGATTGACTACATAAATGGAAAGTCCAAAATAGGTTTGGGAAACCATGTACCATAATTAAGACATTTTGAAAAACCATGGATCCAGTCGAGAGGTTTATGCCCCTAAGTAGACCTATCAAGTTAGGAAGGCCCCAAGAGTCAAAAGTGAGTCAAAATAGTAACCAAGGGTTAGAAACTTAAGGAGGGAATGCATCAATTAAGGAACCCACATAAGCCCTAGACAACCCAAAGAGGTCCCGCGTGTAGGGTAAGGTGAAGGGGACTCTAGTAAGGTCAACCATCACATTAAAGGAATGGTTGAGAAATATCATAACTTAAATAGTAGGCCAATATGAATACAACATAGGGGTGGACCACACAAGACACCTATTGTTGGTTAGGTGCATATTAGTATTTCCATGTGAATTCCATACACTACAATTAAAAAATAGTTCCTCTACATAAGTTGTAATTTAACATAAATTTGAAGGTTGAAACATTAAACCGCATCAAATTGTATGACAAATAAAACAGTGAAAAAAGAGAAAAAATAATTCTATTTACCTCTCTTCCCTCTTGGCATCCCATGTGTTTACAATGTGAAGTGGGGGCTACTCATGGACCCATATTAAAAAAAAATACAAAAAATTGTATTTTCTTCATCTTGTAGGAGCATCATAAGGGTGAAATTTATGAGGACTCCCGCAACCAATCCAAATTTATGCCATTAAATGTTGATGAAAATTTATCCATGTCAAAGAGCTCTTCAAGAGATTTCTAACCAAATCTGAATGGGATCAAATTTACACTTTAGGAGAAAGTTATGGTCGTTGAATTTTAAATGAAAAATAAGGATAGGTTTGCACATGGAACGTCTCAAGACTAATATGTGGCACACAAAGGCTAGCATGTGGCACACTCCAGGCTGACATGTGGCACATACCTTGTTAACATGTGGCATGGACATAGACTAACACATGGCTTGATGAGAAGTAGACACATGGAACGAAGAAGTTGACATGTGAATTAATGTAATGTTGCCACATGGACCAACCATAGGCTACCATGTGGAGCTTCAAGAAAGGCTATGTGACCCTAGTCATATCTCTTACATGGTGGTGGTTCAACTCTTGCCATTACAAGGGTTTTGGGATATTCTCTTGACATTGCATCATTTTTGGGATATTATATGATATTAATTTCCACATGAACAATATTTGATTATTCAAATAATTATGGATAAACCAAATCCCAATTTATCTAACTAATGACACATGGTTCCACATTGGATTCTACAACTACGATGCAAGAGATAAGAATAGGGTAACATAGGTTTTCTAACTTGCCTACATAAATCAATGTTCTTAACCATTACACCATGAGTGGCATTTGTGTTATATATATTACCCATAATTGCTTATAAGCTTAATTTTGTAGAAATTTTTGGAGAATAGAGGCCATATAGACTTTTTATCTACGAGAATAAGTTGGAGGATCTTTTCTAGCGATCTTTTTGTATTATTAGAAGAATTTTGAAGACGGGTTTTTGTAGGTTGAAGATCATTTTTTATGCAAGAAGGAATTTTTGATGTATTTTGCATCACTTTGATGGATCTATTGCTCATTTTAAGTGGTCTAGGAGATGTAGACCACGAGGACTGAACTCCAATAACAACTTGTTGAAAGTACTCTTCCTTATTGTTGTTTCTCCATTATTTCCATCAAATTAATTGCTCATTAAGCTCTATTAAATTTAGTTAATTATGTCGATAGGAATTTTATTGTGGTGTTCTTTTTGGTAACGTTGTTGAGATTCATCGTCCTCAATAGGTGTCCCTGAATCTAAACAATGCCTTGAACTTGCTTTGTGGTCATACTTGCTTTTCGTCAAACCCAGTTCCAACGTACTTGATTTTCATCAAATTTAGTTTCAATACCAGTTCTCACTTTTTGCATTTCCATCTCCACAGATTCCTTCAGTTTCAATATCAGTTCTCACTTGTTATTCCTTCATTTTCAATACTGGTATAGATAACGTGTAAAACCATAATTGAGTAGTGTTATACCTTCGCAGCATTATTCAAACTGCACCTCGATGCACAACAACTTTCCTTCTCAGCTACTAGACCAAATCGACCCTCCAGTGCTACCACGACGCTATCAGCAATACACCCTGCAGCCTCTAGTGATTGGAAACTCTGCTACCATTGAATTTTTCTCAGTCTACTCACACACAAACTCTGCCAATGCATTCTAAGACCCCGCAATGCTGCTACTTGTTTGCAATTGTCTAGGATAAAACAGAGCTTCAAACTCCATCCTTGTCCACCAGCGGAACTCATTAAAACAACTCCTCTAATGATGGCTCCAATATATATCTAGTATGCCTGCAACTCCGCTAATAATCAGCAGACAATGCAGATTCAAATTTTCTCCTTCCATACAAACAATTAACGCACATTCCCCATTATGTGTGGACACTAAAGAAAAATATGATGACCATTTTTTTTTTTAAATTTAAGGAAAAATTAGTAGGGTATGTTCATTTGTATAAAAATGTCCCCAATATATGTTAGGGCTCAGGAGACAATAATTATTCAGAGGAATCCACAACATGGGTATATGTTGATAGATTTTCTTGATGATTGAAGTTATTTTTTGGTCATCTCCTCTCCTTGTCTCGCGACTTAGATTCCATGTTTGACACTGTTTTTGTATGCTAGTTTTTTATATATGAAACTATCTTGTTTAAAATTTTCACTTTGAACATATATATATGTTGACTTTCTGAAAGGATTTTTTTCGATCTTGATATGGAAGGATGCTAATTTAGCAATGAAATTTTTCATGGTGAACAAATCGGGAGATTGTAGACAGTGATGATGAGGAAGACCTTACAAAAATGGATATGGGTTGGCAGGGCCAAGGGTCGTCTCCATCGTTGGGACTTTGAGATGGATTATCTCCTCAAAGCAACAACCCATCCAGATATAATCTACGTTCAAGATTAGTTTTTTCAGAATAATTCCATGTTAAAGTTCAATGTCTATTAATGTCACTTACATGGCACTTCATGTATAACCTTGTGTGGTATGGCAGGTGGGTAATGACAATGCATATCATTATTGTTGGGAGAGGCGAGAAGACATGGAAATTCCTAGAAGTGTTTACAAAATAACTAAAGATAATCCAGGTTTAGATGTTGATGTTGAATCTATTGCAGCATTAGTTGTTGCATCTATTGTGTTCCAGAGTTCATACCCAGGATACTCCCAACTGCTTCTCAGAACTGCGATTCGGGTAAGCTAGTCAAAACTTCCACAACATGAGAATTGCTAATATACATAGAGGAGTATTATGTTCCAAAATTTTAGACCCAGGGTATTCCCAACTGCCTGTTCATCCTGCAAAATGGAAGGAACTGATTTTGTTACTCCTAATCAATCATTGTACAAATTGTATGTTGAAGCTCTTCAATACATGAGATGTATATACTGCAACAACATTACGTGGTATCCATCAAAGTCGCAGTAGAAAGGGCACACTCCTGCTCTCATGATCTGAATATCACTATATGCTCCCCTATATTTTTCTGTGAACCCAAACACTTGTAGACACATTAAACAATTTCATTATATTTTATTAAAAAACCCCAAAATTTTGGCAGCTTAGCTACCATTTATAATAATAGTGTCTCTACTCGTTTTGTGTATACTTATCCTCTGAAACTTACCAGGTAACCATAATTGCAATTTTAAGGTTGTCTTAACCTGATTTAGGTTTATCATCAATACTCATGTTTATATTGAGCTTGTCCAAATTGTTGTTTGTTTTCTTGTTTCTTCCCCAAATTGCAATTTCTCTATTTTTCTATATGTATAACGAGAGGTACGACCCAACCAAAAAAAATAAGAGGATATATATTGTAGGAAAAAAAATAAATTTGAGGAGCGTTAGCTTGTATATATTGAAAAGCGTTATTGCTTTAGCACACGCCAGGTATGGCCTTATAAGGATGGCCATCGAGATAAGGATGGCCTTATAGTTGAACTTATTGCAGATTTCAACAATATTTTGGAATCTGATGGACAGAAGCGACAGAAGCTAATTTAATTTTTTAACCTCTCTCCTATCCATCATATTCTAGAATATAATATATTCCTAAAATCTACAATCAAAATAAGGATGGTTGTTATTTTAATATTAATATGATGTGGTATTTAGATGAACTGTTTCTAAAATTCTTAATACTGGAAAATTGACCTACACAAGGCAATAACTCTTTAACTTTTTACTAATTCAGGTGATATCTATCCTCAACCATGCTACATATACATATGTTTTGAATGTATAATTAAACATTAAAATTACCTGAAATGCAATTCTACTAAGAAACAAGCTTACTTGAAATGCATTTTTTTAAGAAGTTGGGAATTTCCTGAATAGTAAATTACGGTAAAATTTGTGGAAAGAATTTCACTCTTTCCAAGAGAATTTTAAGTGTTGCATTACTTACATTTTGGAAGTTTTTATTAACCAGTTCACTTGTTCCAAGTGCATTTTAAGGGTCGTTTCTACTCCCTCCTATGTACTATGTATATCATGTTGTAGAACTTTTTAACTAACATTGAACTTACTAGAATTGCAGTTCAAGGTTTAAGCGTATCAAAATTGAAGTTTCAAAGTTTTTTATACCTCCTATATGTATATTATCAATACTAAATTTGTATCAATTTTGACTACCTTACTCAAAATTCCCAACTGCTTCTCAGAACTATAATTCGAGTAAGCTAGTCAGAATGAACTGTTGTGGGGTGCAGCCTAGTTGCACAAGGAAATGAAGAACCATTTATATATCAAATACATTAAAATAAATGGTAGGACACTTGGGGTTGATGAAAACATCAACGAATTTGGATGGGACAACAAACATGCAGGAATAAATGTCTTGGTATCCAAGGTAAATATTAATGCAGAGTCATACTTTTAAGTGAACTCTTCTATTTGAAGTTCTCCTATGCAGACTCTAAAACTAGGGTTCTTTTTCCTTGTGGTACTATTTCGGGGTTATTATCCTTGTTTGAATATCGTTTCTTGGCTATTATCCTTGTCTGAATATTGTTTGTGGTTTATTCTCCTTGTCTCCATAATAGTACCAAATATGTAATACAAAATTTTTGTGTAGGAATTATTGATGGGGAAGGTAGCTTCTTTGCAAACTTACAGAGGATATGTTGATGACTTCATATGCTCCCTCATTCCAGAAACATCTGATGAGAATTTATAATACACGCTATGTTGTATATCTTCACAAATATAATTAGCATAGATACATTTTTACTCTAAAATTTAGCATAACCTTATATGAAATCTTACCAGGTTGTAACAGAATTTGGCTTCTTTGATTGCAATAAACCATCATCTTCTTAGATTTTTTTTGGTGTTCCTAGTGCATTGGGTGAATCAAAAATTAAGAAAGTTAAAAAATTTAATGTATGAGTATTGTAGCAAGTGGGTTATCTACAAGCTAGGAAGGATCACCATGCAACATGTTACAACCATATCGTTTCTACTTTTAGCCTATGCTAATTATTTGAGCCATTCTTCTGAATTTTTTCAATGTGGTAGCATCCAAGTCACTCCTTCTAGACTCAGAACAGCTGCCAAGCGCCGAGTCCTACCCTATATTTTCCATTGGAATCCAAACTTGATAAAAAAATATTGCATCAAACATAATGGAAGCCTAGTTATTGCCAGTACTAAACTGGTATTGTGGATGGTTGTGTATGAAGGTGGACTACATACTAGGGGATAATGCTATAAATATTTTGTACATGGTGGGTTATGGTCTTCTCTTTCCCCAATATATTCATCACAGGGGCTCATCATTACCCTCTGTTACAGAGCATCCCAATCACATAACATGCAAGGGTAGCTCCCAATTATTTCTCAGCAAAAATCCCAACCCAAATATTCTGGTGAGGGAATTCATTGGAGGGCCAAATAGCAAAGAAAAATATACAAACAATAGGCCAAATTCTAGGCAATCCAAACCCATCGCCTACATCAATTCCCCACTAGTAGGGGTGCTTGCATTTTTTAGTGGCCATCCAGAATTCTAACTTCAATCATAAACGAAGTATATACCATATAATGTAATATTTTCTTCAACAACCATATCTATGAATAATATGTAAATGATTGACCATTGTTATTATTATTGAAATGTACTACATGTAACTATAATTTCTTCAATCATAAACGAAGTATATGCCATATAATGTAATATTTGCTTCAACAACCATATCTGTGAAGAATATCTATAGGATTTACCACCATTATTATTAATGAAATGTACTATGTGTAACTATAATGTTGAGATTCAACAATATGATGAGCTTAGTGAAAATCAATCACCTTCACTAAGTGGGCCCGCATGCTATTTTTAGGTGTAAGTTTATTTTTAGACTATGTCTATTTTTAGACATGGTGATCATATTTCGTGTTGCAGATGCTATTTGTGGATGGTTGGTCAAGTTGAAAAATAGATGAAATTCTATTTTTATAATATTTGGTGAAGTCTATTTATAGATCATCGATCTAAAAATTGGAGTGTCGATTGTCATTAGCTCTTAATATAATCCGACAATAAACATCAACTTATTCTCTTGGAGCACTTAATTTCAAGATACGTACTTGTCAAACCGTGGGCTGAAGTAATTACGCAATTCCTAGGGTTTACTAGTGGTTCATGCATGGAGGACTCAGTTAGAACTGAAGTGGCAAAGTTATGACAGAGTTGGAAGAGTAGTTCATGGAGTTGTTATTCAGTTTAACTCATTTAATGGAGTTAAACTTAGTTGAGCTAGTTGTATCTAGTCTAACTAAATGATACACTAGTGAGAGTGGAGTGAATTAATTAGTTAATTAATTCACAAATAATAACTCATTAATCAACTGAAAAAATATAGCAGTTAACTACAGTGCATTTCAGTTCCAGTGGAGACCCAATGGAGAGATAGGTGAAAGGGAAAGATGGACTATCCGTTGTGACTATAGTGATGCATTGATTACACCACACACACAGTGGAGTTTCCAATGAGGGTTTTGTAGTGCAAGAAAGGTAGATTCAAATTCATTCAGGGGTCTTCTTCAGCAGGGATTGCGCAGTGGAGGCAGGTTGTCAGGTGGCAAGAAATCAGTGCATGGATTTGCAGATTTCTTCCGATTAGTGTGTGACGATTGATTGTATTGAGAGATTGATGTACTAATCTTTGTATGAGATTGTTACGTGATCTCCATGATACATAATATATGATAGTTGGGGTTTTCAGTTTTAGGCTTTCCCGTTAAACAACTGTGTTATGTGCCATTGTTTTCATTGCTTCATGTGTTTGCAATTGAGATTTTAAATTTCCGCAAAAGATTAACAGTGGAAGGATTTTGTATTTAGAAAGAATATAAATATTGTTAGATCAAAAGAATCTGGATATATACATGCATCTTATATAAAATTTCTACATGGTATTAGAGCAGTGTTAATTCTTGAATATTGCAATTGTAAGAATTGATGAGTTTGTGCTGGTGGACAATTCAAATTTGCTGCATAAAATTCTTGGTGCGACAATTGAGTATACATTGAAATGTCTTTCAATGGGTTGTGATTGGAGTATGCCCTTGATGGAAGCTCAAATTACATAGCCTGGAAGGATAGGATGGAGGTGGTGCTGGAAGATAATGGACTGAAGGAGTTCATCGATAGCAATGTTCCTAAGCTAGGATCTAGTGATGCTGCATTACTTGACGCATGGCAAAAGAAGATAGCAAAGACAAGAATAATTATGTTGGAAGGTGTGGAGGACCATATTGTGTCCAGCCTTCATGGGAAAGCCACTCCATTTGCAATGTGGAAGGCTTTGACAGATTTGTTCCAAAGCAGCAGCGACCAGAGGAAGTTGGCGCTGAAAGATAAGCTCAGAAAAATAAAAATGAAGGGCGATAGTATTCCAAAATATCTCACGAAGTTTGTCCAATGTAGGGATGAACTGGTAAGTGTGGGGATTACTATTGATGATGAAGACTTGGTGAGCTTGGTTCTCCCTGGGCTTCCAAAGATTTGGCATAGCTACGAAGACTCTGTCAATGGATGGGAGAAACTGCTAGGATGGGAGCGACTTTGGTCGAATCTTGTGTAGGAGGAGATAAGGCGAAGTACCAACGATGGTTCTTCATAGAAGAATGAAGATGAAGAGAATTGTGATTTGGTTGCCAAAGAAGGAATGGGAAGGGGAATAAATTCCCTCCAAAATCTAGGGCTAAAGGCAAGAAGTAGGATTTGTCCTAGGTGAAGTGTTTTCATTGTCACGAACATGGGCATTTCGCACTAACTACCCACAGAAAAAGGAGAACAAGAAGGTTGTTGGAGCTGCAGCTGGAGAGGCCTTAGCCTCGCAATTTAAACTTGATTTCTCTTTGATCACATGCTTGGTTTCAAGCTCAATGGGATCGGTGTGGTATCTTGATAGTGGTGCGTCTTTCCATATGACGGGAAATAAGGAGTTTTTTAGTGACTTGGAGGAGAAGGACCTCCAAATGCATATAGAGATGGGTGACAATGGTAGATACAGTGCGACCGAAATTGGAACCATTACCTTTGAGAGGGAGTCGGGTAATCCATTTCTGTTGAAATATTTTATGCATGTTCCAGGTCTGAAGAAGAACTTGGTCTCGGTCGCAATGTTGGAAGACAGAGGTTATGACGTTGTTTTCGACGAGGGAAAAGCTTTCCTGCGACATAAAACAACGGGTCAAACCAAGAGGATATGGATTCGAGTTAAGAATATCTACAAGCTGGAGGTAGATGGCTGCACTGCAATGATGGGCAAAGCAGAAGAAGTGGTGAGCTGGGATGAGGGTGAATTATGGCACAGGAGATTAGGCCATCTTCACCATGGCGCTTGGAAGATTTTGCAGCAAATTTCTACTAGACTTCCCAAGGGTACTCTTGTGCAGTCAGATCAGTGCAAGGGATGTACTATGGGTAAGTTTGTGAAGACCACCTTTCATGAGAAGGAGAACCGTGCTTCAGTGATCCTGGAGAGAATTCACACAGACGTGTGTGGACCTTTCTCGGTTGCTTCAACAAAAAAACACAGGTATTATGTTATTTTTGTTGATGACTATTCTCGTAGATGTTTGATCTTCTTCATGCAGAAGAAGAGTGAAACATTCTCAAAGTTCTGTGAGTTTAAAGCACTGGTGGAGAAGGATTCGAGGAAGCAAGTGAAGGCTCTACGAAGCGATAATGGTGGTGAATATATCTCGAATGAATTCAAATACTTCTGTAGCAAAGAAGGAATTCGAAGAGAACTCATAGCGCCTCATAACCCACAGCAGAATGGGGTCGCTGAGAGGAATAACAGAACGATTGTGGGTGTTGTACGAGCTATGCTGCATGACCAGGGCCTACCAATGCACTTGTGGGCGGAAGCATGCAACACTGCGGTTTATGTGCAAAACCGTTGTCCTCATAGAGTACTTGGCATGAGTACACCTGAAGAAAATTTTATTGGTAAGAAGCCTGATATTTCTCATTTGAAGATTTTTGGCTCATCTATTTACATTCATGTGACAAAGGACACCAGGAAGAAGCTGGAGCCAACTGTAGAAGTTGGGATATTTGTGGGGTACACAGAGACACCCCAAAATTATCGTGTGTATTTTCCAGATAGTTGGATGACTGTGGTGCGACGGGATGTAAAATTCAATGAGGTGAAATCCATGAAGTTGTCGCTTGAGAGGGAGCTACACTTTCATGCAGAGGAGGAACTTTTTGCTCCCAAAGATGAGCCTCTAGAAGTGGATCAGCCACAGGAGGAGATTCATGGAGTGGAGGAGTCCACTCATGCAGAACCAAACATCAGACAAGGTAGAAAGCGTACCACAAAAGCTGAGAGACTGAAGCTTGATGTGGCACAGAATGTAGGACTCCCTACATCACAGCGCAAACAAAGACAGTCACCTGACCGATTTACTGGATACATGGCTCTTATGAACAAGTGTATCGTGACAGAGCCATCTTCTTTTGAAGAAATAGTGCAGGAGCCCACATGGGTAGATGCCATGGTGGAGGAGTATGACTCCATTGTTAGAAACAATGCTTGGGAAATTGTTCCAAGGCCAGTGAGTAAATCAATGGTAGATTTGAAATGGATCTACAATGTAAATCAAGTTGTTGATGGGAGCGTCAAGAATTATAAGGCATGATTTGTTGCTCGGGGCTTCTCATAGATCGAGGGGATTGATTATGAATCAACCTTTGCATCTGTCGCATGGTATTCTTCCATAAGGACCATTCGTGCTCTCTCAGCACAGATGGGTTGGCACATTCATCATATGGATTTGAATATTGTGTTCCTTAATGGGATCATTGAGGAAGAGGTGTACATTAAGTAGCCTGAAGGATTTGAGATCATCAGCAGTGAGTCGCATGTGTGCAAGCTCAAAAGAGCGTTGTATGGGCTGAAACAAGCACCTCGTGCTTGGTACACTCGGATCGGCAGCTATTTCACTGGACTGCAAACCTGTACCAAATTATGGTGGAGGGTAAGATTTTAATCATTGCTCTTTATGTTGATAATTTAATACTAACAGGTGATGAGCAGTTGATTCACTCATGCAAGGCAGATCTTTCAAAGGAGTTTGAGATGAAGGATTTGGGCCTCATTCATTATTTCCTTGGATTGGAAATATGGCAGCGAGAAGGTGAATTTTTTGTGTCTCAAGGCAAGTATGCTCAAGATATACTTGAGAAGTTTCACATGCAAGGCTGCAAACCTATCAACGCTCCTCTTCCAGGAAATTGGAGGAAATATGATGCCACATCGGCAAAGGTATTGGATGCCACTTTTTATTGACAGTTGGTGGGTTCGCTCATGTATTTAGTTAATACAAGACCGGACATATGCTATGCAGTGAACCAGCTTTCACAAGAGATGGTTAAGCCTACCAAGCTCTTTTAGAAGGTAGGCAAGCATGTCCTGATGTATCTCAAGGGCACAACTGAGTATGGCTTATGGTACAGACAGACGGATGAGGTGAGGTTGCATGGCTTCACAGATGCAGATTGGGAAGGCAGCCCAATGGACAGAAAGAGCACATCAGGAGGGATTTTCAGTATCAGATCTATAGAAGTTTATTGGTACAATAGGAAAAAAAGATCCATGGCACTCAATTCAGCAAAAGCAGAATACATTGCAGCAATTCAAGCTTCATGTGAGGCTATCTAGATGAGGAAGATCCTGGTCAGTTTGTTCGGTTCACATTTAGATCCTACAGTGATACATTGTGATAATAATAGTTTCATTAAACTCTCAACTAATCCTGTGTTTCGTGATAGATCTAAACATGTTGATATCTGGTATCATCATATCAAAGATTGTGTGCAGCGGAAGATCATGTTGCTTCAATACATTCCTACAGAAGATCAGGATGCAGACATTCTGACGAAGGCGCTCAGCAAGAGAAAATTTGAATACCATAGAGGTAGAATCGGGTTGAAGGATAATCCCTATCTTGTTGAGAGGGAGTTTTGAGATTCAACAAGATGATGATCTTAGTGAAAATCAGTCACCTTCACTAAGTGGGCCCGTAGGCTATTTTTAGGTGTAAGTCTATTTTTAGACTACGTCTATTTTTAGACATGGTGATCATATTTCAGAAGTTGCAGGATGCTATTTGTGGATGGTTGTTCAAGTTGGAAAAATAGATGAAATTATATTTTTATAATATTTGGCGAAGTCTATTTATAGATCGTCGATCTAAAAATAGAAGTGTCAATTATTATTAGCTCTTAATAATAATCCGACAATAAACATCAACTTATTCTCTTGGAGCACTTAATTTCAGTATACAGATTTGTCAAATCAGTGGGCTGAAGTAATTATGCAATTCCTAGGGTTTACTGGTGGTTCATGCATGGAGGAATCAGTTAGAACTGAAGTGGAAAAGTTATGACAGAGTTGGAAGAGTAGTTCATGGAGTTGTTATTCAATTTAACTCAATTATTGGAGTTAAACTCAGTTGAACTAGTTGTATCTAGTCTAACTGAATGATACACTAGTGAGAGTGGAGTGAATTAATTAGTTAATTAATTCACAAATAATAACTCATTAATCAACTAAACAAATACAGCAGTTAACTGCTGTGCATGCCACTTCCAGTGGAGACCCAGTGGAAAGATAGGTGAAAGGGCAAGATGGACTATCCATTGTGACTATAGTGATGCATTGATTGAATGACACACACATTGGAGTTTCCAATGAGGATTGCACAGTGCAAGCAAGGTAGGTTCTAATTCTTTCAGGGGTCTTCTTCAGCAGGGATTGCGCAGTGAAGGTAGGCTATTAGGTGGCAATAAATCAGTGCATGGATTTGCAGATTTCTTCTGATTAGTGTGTGACGATTGATTGTACTAAGAGCTTGATGTACTAAGCTTTATATGAGATTGTTACATGATCTCCATGATACATAATATATGATAGTTGGGGTTTTCAGCTTTAGGCTTTCCCATTAAACAATTGTGATATGTGCGATTGTTTTTATTGCTTCATGTGTTTGCAATTGAGATTTTAAATTTCCGCAAAATATTAACAGTAGAAGGATTTTGTATTTAGCAAGAAGATAAATAATGTTAGATCAGGAGAATATGGATATATACATGCATCTTGTATATAATTTCTACATATAATTTCCCTTTTTATTGTTGTAAGGATGAAATTATGCTTAAATTTCAAAATTATAGCAGTAATGTTGTACATTACAGTGATAATTTGAGAAATGAAAATGTGTACATTGTCTGAAAGCAGTGAAATGATATTAAAGAAATAAAAAAAGGTAAAGTCAAATCGATGCAGACGAAAATTGTCCCACAATAAATTTCTAACAAGATAAAGCAATAGTATCTCTCCAATGCAATACAACACATAATTAAGCATATTTAATATTGAGAGTGAGACAAAACTTTTATAACCTCCAATGCTTAAAGATGTCTTTCAGTTTGGGGTGAAGATGCAAGGTGGTCGTAAAATGAGGAAGCAAAATAAAGACCAGCAGTTAAATAATGAGTCACATAAAATAAACAACATTTTGGATAGAAAGAAATAGGAGAAGACATATGCCTATATGCCTATGATGAAGGTGGTGGTCATTATGATGATGAAATTTAAGCAAGGTGATCCTAAAACGAGGAAGCAAAATAAAGACCAACACCTAAATAATGAGTTACATAAAATTAACAAAATTTTGGATAGAAAAAAATAGGAGAAGACATATGACTATGATGAAGGTGTTCGTCATTATGATGATGAAATTCAACCAGAGAAGCGGCATTTCTCATCCACTGCTTATGCCAAAATTTGTTCTTATGAGTGCTTACAACATCATGTAGAGCTTCCCTCTTAGCTGGGAATTTTAAGACAAACGTGTCATGGAAGCCTTTTACTCATGTATGTAAAAAGATAGTATTTGAATGCTATTATTGCATCTTTTATATTTTTGTAGGATATCTTGTTTTCTTCTATTTGAAATATAACATGTTTTTATTCTACTTATTATGTTATGTAGATACTGAACATTTAGAACATCATGAAGAATTTTTATTCTACTTCTTTGAGGTGTTTGATGGCAAATGGCCTGGGCTCCAACTTTTAGTGATTATGTTGCAGAAAACGTGTCGCCTCCATTTCATCTTCTACTTCGAGTAATAACCCCACCATAATTATTAGGATGGACGTGGAGAAGCTTGCAGCTCCATATAATCCCATCTATTGCCTTTGTTATGCCCTAATGATCGTCATGGATGGTATTGATAGAAATTTTGATGATGGCATAGACGGGATTCAGAACCAAGGGGTTTAGCCTCGAAAGTATCGAGGCATGCGCCGTAGGAGCTGGGGATGTAGGTGTCCAAGATTCGTGAGCCTTGGAAGAGAAATCACATATGGTTGAGATCCTTCAAAACGACAATATCTCTCTGTTCAGTGCCTTCGTCATCCTTGTGATGATACAGGTTAATGAAAGAATTGTATATTAATATGATATCACTACCCCATATTAACTAATAAGATTTATTTATTTATGATTTAAATTATAACCTGATGTAAAAACTAATAACACATTTAATCCTCTCAAAAATACCCCATATTAACTAGTAATATTTGTTTATTTATGATATAAACTATAACCTAGTGAAAAAACTAAAAGCACATTTAATCGAGCAAAAAGTGAAAGATACACTACATTCATCTACATTCCTATTTGCATGTCTTTGCACCCTTTTGGTGCAAATCCTAGTCATTAAAGTTATGGGAAATTACAATTGACATAACAAAGTCATTTTAAACTTTAATTTTAAAGTGGGGGAAGTGTGGTGAGAGCATGAGTAAAAGTTCAAAGCAAAAATACATTGAAACAAAAGCTTCCAGTATTCTATCTTTGACTTCCATAAATCTAGCTATTGCCATAATACCTGAAAAGTGTGTATATATTTAATTATTTATTTTTATTTTTATTGTTTTATTACATTAATTTACTTTCGTAAATGTTTTACTTATAATATAATAATACCCTAAGAAAAGAGATGGAGCTTAATGCTACATATTTGAAATAATTACATCAAATTTGCTTGTTACCTCACACGAGAGTGCTTTCAAACCATTAAAAATTTTCAATGTGAGAATGAGAAAATATAAGCACAATAAATTTTTGTTTTTGAGGAAAAGCAACTGATATGTATATGTATATGTGTGTGTGTGTGTGTGTGTGTGTGTGTGTGTGTGTGTGTGTGTGTGTGTGTCTGTATAAACCATGGTAATTGGGAACTTATTAGACTAACCTAGGTTTGGCTTGTGATCAAACCAATTGGTTGTCACTATAAACCAAGAGTATATCAAATATGTATATATATATATATTGTGTGTGTGTGTACACACACACACACACACAGAGATATATGTGTGTGTGTGTGTGTGTGTGTGTGTGTCTAAACCATGGGAATTGGGAACTTATTCGATTGACCTAGGCTAGGCTTGTGATCAAACCAACTGGTTGTCACTATAAACCAAGAGTATATCAAATAGCCTATAAGAAAAGCATACCAATAACTTGTGACCTAAAAATGTCAAAGGCGTCTCAAGACACATTATGGTGGACCTCTATTTAAGCAAAATCTACCCTTTTAGCTTTATCACAATGTGCCAGAGTCTCAATAGGAATTTGAACCTGGGTCAAGAGAGTAACAACTACTCTATGTTACCAATTTGAGAAATTTATGCCTATAAAGTATTCTAGACATTACTCTTTTGGCCTTGTCCTTCAATTTGAGTTAAATCACTCAGTGTATAGTCATTTTATTGATAAAAGCAAGGATAAATATACGAGTAACAAAATTTGACCACAAATTGAGTCTATCTACTTTAGTTTAGTTTTCCACGATTTACATAAGCATTATATTTGGCATTCCCAATGACTGTGGAAATTCCTTGTAGATTCAAACTGCTAATTGTAATTTACTAAAACAATAGACTTGAATTTACTCTACCAAATGTGAAAATAATTAAACGATTTTGAAATCACTAAGCATACAAGAGAAAGAATTCAATCAACACATTACACAATTATTTCCTAGGGAAAGCCACAATTAAAAACCCTACTAAATGTATATTTCATTAGTCATAAAATATGAGAATATTATAATGCTTTGATCAACCTCGAGCAACCTTTGCACTATCTCTATCTGTCTCACTACTTCCTAGACAGACCTTGGCCAATACTTAACCAATTTTCTACTTTCCCAAGTCCCTATTTCCTTGTGAATTATCCCCTGTTAATTAGGGAAATTCCTCATCCACAAATTTGCAATACATCATAAGCCTTCCTCTGGCTTCATGCGCCATCTGTATAATTCAGATAATTATACAATGAATATTACACTCTCCTTGAACTCCAATCTCAACTGGGTAATTCGTAGATCACACATGCATGATTTATTTATGGTTGATTTTTCAGTTAACTAGGTGATCACAGAGTACACAACCACTACTTGACCTCCCACTAGTTCCTCCAGTAGTTGGAACTAGTTAAACTGACTCTAACTCATATTTACTGAATTAATTAATTCCAACTCAAAATAAACTCAACCTAGGCTCTTACAAAGTGGGAGACACTCTACATGACTCAAGTTAGGCCCTCAACTCGAATTAACTAAACCAACAAAGTCAAACTAACTTAGTTAACTCGTACAAGTTTTCATGTGATGTGGAATTACAATTTTCTTCTAATTTAATTCATGGGAAAATTAAATTAGAATCTTTCTTGGTTCCATTTTCAACACTCCCTCTCAGCAAGAAAGGGATTATCAGATACCCCAATCCTACCTCTATGGAACTCAAATTTTCCTCTTGAAAATGCCTTAGTCAAGATATATGCATCTTGTTCCTCTGTAGTAATGTACTCTAGCAACATGATACACCTCTACACACAATCTTTGAGATGTTGGTATCAAATGTCGATATGCTTGCACCTATCATGGAAAATTGGATTCACAAAGAGTTTGATACAACTCTAGTTGTCACAGTAAATCACTGTAGGATCCATCTGCTAACCAAATAACCCAACAAAGCTCTTCCTCATCCATATAGCCTCACAAGCTACTTGACTAGTAGCCATGTACTCTACTTTTGCTAAATCGAGGCAACTGATCTATGCTTCCTATTGTACCAAAAAAATGTTGTTGACCCAATATTGAAGATTCCTCCTCATGTGCTCTTCTTGTCTGATGGAATCCTTTGCCCAATCTGCATCTGTGAATCCTTGCAACTTCACTCCCTTTGTCCATTTTTACCAAATACTAAAATGAGTGGTGCCTCTAAGGTATCTCAAAACATGTTTGGCTGCCTTCCAATAGATTTTGGTTGGCTTAACCATTGCTTCACTAATATGGTTAATTACATAACACATGTTTTTTTGTGTGTTCACCAAGTACATAAGTGAACCCACAAGGTTCCTATAAATGGTAGCTTCTACCACTTCACCTTAAGTAGCATCTTCCTTCCTCCAATTCCCTCCTATAGGAGTCTCCATGGGTTTGATTCTCTCCATGTGAAACTTCTTTAGTATCTTGTTGGAATACTTTTCCTAGGAGACAAATAGTTCCCCATTTCCTTTCCAAATTTCCAAACCAAGGAAATAATGCATGAGCCCCATATCTTTCATCTTGAATTATCTTGCCAGATCCTCTTTGCAAGATTTTATCAGCATCTCATCACATGTTATAATTAAATCATCGACATATAATACTATAATCAATAATTTACCTTCAACCAAAATATGGTAAAGGTTTGCATCTGCTTCACTTTTGGTGAAGCCCAACCCGGTGAAATATTCATCGATCTTGGTGTACCAAGCACAGGGTTCTTGTTTCAATCCATACAACGCTCACTTGAGTCTGCACACATGCGACTCTTTGTTGAAGGTCTCCAATCCTTCTGTTTGATCTATATACACCTCGTCCTTAATCACTCTGTTGAGGAAAGTTGTCTATACAACCATCTGATGTATCTTCCATCCCATCTACACTGAAAGTGTTAGAATTGATATTATTGAAGAGTGCCTTTCTACTGGAGCAAATGTATCCTCGTAATCAACTCCCTCCACCTGAGAGAACCCATTGGCCACAAATATAGCCTTTTGTTTCTTGTTACTCCCATCTTCTTCTTGCTTCAGCTTGTAGATCCACCTCGAACCTACAATTGACTTGTCCTCTAGCCTTAGTACAACTTCCCAAACATTTTTCCTGATAATGGAATCATATTCCTCTACCATGGCATCAACCCATACTGTTTGTTTCACTACTTCCTCGAATGACAATGGATTAGTCTTTACACTTTTGGTCATCATAGCCATGTAGCTAGTGTACCAATATGGTGACCTCCTCTTCCTGCGCTTTGACATGGGTTCTCCCACATTCTCTATAGCATCATTCATCAATATTTCATCCTCTCTAGTGTGTTCCCTTCCATCTTTGGATGCCTCTGCATGTGTCGGTGCTTCCACTCTTTGTTACTCTACTTGTGGATGCTCCAAAACATCATGAGGTTCTTCCTTTGCAGCTAAAATATCCTCATCTAGATGCAACTGAAGCTCCCTCTCAAGGGAAAATCTCATGGCCTTCTCTTCATCAAAATTCACATCTCTACGAACAATTTTCATATTGTGATATGGAAGGTACACCTTATAGTTTTGAGGTGTATCATTGTACCCCACAAATATGGCCAAATCAATTATTGGTTTTAGCTTTTTCCTTGCGTCCTTATAAACATGACAGTAAACTGAAGAACCAAAGATCCTGAAGTGTGCCACATCTGGTTTCTTAGTTGAAAAATATTATTTTGGTGTACTAATCTTAAGAATCCGATGAGGACTCCTGTTATGCACATATACCATTGTGTCGCATGCTTCAGCCCACAAGTGCAACAACGGGCCTTGATCATGCAACATCGTTCGTGCATCTCCCACAATAATTATGTTCTTCCTTTCAGAAACCCCATTATGCTATGGGTTATGGGGTGTCATTAACTCCCATCGAATGCCTTCTGATGCACAGAATTTATTGAACTCATTTGACACATATTCTCCACAGTTATCGCTCCTGAGATCCTTCACTTTCCTACCTGTGTATTTATCAACAAGTGCTTTAAAGTCACAAAACTTTGAGAATGTATTGTCTTTATTTTGTCTGAAGAATATCCATCACTTATGTGAGAAATCATCTAAAAATATCACATAATACCTTTTCTTGATCGTGGAGTCTATCGAGAACAGTCCACACACATCTTAGTGAACTCTTTCAAGGATCTTTTGCGCTCAATTGTCCTTATCATGAAACGTGGCTTTGGTGTAATTCCCCAATGTACAATATTTTCATGTATCATGCTCCTCTAGTTAACCCTTGGGAAGTCCTATAGAAATATGTTGCATGATATTCATAGCTCAATGGTGAAAATGGCCAAGTTGCCTATGCCATAATTCACTGATGTTGCAGCTCTGCACCTTCTTTTCTTTCATGCTCAAAGCAACATATTCTTCTACATCTAATTTTTAGAGGTTCTTCACACGAACCTCGATCTGCTTCACTTGTCATGTGTTTATGTGACGAAGGAAATCCTTTCCTTTTTTAAATATCACATCGTAGCCACGGTCTTCCAACATAGCAACTGAAACTAAATTCTTCTTCAGACCCGAAACATACATGAAATATTTCAATGTGAGAGGAGAACCAGACTCCCTCTACAAAGCAACAATATTGATCCCGGTCCTACTATACCTTCCATCATCTCCCATCTCGACGTGCATCTGGATATTCTTCTCCTCCAAGTCATTGAAAAATTATTTATTGCCCGTCATATGGAATAAGACTCCATTATCCAGATACCACACACTACACATCACTAATTTCACCATGCATCCAATGAGGGTGAAATTCAACTCAAATTTTGAAGTAAGAGCTTCATCTATCACTCCTCCTAAGGGCTTCTTTCGGCCTTCTTGTGCGGACACTTCGTGGCCTAGTGTCCCAGCTCATGACAGTGAAAACATTTAATCTTCGACAAGTCCTTATTCTTTCCTGCCTAACCACAATCTCCTTTGGATTGGGTTTTCTTCCCCCTCCCCTTTCTTTGTCTTTCCATACAAGTCACAGTGCTCCTCATAATCATGCTTGGATGAGGATCCATCTCTGGAGTTCCTCCTTATCTCTTATTGCACCAAGTCGGACTAAAAACGCTCCCACTCTGGTAGCTTCTCCCTCCCATTTACTGAATCTTGGTAGATGTGCTAACTCTTGGGAAGGCCTAGAAGTGATAGGATTATCATATCATCTTCAACAACTGTAACGCCAACAATCCCAAAGTCATCCCGACATTGGGTGAACTTGCTCAAGTATTGCGGTAATGTGTCGCCCCTTTCCATCTTGATTTTCTGAAGCTTTTCCTTTAGTGTCAACTTCTTGTGGTCACTATTGTTCTGAAACAAGTATATCAAGGTCTTCCACATTGCATATGGAATTTCCTTCCCATGGATTTTTAATACAATATGATCTCGAACTCCTTCCAGTAAGATCCTTACTACCTTGGCTACATTCTTCTTCCATTATACTAGAGCCTGTGCATCCACAACTGCTAGTTTTAGAACATTTCTATCATTTTATTCCTTCAACACATTATCTTCCATGAGTGTTTCCATATATTCCTTCCAAGCAATGTAATTTGATCTACCCTCAAGGGAATACTTGAGCCTCAGACCATAGAATGCCATCTTGATCCTACTGCTAGCTTTGAAGAATAGATCTGCAAAATCCATTCCTCATACAAAGATAACTTCGTATTCTTATCTTCTATAGTGATTCCAGCTCTGATACCATGTATAAATTCCTTGTAGGTTCAAACTGTTAATTGTAATTTATTAAAAAAATATACTTGAGTCTACTCTACCAATTGTGGAACACTTAAATGATCGTGAAATCATGAAGCATACAAGAGAAAGAATTCAATCAACACATTACACAATTATTTCCTAGGGAAATCCACAACTAAAAACCCCTCTATCTATATATTCCATTAGTCAAAAAATATGAGAATATTAAAATGCTTTTCTCAAGCCTAAGCAACCTTTGCACTATCTCTATCTCTCTCACTACTTCCTAGACAAGCCTTGGCCAATACTTAACCAATTTTATGCTTGCACAAGTCCCTATTTCCTTGTGTTTTTTCCTTGGGAATTATCCCCTATTAATTAGGGAAATTCCTCGTCCACAAGTATGCAATACATCATAGGCCTTCCTCTGACTTCATGCACCACCTGTATAATTCAAATAATTATACAACTCATATTACATTGCCCTTGAACTCCATTCTCAATTGGGTAACTCATAGATCACACACGCATGAGTTACTTATGGATGATTTATCTATTAACTCGTCGATCACAAAGTACATACCCCACTACTTGACCTCCCACTAGTTCCCCCAACAATTGGAAGTAGTTAAACTCACTCTACCTCATATTTACTGAATTAATTAATTACAACTCAAAATAAACTCAACTTGGGATCTTAAAAAGTAGGAGACACTCTACATGACTCAAGTTAGGCCCTCAACTCGAATTAACCGGACCAACTAAGTAAAAATAACTTAGATAACTCATGCAAGTTGTCATGTGACGTGGAATTAAAATTTTCTTCTAATTTAATTAAAGGGAAACTTAAACTAGAATCTTTCTTGGTGCTATTTTAAACAATGACAAGTGCAAAACAATCTAGGGTGTGTTATTTGTTTTAGATAACTTTTCCAATTTTGCTTAAACCTCACCCATGACCAACAATCCCTTTTGTAGCATCTTTCAATGCTCATGTCCCTACAAGCTCACATCAAATCGAAGCCTTTGTTGTTTCAATTAAGTAATGTTCTAGACTATCGTGTTATACGTTTAATGGAACATTCATTCGAGTCCCTTTTAGGTAAATCCACTATTGTTTCTTTATTTCACTATTCATATGTCCATATTGGTCCTCTTCCCAAAGCTAAGTAAACTTTAATATTTGACTTAGTGGCGAAGTAATACAATTTCCTTGTTGGTTGGGCAAAACTCCTTAATTGTTAAGTTTTCATGATCTCCTAATTGATGAGTAAAGTTCATTTTTTGGCTAGGCATTGGCCTGAATCCTATTAAGATGAACTAAGGAGCTCTTGTTTCTTCTTTTCTTCTTTTTACTTGGAATGAAATCATGGGAAACCTTGGAGTACTTCCCCACATTTCGTGAATAGTAAACCAGGTAAACCATTGTTCCTTGTTATGGGGCCTCACCCCAAGGGAATCGAAGAATTCAAACTCGTGATCAATGACAAGATGAAAATATCAAATAACTTAACGTCTGGCTCTAGATCACTTGAGCTAACCCTTGGAGATGACCTAGGGAGATCCTATTAAGCCATAGAAATGAATATCTTTGTCAATTAAAAAAAAATTCGACCAATTCAAACCTATAAACTACCTCGAGTGATATTTCAAAGTCTTCTCAATACCTTAAGCAAACTAAGGTTGGTTTGATATTTGGTAATTATTGGCCCAACCGATTCAAACACCTAATTTTTATTGAGAAAAATATATGCAAGTGTAGGTTGATAGCTTGATTCCCAATTAAAACATTTTAATCCAAAGTTTAAGCGTTTAGGCTACACAAGTCAAACCCATCAAGTCAAAGTTATTTCCCTCCTCACCTTTGTGATAATTTATTATTGGTAGATCTTCAATTATTTCAGTGTGAAATATAGGTGGAAAATAGAATAAGAATGAATACCATCTACAACTATCAGTATACATGTAGCCTTAATGATGTTATCAATATGCCATATGATAATACAAATTTAAGAGTCCATACAAGTGAGTGAACCATCTAAAAATGCACCACCCCTAACATTTAGCATACAATTGGACTACCTAATACAACTTTAAAAGTCCATACAAGTGAGTGCCCCATCTAAAAATGCACCAATCATAACATCTAACATGCAATTAAGCTACCCATCCAAATTTTAAGACTAATGAAATATTACCTTCATTCAATTTTCCAAATCCTAAATATATATAATATTAAAGGTTCATTCCTCTACAACACATTACTCATTACTCCACCCTTTACACAATATGCACCCCTCCTATGTTTAAAAAAATAAATCCAAAATCAAAATCAAAATAAAAAAAAAACTATATATAAAAAAACCTCTTGCATAAAGTCTAGAAAAGCACAATTTTACCATGTAATCAATCCATATTCTTGAAAAAACAATCACTTTATTTTATGTTATTGTTATTCTCAAAACACCACTATTCTTGTTTTTTTTCTAAGTTGTGCCTCCGCAATTATAACAATGCCCGCCAAGCCCAAGCTCCATTTGGATACCTAGAAGACCTCATTCTCTTCCTCGTATTATGAATTCAAAGAATTATCCAAAAAGGAGAACAACGAAGGGTGGAAGTGAGCATCGTATATAAATTAATAGTCATTTTCAAAGTTCTTTTAATTTACTTAATTAAGATATAAAGGTTACGACCACCCAAATGTTGAAGCACTATAAAAATGCATTACATTATTCAAATGTATCATCATTGATTATATCTTTTATACAAATTTTTCATATTTATTGTTATTTTAAAGTTTGTATTTTTATTTTTTCAAATGTGGTTTATTGACATTAAGTGGTTGCTACATCAATGGGAAAATCCAAGTAGGTCAACCTGAAGGGATCTACCTGTCAGCCAAACTAGCAAGGCCTAACAATAAGGGCGTCAAGGAGATTTCATATCGTGGCCTCTCGATAGGTGAGGAACTTAGAACCAGGAACTCGACCAAATAAGCTATCCCTTGGGGCTTAAGGTTTTTATTTCTTATTATGTGTTTGTTTTGTTTTTTTTTAATGATCATGTGTAACGATCATAAAAAAATAAATTAAATTGTTTATTTTCTTTCATGTTTGCATTTGGTGAGGTTGGAATCCTTCGTGGGATTTAAGTAATCTACGTTTTGGGCTAAGTATCACAACCCATCATCAGGAGATCCATGGAAGAATCTTAGTTTTTTAACTAACCAAAATATGGAGATAAATATTCTTTATCAAACATCAAGTCAACTAAATATTGCAAAATCATAACATGTTTCTTGTCAAAGCATTGTATCTCATTTAGCTTATCCCTTCCATGTAGGGATAATATACATCAAGACATCACTTGCATGTGTATACACACACACACACACACACACACACACACACGTGGTGTTATAGATTGAAGTGTTTAAAACTTTATCAAATGGTAATTAAATTTTAGGCAAAAGATTATCTATTTTTATCCTTTATCTCCCCATATCATTTGTCTTTATTTGATTTTGAATACATTCCTTTTATTTTCATGTATTGGAGAAATACAGATATTTGTGGGATGCATATATATATATATATATATATATATATATATATATATATATATATATATATATATATATATATATATATATATATATATATATATATATAGGTTAGTTAGGTATTTTTATTAGTAACAAAAAGTTATATGTGACACAATTGTTTGCCTATTAGTTGTCTGCCACATGGGAAACTAAGCCACTCACAAAATAGAATACTATCAATTTTCAAAAATAAACTAACAAAAATATTAACTATAATTGACAAATTATATTTTAATTTCTTATGGGTTACATAAGAGCCAACTATATATATCCTTCTAGCCTTAACATGCCTTCAAATAAACATAAAAAATGACAAAAAAAACTATAAAACATAAGTAAGCTAGGTGGAATTAAATGTAGTAGTCTCGATTTGCATAGGTTCCACGGGGTTATGGAAGCTCAATCTAGGGCATTTCTCCTCAATGCACATTTACAACACAATTGCATCTAAAAACAAGATAATTTCATCTTTAACATTGTTCTTGTCTAGTAGGACATGGTAGTTGATCCAATCGAGCAGTTGACCGCCATCATTAAGCCTTTTACCTTTGACTCGACAGTAGATCATAATAAATAGGTTTTATCTTAAGGAGGGCCTCCATAGGGAAATATATATCATTTGTATACATATATTGATTTCCCCTACAATGGTTTTGCCCTGTATCCAACACCCATCCTGCTAATGCATCTAGAATCTTAGAGTCAAACATTTAGTTGTTTTCACTAGCCAAATATTATTCCACCTCACTTAGTTATACACAAATGATTGAAGGGACTTGTTCTCTATAAATGAGAGCATGAAACCCCCCAACAAGCTACAACCACTATTTCCTTAACAACAATAGGCACACCCCCAAACCATGGCAGTCATACAAGAAATATGAAGTGAGACCAAAGAACCAAAAAGAGGAGAAAGAAAATCAATAGAGAAGGAGATAAATCCAAGGGTGAAGCCAACATTCCACATAAAATATCGCATGTATATGTCCAAAATAATATAAAACATGGAGACTACATGCCAAGGTGACCACATTTGATGTCCAACACTCGGCCACAATTATGGAGATGCATTCCAACATACCAGATGGGTCAATGATATGTATATGAAGTTGCTTGAGGATTATATTAAACTTTGAAAGTGATTGAGTATGGTTTTAAGCCTCTTTTATCAAATTCTTAGACACATAAACATGCATAAAAAGCACATATCTTGTAGTAAACAAGAGAAAATATCACCATAACAGCAAACATGTAGCAACAAATGATGAAGGATTTCACCCCTCCTGGGCTACATCTCCTGATCCAACTTCCATTGGTTGGGCCTCTTTCATTATGAACAAAAATTGTGTTTACATAAAATTATAGTGCTCAAATGTTGTGAAACCAGCCCCAAAATAGAAGAAAAGAGAGATCAACGCCTTAAAAATAAGCCACTTTGAGGGTGAAACCTCCAATACATTACATAAATGAACAATTCTTGGATGATACAAATGACCAAAACCTCCTTATATATATAGGAGTCCATGGGGTCACAATATAATCCTAGCCGACCTAACAATAATAATGTAAGGGCACAATAATAACAATATTGGGGTTACAGGGGTACAACAACAATAATAAGGGGGCTACACTAACAACAATAAGGGACTATACTAGTAATATAGGGACCTAACATGCCCCTGTCCTTCAAAAAAATCGTGTTTTCCTCAACGCTTGAGTATCTCTAGGTGCTTCTATATAAAATTCTCATCCTCCCATGTATAATCTTCAGTGGGTAAGTTCTTCCACTTGATGAGATACTCTGAAATTGATCGATTTCGTAGTTGTCGAGTTCTTGTTTCTGTGACTGCTTCAGGTTCCAATATGATTTTTCCTTCCTCATAAAGTTTTGGCAATATTGTTTGAACTGGAAGATTTTCACCTATAACCTTCTTTAAGCATGAAACATGGAAAACTAGATGCACTCGCGAAGAAGCAGGAAGCTCCAATTTTTATGCCATAGTACCAATATTTTGCAACACCTTGTAAGGACCATAGTATTTTGGCGATAATTTATTATCCTTCTTAGCTTTCTTGAGGGACATTTGTTTGTATGGTTGTAGCGGTAAAAATACCCAGTCTCCTACATCAAAACTTCTCTCGCTGCGATGTTGATTTGCCTATTATTTCATTCGTTTTTGTGCCAAATTTAGGTTATCCTTTAAGAGTTGGAGAACTTGCTGTTGATGCTCTATGTGATCTTCCACTACTTGAACCCTAGAATTTTACCTTAAAGATGATGTGATGGACGGTGGAAGATATCCATAAAGTTCCATAAATGGGGTCATTTTTGCTGCAGTATGGAAGGAAGTGTTATACCACCATTCAGAGAGAGGTAACCACTTCACCCATTTTTCTTGCTTATCAGATACAAAAAAACGAAGATATCCTTCCAAACATTTATTCACTATCTCTGTTTGACCATCGGATCGAGGATGATAAGATGAGTTATGAGCTAGTTGAGTACCCAAACAAGAAAATAACTCCGTCCAAAACTTTCCAGTAAAAATGGGATCTCTGTCGCTCACAATAATCCTTGGGCTTCCATGTAGCTTTTTAATTCTGTCCATAAATGTAGTAACAACTGTACTTGATTTAAATGGATGAGATAATGCACAAAAGTGTGCATACTTGGTAAGTCTTTCAACTACCACCATGATGACACTCTTTCCTTCAAACTTAGGTAAACCTGTGATAAAATCCATTGAAATCTCCCCCCAACGTTGACTTGGAATGGATAAAGGTTGTAGAAGTCCTGGGGTCTTAATTGTCAAGACCCGGGTTCTTAATTGTCTCAACTTTATTTGCTAGAAATCCAAACATTTCACCACAAACTTTTGAATATCAGATTTAAGGCCATCCCAAAAAATAATTTCTTCACCTGTGGTAAGTTTTCAAAAATCCTGAGTGTCCTCCTAAAGGACAAGTGTGAAATTCCAAAAGAATATTTTGTTTCAGTTGGGAATTCTTACAAAGATATAAACGATCTTTGTACCATAAGGAATCGTTTTTCCAACTAAAAGTATCAGATGTACTAGGATATTTCTGCAAATTTTTAATTAGTGTCCACACTTCTTCATCCTTCTTCCATTCATCCCTTGCTTCGGTTATCCAATCTGGTTGGATAATAGAAATGGCACAAAGCAATGCTTCCACCTCTTCATTCTTTCTTGAGAGTGCATCTGCAACAAAATTTAGCTTCCTTTTTTTTTAGATTATTTCAAAGTCATAACCCAACATCTTTGTGACCCATTTTTGCTACTCTTCCAAAGATAGTCTTCGTTCCAAAAAGTGTTTAAGACTATCATGATCAATTTTTACCTTGAAGTGCATTCCCATTAGGTAAGGTCGTCATTTCTTTAGTGCATGTAGTATTGCTAACATTTCCTTCTCATAAATAGCTTTTGTACTTTCCTTTGATTGACCACTTTCAAAAGAAATGTCTTCCTTCTTGCATTAAAACAGCACCAATTCCATTTCTTGAGGCATCACATTCCACAATAAAGGTTTTTGTGAAGTCTGGCGTAGCTAAGACCGGTGCTAGGCACATTGCCTCTTTAATATTTTCAAAGGCCTTAGTTACTTCAGGAATCCGTGAAAATGCATCTTTCTTCAATAATGTTGTTAGAGGTGCTGCTATTCTCCCGTAATTCTTAACAAACTTGCGGTAATACCCTGTTAACCCGAGAAATCCTCGCAACTGCTTTATGGTTGTGGGGACTTTCCATTCCTTAATGGCTTTAATTTTGTTAGGGTCTACCTTAACACCATCGTGAGATACAATATGACCCAAATATTCCACCTATTTTACTCAAAAGAAACATTTGGATATTTTTGCATATAATTGTTTCTCCTGCAACAGCTTGAGCACCCTTTCAACATGTTGAACATGATCCTTCCAAGACCTGTTGTATATTAGTATATCATCAAAAAATACTAGCACAAATTTTCCAAGGAAGGGTTTGAAAATTGAATTCATAAACCTTTGAAATGTAGAAGGTGCATTGGTAAGGCCAAAAGGCATGACCAAAAATTCATAATGTCCCTCATGAGTTCAAAATGTTGTTTTCAGAATATCTTCAGTCTTCATTCTAATTTGATGATATCCTGAATGAAGATCCAACTTGTTAAAATAAATTTCTCAATGTAATTCATCCAATAATTTATCAATCACAAGAATGGGAAATTTATCTTTAATGGTGAGATTATTGAGCTCCCTATAATCCGAACACATGCACCATGATCCATCCTTCTTGTGCACCAATACCATTGGAGCAGAGAAAGAACTTTGACTAGGTTGAATTATACCAGCCTCTAACATTTCTGCAATCATACGTTCAATTTCACTCTTTTGGACATAAGGATATATATAAGCCCTGATGTTTGGAGGAACACTTCCTGGAATCAAATGAATAGCATTATCATGATCGCGAATAGGTGGGAGTCCTTTGGGAGTTTCAAACACCTTGGAATGATTGTCCAAGACTTTTTGGAGATCTGTAGAAATAGATGATTTTGATGTTAGAACTTCTAGTGAGCATAATTGTGCAATTACACCTCGTTTTTCTTTCTTCAGAAGCTTTGTCATGACATTAGAGCTTATTATCTTTCCCGGCTTCCCTGCGATTCCCCGTAATTCGACTTCCTTTCCTTCTGAAAAAATTTCAAGAAAAGTTCTTGAAAATTAAAAGCTACTGTCCCCAAAGATTGTAACCATTGTACTCCTAGTACAACATCAACACCTCCCATTGGAATGGAAAGCATTGGACTATTCAGTACATATTCCCCCATGGTTAGCTTGATATTATGGCATTTTCTAGTTCCTCCATTTGCAACCATCACTTGACATTCTGGTGCTGGGTATAGGAAATAATTAAATTCCTTGGCTACCTTACAATGAAAAAAATTATGGGTACTACCCGAATCAATAAACACTATTACATTTTTCTTCTTGATATGTCCTTCTATCTTGAGAGTTTGAGGAGTGGTAATTCTTGCCAATGCATTACATGATATGGTCGGACTCATTTCTTCCTCTTCTAGGGTTGGTTCCTGCTGTATATCCTCTTCTTTTGAAGATTCTTGTTCATTTTCTTCTTCTTCTTCACAATCTATGTAAAATAATTTCTTCTCAGCACACTTATGACCTTTAGTGTATTTGCTATCACAATTGTAGAAAAACCATTTTGCTCTTTTTTCTTCCAATTGTTGTGGTGTCAACCTTGTAGGTTGTGGAATTCTAGGAGTAGCAACACTTCCATCTTTATATATGTGAGTGGTAGGATTCCTTGTCGCCATAATTTTACATTCAACTTTTCTTGCCAACTTGAATTCCTTTTCCAATGAATCAGGTTCCCAAATGCGAACTTCATTTTGGATGCTATCCTTTAAAGTCCCTATGAAGACATCAATCATGTGTTCCTCTGAAATATTTGTTATCCTTATATTCAATTTTTGGAAGTCCTCAATGTGCTCCACCATTGAACCCTTTTGTTTGAGATTTATCAATTGGCTAAAGAAGGTGTTTCTTTGTGTATCCTCATAATGTGCTATCATTTCCTCCATAAAAATTGACCAACTGACAATTTTTTTACGGGAGCACAGCCATCGATACCATACAAATATATTTTGTTCTAAATGTAAAGTTGAAATGCGTACCTTTTGTGTGTTTTTCACATTATTGAGATCAAAATATTGCTCCATTTATAGTATCCATGTTACAGGATCCTTGCCGTCAAACTTCCTCATGGAATATGGTGGTTCTTCCATCCAACATTAGAGTTTATGACATCACGATTAACATTTATTTTGTTCTCATCATGAGTTTCCTCTACTATATTTTCACCATTAGGAAACATTTCTTGTATCAACTTTTCCAAACCTTCGATGTCTACTTTTAGATCATTCTTCATGTTTTCCATTTTTTCATCGATCTTAGCTTCCATGTCATCCATCTTAGCTTCCATGTCAACTTCCATGCCATCCATCTTAACTTCCAAACCATTCATCTTAGCTTCCATGCCTTTCTTCAAACCATCCATCTTATTTTCCATGCCTTTCTTCAAAACTTCCATTTTATTTTTTGTTGCTCTTTGCGATAGGTGCACTTGCTCTTGTAATTTTTATATCTCATGTTGCATTTCTTCATCTTCATGAGTCACAATAGAGCCTTCTTAAGGCTTAATGGGTGTTGAATTATTTTTAGGGGGGAATTTTAGAACCCAATACTGAAATATATGCTCAATAGGCCCTTGGAATCACTTGAAAATGATTTTTTACACAAGACTCATGCAATTTGAGAAAAAAATACACACATTTTTCTTGCTTTTGAGGAGCTTGATATTGAAACTGAATTATCTCTGTGATTTCGGATATTCAATATCTAAAATTTGACCCTTATGTAGCCCTCTGAATCCTCTTTTGAATGCCACAGGTCTGACCTGATTTGGATTCTTCAAGACAACATTATGTTCAATCTCCCACAATGACCTAATTATGGATTGGTTCAGTAGAGCGAAATTGTACGACTTGCCACATGTCATTGTTTCCTCCTTCGCCTTTAAAATTTATAGACAGGAAACTACAGTCCATGTACTTGTGGCCACTCTTTACATAATTCTAATATGATGCTCAAAGAGAGAGTTATGAATATTTTTCCACGATTACCTCTTTGAGATGAAATTTGGAAGCTTGAAAAAGCCCTAACTTACACAGATCCTACCTCCCAAAATAATGCGAATTAATCTCTGAAATTTTTCCACGATGTTCCTCACGATTTTGGCTTCTCTTTGTGAACATTTTAGCTTTTGAAACCTCATAGAAAAAATTTTATAGTGAAAATTCCGGGATGAATTGTTTAGGCTAAATTCGAGAGCCTACAAAAATCCCTAACTTCCACAAATCATATCTCTGAAATTGTTGCAAACCAAACTCTTAAATTTTGTGACGACGTTCACCAGGATTTCGGCTTCGCGCTCTAAAAATTTCAGATTTTGAACCTTCGTAGAAAAAAAGTTATAGAAAAAATTCCATGATGACCTGTTTGGGGCAATGAAACCCTAGAACCCAAAGCTCTGATACCAAATTTTGTGAAACTAGCTCCAAAATAGAAAAAAAGAGAGATAAACGCCTTAGAAATCATCCACTTTGAGGGGGAAACCTCCAATAGATTACATAAATGAACAATTATTGGATGATACAAATGACCAAAACCTCTTTCTATATATAGGAGTCCATGGGGCCACAATATAATCCTAGCCGACCTAGCAATAATAATGCAAGGGCACAATAATAACAATATTGGGGTTATAGGGGTACAACAATAACGATAAGGGGGCTACACTAATAACAATAAGGGACTAAAATAGTAATATAGGGGCCTAACATCAAATAGCTATATTGATAGCTCCAATGGATTCACAACACTCAAATACCCCTTTCTAGCCTCTTTTTTCTCACAAAAAGGATAAAAATTGAAGAAGTTACGATCTCCACAAGTTTTCCAACTATTCGTCCTACAATTTAGACCTGCCTGCAAACCGTCCTATAATTTCGCCCCCCAAAAGTGCTAATTGAGCGAATTTTCTCCACTTTCTAGTGTAAATTGTGGGACAACTAGTTTTCCCTCTAACGGCTAAGAACTGAATAATTTATTATAAATCATGGGGCAGAATATTTAATTAATATTTGGGGGGTCTAGCTAAGCCCTGGCCCCTGTTCGCGCCCCTTATTTCTCATGGGCATTATGACCAGGGCTGGGGCTAGCCTCGACCCACCCCCAAACGCACCATCCATACATGTTATATATATGTTTTGAAATATATGAATTAAGAAACATATGTGGCGCAACAGTTGGGCGCCAATATTGCTACTCGGAGGTTCTGTGTTCGAATTAGTTGGAGTGCTTTTAGCCTGATAACATAAATTTTTGTTGGCCACCAAGGCACCACATGGTGACTATTGGTTGGCCACCAGGGCACCACGTGGTGACCTCTGGTTGGCCCATGTGGAATTCCCTGGTTTTTCCGACCAACAACCAATAGAAACACACCATTTCAAAACCAATATGAAGGTGACAATTGGCGACCATCCATTGACCAAAAAATTCAATTCAACCATGCACAGTCAGGGTCTAGTCAGCGATACAGACTACTGACTGGGCAGCCCTGTACATCAAAAAACAATTTATTTATTTTTGTTTACCCAAACGAACAGATTGTGATTGCAGGAGCATACGGAGCCGGTTTTTTGCAAAACGTTGCATAGGAACGACGAGATCTTCACAAGCGCACTGGTTTCATTCCATAATTTTGATCCACTGGATCAGTCAAACACAATAATGGCTTGAAATCAAATTATGATGAGGAGTGGATTAACTTGTGCAAAAATCACCTCAAGCATATGAATCATCATGTTTGTGATGAGAGCTCCCATTTTTTACATGGATGCGCACATCACACCTATTAAAAAATATAACAATACATTATATGGGATGGAGGCAAGTCAACCTCACTTAACAATAGAGGTGGAAGTGTCCTTACCCTCCTCTTTATAGCATACATCCCCATTAACTTGATACGAGGAATAAATGTGTGTGTTTGTGTACACAAGTCTACAAATACTTTTTTCCCAAGTTACAAATCCCAAGGAAACCCTCAAGTACTTCTCCTCATTTTGAGTATGGCGCCCAAGGTAAACCCTAAAATCTTCAAGGCACAAGGCTAGTCAACAACAAGACTCAACATCTAAACATTTCACCTGTGCAAATTGAACCTAGGTTTAGATGATGACATTATTTCACCCAACCACTCGAGATAAAACCAATATATATATATATATATATATATATATATATATATATATATATATATAGAGAGAGAGAGAGAGAGAGAGAGAGAGAGAGAGAGAGAGAGAGAGAGAGAGAGAGAGAGAGAGAAAATATATCACGACAAGCCTCCTACTATAACCTATATTATAAATTAGCAAAGAGATTATGTAATTATTATATATATGCATGGAAGAGAGAGAGAGAGAGAGAGAGAGAGAGGAAATATATCACAACAAAACCTCCTACTATAAGCTATATTATAAATTAGAACAGAGATTGAGGAATTATTATAAAAAACCATGGAATTTATATAACTAAAAGGCTACATTCAATGATTTTTTTTTCTAGCTAGACATATATCCATAACTGAAAAGAACTCACTTATCTCATTACAACCTTTCCAACCACATATGTTGTTTTCAGATAAAACTCACTTCACATCTAAACAATTCATCACCATTTTGTAGCATTCTTATAATCTTTACCAAGTATAAGCAAAGAAAATGTGATCAATTTCTAAATTTATTTAGGCCAATCAATTGTGTGTCATCACTTCAGAAGCACCCTAAATTAAAATTAAGCGCCCTGCTTTGGAAATTTGATTAATTTCTATGTTGTGTTGTGAAGTGATCTTCATTTTGGTGTCCATGATCCAATACACCACGGATTATTCAATGCAATCAATTTTGACTCTATTATGGCTAATTTCTTTAAGGGCCTCTCTTAAATTTTATTGCTTTCATTGTTGCATTTCTCTTTTGGATTTGTAACGGGTTAGGGATAATTGGTATTTTATTCCACTTATCAATTTTGATTCCTCCTTTGTCAAGTTCAAAAGTATGCTTCCTTCAATTAAATTTTCATTCATATGCACAACACTTTATATATATATATATATATATATATATATATATATATATATATATATATATATATATATATAATACAATTCTATGACTAAGTCATGATTGTTGATATCAAAAGAGGAAGCATATTAGAGGAAGCTTTCGTACTTAAATTTATATTATAAATTGAAAATAAATTAGCAAAGAGATTGAGGAATTATCATAGATAATTATGGAATATTTTATTATTTTAAAACAAAACTAGGGAATTTGTATTATATAAAGAAGCGGATACAATTAATCTTGCAAAATATGTATAAAATGGGAGCTTCCAAACTAGGAAAAATATTCAAGTCTTTTGTCATGAAGATGACTATGATTTTTTCCAACTGGTAATTTCCAAAATTTTATCTTTATATCATTCTTCGATACATGTAATCTAAAAAAATTTCTTGAGAGTTTAATAACTTTGAAACACACACAAGAAGGTAGAGGGGGGGAATTAAATCATCGATAATTTTCTTCCTTAATTGGATTTTCATTGATCATGGGAGAGACATTATGGAGAAACCTAGAGTTGGGAAAAATCATGTTAAAATTGGCCTAGGACACTTTGTTGAGAATTTGGAGGGCTGATGATTAATTCAAATTCTATTCTTGATAATTACTTGTGAGCTTACTTGAGTTACTTATGTCTTCTCTTCATTGTCTTGTTTAGTCTTTCATCAAGTCAATTATCAAAATACACAAGACACAAAAATTAGGCTCCTAGAGCTAGGGAAAAACCTCTCCCTATTGGAGAGGAAAACCCACAGTGAATTCTTCTTATAGAGATTCAAATGACAAGTACCATGACCAAGACTCAGACCCTTGACCTCGATATGCTTCCAAGACCTTGACACAGCTTCTTCAAACTTGATTCTTCTCTTCTTCACCAATCTTCATTGTTATTTCAATTCTTATTGCTCAGTCAAATATAGGGACATAATTGTCTTTTATTTGCATATACTTGCAATTGAATTCCTTGAGCTGTAGTGAGGAAGGTAAATCTCAAATTTACCTTCCTCACTTTCCCCCACTTTTAAGACTGCTTTTCTTCTTAGGATCATTGTCTCAACTTCAACAAATTATTCCTTCAGTACGACTGTCCTTAACATTATTTTATAGGACCTTTGCTTAGTTCTGGAATATCAAAACAATATGTAATACAACAGTGATGTATCCGCACCTTAGCAGAGATAAATTATACAAATCTGAAATTGACACCCTGTACAAGACTCCTGAAATCTGCAGTGATATCCGCACTACTCCTAGTCTGGAATCCGCACTTTCTATTCCTCTACAGTTCACATATTAGATCAAAGCAACCCGCATTTTGTTCTTGTCCTTTTGTCCGCAGTTAGCTTTATAAATTTTGCACTTATCATCAGAGCAATCTACATTATGTTCTTGTCCTTTTGTCCACAGTTAGCTTCATAAATTTCAAACTTATCCGCACTTTTGTTTCAATGATATTCGCATTATTTCTTCAGGGTATCTGCATGTCTATCTTCAGGGTATCCGCATGTCTATCTTCAGGGTATTCACACTTCTTTCTTCAAGGTATCCGTACTTATATTTTTGAGAGAGACTGCACTTTATGTTATAGCAGAGACCACCGAAAATTACGTATATCAAATGAACCGCAGAGTTGTGTATATATAAGGCACTTGTCTAATCAAATAAGCTGACCATACAGTGAGATAGAAGGCCGACTTCTCAGCTGATAATTAGGCTGACGTGTAGCTACATATAGGCTGACTTTTATCATCCATCTCCAACATTGAGTTAAATTGGTTTCAAGCCATTCTTTCACAAATTATTTTGCAAGGTCTTGGAGCATCTCTTTTGACTAGATCCTTCATATATAAATGACACTTAATTACATTTTTATCAAGAAGAAGTCTATTTAACCTCTAATAAAATCTTTCTCATGAAACCCATGAAGCAAGTACATAATACATTTTATTATCTTCGTCTTCTTCTTTACATAGAATACATAATTACATAGTCAATATGAAGACCGACCTAGTTACACTTTTCAACACTCCCTCTTAACTAGGGAGGTATTCATATAGGTACATGGTCACTTTCAAACTGAATAATCTCATAAGAAGAATCGGATTGGTAATCGCATCTATATAGCATCATATCAACCAGCATTTTCCTAGTGCAAGGCCTTTACTAACAACCCCATCTCTCAACGAGACAATGGGCTACAATGCTGGCAAGACACATAACTTATAGACACCATTTTCATTGTCTATCCAAGGTACATACTCCACCCAAGTGTTCCCAAAGTATGACCTTATTGGACTATCCTTCTCTTGGGTAGCTAGCCCTCAAATAATATTGGTCCCCAACTACTCTTGTCTTGAATGCCTTAATACATTCTCAAATAGTATCGAATGTCAGACGATTACCCAATACTCCATTCTGTCCCCCCAAGTGAAGACCAATATGATGTGTCTATCTCTCCCTCTCAGCCAAGGAGGACCTATTCCACAAGGGAATTTACTCATTCCTATATAAGGAATGTACCTAAGCCCATTCGTATTAATTACACACTTTCTTCCAAGTAAGAAACTGATCACCAGGCTCCCTCTCAATAAGGGACCTGCAGTAGCAATGGTGAGATACCCAGCTGCTCATGAGGAATTCCTCCCCTCAATGTCATGGATCTTGATATTGAGGAATATTCAACTTTAGCCCCATAGGGCACAGATCATCCATCACTTTCATTCATGAGTCATGTCATCTACCAGAAAGTGATTCATTTGTCTTTCCCATATGATTCTTAGTTATGCCATGTTGCTTTCCTTAGAATCATCTCCAAGGATCATACATCCTTTCTCATGATTAGCAACCCTGCACAAATTCATCCTTATAAATATATACATATGAACTTTAAAACAAAAGTTACCTCAGTGGTGATATTTCACCATGACATCTTCATGTAGGCATTGGCATCCTTTATTCATATTGACACATCTCCTAATGATAGATTTTTTCAAGGGCCTTCTTCTTTACCAGACTTCTATCAGAGTCTCAAGATATCTCCTAGTCACATCTTCTTGGCTTTCGGATGATAACTGCCTCCTGACATGATTTAATTTTATGATCTCTTCCTTTCTGCACATTCTTCATTCCCAGGAACTTACACATTTTCCAGGTCCTCGTTCATATACAACCACCTCATATTTCATGAGGATATATATAATGTCGATTTCATTTGTTAGTGCACCAAGATATCCTCCTTCATAGATCATACTTAAATATAGAAGTCTATTACCTGCAACCATATGACATGACTTCACAACATCCAATGTTAGCATATAAATATATACATACTTTATAAATTTTTCATTTTAAGTCATCCTTCAGCAGTTTTACTGTAATGAAGAGCTTCATTCCCTTGGTCTGCTCCATCAATATGTCATCGTATCCCATAATTATGTTTTTCATGATGACCCTTGATCTTGATGACTGCCTTCCATCGGTATAGTTATCAAAGAGGTTTTCCAGAAATTGCTTTACCAAGAACTCCTACCATGCTTTGATCAGGATGTTACACTGCTTCCTATCATACAACCAACAGAAATCACTTAAAGGAGAATGTGATCTTAATCATAGTGGAGATCCCTCAATTCTTCTTTCTTAGATTTCTTTGCATCAGGTTCTTCTCTCATTTCTAAGACATGGGGTTCTTCCCTATTTCTCTTGTCCTTTTTAAATTTAGGACAATATATTTTATAATGCCCAATTTCATCACATCCAAAGCATCATGCTTCTTCCATACTATTATGAGGACCAAACTTACTGAATCTTCCTTTCTTCCATGGCGTGGTTGCAAAGGCTTGATTCCCTTCACTTGATAATGTAACACCTTTGGATTTCAATCTTGTTTCCTCTATTTTACAGAGAGACCCTAAATCGCGAAATGGTGTGGCTTATTTCTTCCTGTATAAACCTAAAGTGAAGTTTCCCCATTCATCTGGCAAAGCTTTCAACCTCACTTTAGTCATCTCAGTTTCAGACATCAGTTCCTGTAGATGATCTTAGAGAGATTGATTATCCTGCATTACTCACAGAGAATAGCTCCACCAATTTTTCATATACTCTTTTTGATGATTCTAGGTTTGATACATCGGATATGAGAGAGTCCTTTATGGATTCCATAAGAATCCTTTGAGCTCTTATATCTCACTTCATATATTTAGCATGACTTTATCGTCCTTTTCTTCTATGCAGGAAAGTTTGAAACCCTAACTAGTTTTTTGCTTTCTTTGCAAAGAAGATATTTTGATAGATTCATATGAATTCATAAAGATACTTACTTTTGAAGATGATTTTCTTCTTCTATCAGCTTCCTTGTTGAAGATGATGGCAGAAAACCCCTCTTAGATTTATTTTGAAGTAGGTGATATTGGATCCTTGATGATCAAGGATTTCTTTAGAATGAAGATGTCTTCAATAGATGACGTCTTCTTCTACCACTGTCTTTAATGTAAAACTTTGATGGAAAATAATATTTTCTTGAAAGATGATCCTTTGAATGAGATGAATATCTTGAAAGTCTTCCTTGCAAACTAATTTGATTCTTCACCCAAACTTTGATTTTTACTTCCCGGAGTGTCTCTTTGTCAAGCAGCCCTTGAGTTCAGCACCTTAGCTCTGATACCATGTTGAGAATTTGGAGGGATTCTTATTAATTTAAATTCTCTTCTTTATAATTACTTGTGAGATTACTTGAGTTACTTATGTCTTCTCTTCGTTGTCTAATTTAGTCTTTCATCAAGTCAATTATCAAAATACACAAGACACAAAAATTAGGCTCCTAGAACAAGGGAAAAACCTCTCCCTCTTGGAGAGGAAAACCCGTAAATAATTCTTCTTATAGATCTTCAAATGATAAGTCTTATGACCAAGATTCAGACCCTTGACCTCGATATGCTTCCAAGACCTTGACACAGCTTCTTCAAACTTTATTCTTCTCTTCTTCACCAATATACACTATTCTTGCACATCTTATTTCTCAGTCAAATATAGGGACATAAATGTCTTTTCTTTGCATATAATTGCAACTGAATTCCTTGAGCTATAGTTAGGAAGGTAAATCTAAGATTTACCTTCCTCACTTTCTCCCACTTTTAAAAATTCTTTTCTTCTTATGATCAATGTCTCAACTTCAACAAATTCTTCCTTCATTACGATTGCCCTTAAGTTTATATTCCAGGACCTTTGCTTAGTTCTGGCATCTCAAAACAATATGTAATACAATAGTGATGTATTCGCACCTTAGCATAGATAACTTATACAAATCTGAAATTGACACCCTGTACAGGATTCTTGAAATCCACACTGATATTCACACTAATCCTAGTCTGGAATCTGCACTTTCTGTTCCTCTTCAATCCACATATTAGATCAAAACAATCTGCATTCTGATCCTGTCCTTTTGTACATATTTAGCTTCAAAAATTATGTGCTTATCATTAGAGCAATCTGCATTTTGTTCTTGTCCTTTTCTTCACAGTTAGCTCCATAAATTTTGAACTTATCTGCAATTTTGTTTCAGTGATATTCGCATTCTTTCTTCAGGGTATCTGCATGTTTATCTTCAGTTTATTCGCACTTTTTTCTTGAGGGTATCCGGACTTATATTCTAAGAGAGCTTGTACTTTATGTTATAGCAGAGACCACCGAAAATTATGTATATCAAATGAACTGTAGAGGTGTGTATATATAGTGCACTTTTCCAATTGAATAAGCCGACCATACAGTGAGCTAGAAGGCCGACTTCTCAGCTGATAATTAGGTTGATGTGTAGTTGCATATAAGCTAACTTTTATCATCCATCTCCAGCGTTCAGTTAAATCAGTTTCAAGCCATTCTTTCACGAATTATTTTTCAAGGTCTTGGAGCATTTCTTTTGACTAGATCATTCATATATAAAAGAAACTTAATTACATTTTTATCAAGAATACAAACCCTAGATAGACATCAAGAAGAATTATATTTAACCTCTAATAAGATCTTGCTCATGAAACCCATGAAGCAAGTACATAATACATTTTATTATCTTTGTCTTCTTCTTTACATAGAATACATAATTACATAGTCAATATGAAGACGGACATAGTTACACTTTTCAACACACTTGAGTTCATGGATATATCCTTTAGCCAATAAATGAAAATGTTGAGAAATTTCACCTTGAGAGGGGAAAGAATGTGACATGGGAGGATTTCTGGTGGAGGATAATATTAAAAATTCTGATTTCTTCTTCAGTGATGAGACCTTCCAAGTTAGATGCATGACAATAGCGATGACACTTTCATTGGTCTTGGTTCCGTCAAACTATTGATGTGAATTTTATTTCCATGCTATGAATTGTGCTAAAATTCCCACATTCCTTGTTCTATTATGTTGATGTAATCCTCATTTTGATCTAGGGCATATCTTGTAGCTATGATTTGAAAGAAACCCATTGCTACCCTAACCACCCTAACTGATTATAACTAAACAAATAATCACAACCAATTCATTACTATTGAACATGTCGAAACATATTGAAAAATATTAAATTGGAGCGGAAATGAAGTGAGTCCTCTATTAAAAGATACGAAAAACAATAAAAATTTCAAATACAACCCGGTTCTTGTTGTTTTCACTGCCTGGAACTGCCTTTTGAGTCCCTTTGCCTTGGGCCACTATAGGTTTCCTCTATTGTATCCACTTCTCAGCACAAATATATGAAAGAGGAGTCTCCTTCCAATGCGAGATGGAAAATGTATAACTAGGAAATAAGGGTTTCTAGTGAGGAGAGATAGCTTAAAAGCTCAAGAAATTTAAACTTGTAGATAGGGAATCCATCTATCAGCATAATGGTGTTTCTACCTCCCTCCCTCCTTCACCATATGTGTTTTTATATACTCTTCCAAGTTGAATAGGCTTGTTAGGAATGTGCTACTAGAGGTTAAATCTTAGTAAAACCCATATACCCCACCCAACGACATGTTATTATGCACACATTTAAGTCTTTTGGTGCTAACTTTAGGTATATGCAAGTTTTTCAAGGGAAACAAGTGTATAAATTTATTAATACTAATATGTATTACTGGATTCTCCTGATCTAAAAAATTAATCTTATGTTAAATATAGAATCCTTCCACTTAATTATTTGCAGAAATTAAATCGCCAATGGCAAACACATGAAGAAAATCAATTTCAAATAAACAAGATGTTTTACTAGGAAAGATTAAAGCTAAAAACCCCAACTATAATATATTATGTATATCATGGAATCATGTAAAAATCTCATACAAAGCTTAGTACATCAAGCTCTCAGTACAATATACATTCTTCAGACACTGTCATGCAGAAATTTGCATATCTATGCACCAATTTCTTGCCTCCTGATAGCCTGCCTCCACTGCGCAATCCCTGCTGAAGAAGACCCCTAAATGAATTCGATCTTCCCTTGCTTGCACTTCACAATCCTCATTGGCAACTCCAATGTCTATGTAGATGCATTGAATGCATCACTATAGTCACAACAGATAGTCCATCTCACCCTTTCACCTATCTCTCCACTGCGTCTCCATTGGAACTGACATGCAAGTAGTTAATTGTTGTATTTTTCAGTTGCAAGTGAGTCTCTAGTTGTGAATTAATTAAATAATTATTTCACTGAACTCTCACTAGTATATCTTTAGTTACAACTAGATACAACTAGCACAACTAAGTTTAACTCACTTAACTGAGTTAAACTAAATAACAGCTCACATAACTACTCTTCCAACTCTGTCACAACTTGCCACTATCAGTTATAACCGAGTCCTCCATGCATGAGTCACCAACCACCCTAAGAACTGCATAATTCCTTTAGCCCACTGATGTGTCACACCTGTTCACTGAAATAAAGTGCTCCAAGAGAATAAGTTTATATTTAGAGTCTGATTATTATTAAGGGCTAATAATAATCGACATGCATCTATTTTTAGATTAGCGATCTATAAATAGACTTTGCCCAATCTTCTAAAATTAGAAATTCATCCAAAGATATAAATTTCTCAACCATCTAGAATCAGCATCCTTCTAACTTTAGAATATGCTCACCGTTCTAAAAATAGGCATGCAGCTAAAAATAGCCTGTGGGCCCCACTTAATGAAGGTGCTTAATTTTCACTAAGCTCGTCATCTTTTTGAATCTCAACACTCCCTCTCAACAAGATAGGGATTATCCTTCACCCTGATCCTGCCTCTATGGTATTCGAATTTTCTCCTGGTGAGTGCCTTCATCAAAATATTTGCATCCTGATTTTTCGTAGGAATGTACTGAAGCAACATGATCTTCTGCTGCACACAATCTCTGATATGATGATACCGGATATCTATATGCTTAGATCTATCATGAAACGTAGGATTAATCGAGAGTTTAATGCAACTCTAATTAACACAATGAATCTCTGTAGGATCTAAATGAGAACTGAACAAACCAACCAAGATCTTCCTCATCCAGATAGCCTCACATGCAGCTTGACTTGCTACCATGTATTCTATTTCTGGTGAACTGAGTGCCATGGATCCTTGTTTCTTGCTGTACCAAAAAATTGTTGTAGGTCTAATACTGAAAACCCCTCCTGATGTGCTCTTTCTATCTATTGGGTTGCCTGCCTAATCTCCATCCGTGAAGCCATGCAACTTCACCTCATCCATCTGTCTGTACCATAATCCATACCCATATGTGCCCCTGAGATACCTCAGGACATGATTTCCAGCCTTCAAAAAGAGCTTGGTAGGCTTAACCATCGCTTGACTAAGCTAGTTCACCGCATAGCATGCATATGTTCAGTCATGTATTAACTAAATACATGATCAAACCCACCAACTGTCGATAAACAATGGCATCCACTACCTCTGCCAATGTAGCATCCTCTTTCCTCCAATTTCCTGGAAGAGGAGTATCCATGGGCTTGCAGTCCTCCATGTGAAACTTACCAAGTATCTCCCAAACATACTTTCCTTGAGACACAAATAGTTCACCTTCTCGTTGCCATATTTCCAATCTAAGGAAATAATGAAGTAGGCCCAAATCCTTCATCTCAAACTCCTTTGCAAGGTCCTCCTTGCATGAGTGTATCAACTACTCATCAACCGTTAGTATTAAATCATGAACATAAAGAACAATGATTAAAAGCTTACCCTCCACCACAATTTGGTATAGGTTTGCATCCGCCTCACTCTTGGTGAATCCAAGTCTAGTGAAATAGTTCTCAATCCGAGTGTACCAAGCACGGGTTGCTTTTTTTAGCCCATACAGCGCTCTTTTGAGTCTGCACACATGCGACTCGCTACTGAAGATTTCAAATCCTTCAAGCTGCACAGTTTACACTTCTTCCTCAATGATCCCATTAAGGAACATAGTCTTCACATCCATCTGATGAATGTGCTAACCCATATGCGCTGAGAGAGCAAGGATGGTCCTTATGTAAAAATACCGTGTGATAGGTGCAAATTTTTCTTCATAATTAATCCCCTCGGTCTGTGAGAAGTCCCGAGAAACAAATCTTTCCTTATACTTCTCAACGCTCCCATCAGCAGCTTGCTTTACCTTGTAGATCCATCTCGAACCTACCACTTATTTACCCACCATCCTTGGAACAATCTCCCAAGAACTATTTCTGACAATGGAGTCATACTCCTCCACCATGGCATCTACCCATGTGGGCTCCTACGTTGTTTCCTCAAAAGAAGATGGCTCTGTCACGATACACTTGCTCATAAGAGCCATGTATCCAGTAAATCGGTCTGGTGACTGTCTCTGTCTGCGCTATGATGTAGGCACTCCTACATTCTTTGTCGCATCAAGATTCATTCTCTCAGCTTCTGTGGTATGCTTCATGCATGTTCTGATGTTTGGTTCTGCATGAGTGGACTCCTCCACTCCATGAATCTCCTCCTGTGGCTGATCCACATCTAGAGGCTCATCTTTGGGAGAAAGTAGCTCCTCCTCTGCATGCAAGTGTAGCTCCCTCTCAAGCAACAACTTCATGGCCTTCACCTCATTGAATTTTATATCCCATCGCACCACAGTCATCCGACTTTTGGCAAAGACACACGATAATTATGGGGTGTTTCTGTGCACCCCACAAATATCCCAACTTTTGCAGTCAGCTCCAGCTTCTTCCTGGCGTCCTTCATCACATGAACATAAATAGATGAGCCAAATATCTTTAAATGAGAAACATCTGACTTCTTACCAGTAAAATCTTCTTCAGGTGTACTCATGCCAAGTACTCTAAGATATAATGGTTTTGCACATAAACCGCAGTGTTGCATACTTCTGCCCACAAGTGCATTGGTAGGCCCTGGTCATGCAGCATAGCTCGTGTAGCACCCACAATCGTTTTGTTCTTCCTCTCCACAACCCCATTCTGTTGTGAGTTATGAGGTGTTATGAGTTCTCTTCGAATTCCTTCTTTGCTAGAGAAGTATTTGAATTCATTTGAGATATATTCACCACCATTATCGCTCCGCGGAGCCTTCACTTGCTTCTCCGACTCCTTCTCCACCAATGCTTTAAACTCACAAAACTTTGAGAATGTTTGAGCCTTCTTCTACATGAAGAATATCCAACATCTACGAGAATATTCATCAACAAAAATAACATAATACCTGTGTTTTGTTGCTGAAGCTACCGAGAAAGGTCCACACACGTCTATGTGTATTCTCTCCACGATAACCGAAGCACGGTTCTCCTTATCATGAAAGGTGGTCTTCACAAACTTACCCATAGTACATCCCTTTCACTGATCTGACTGTGCAAGAGTACCCTTGGGAAGTCTAGTAGAAATTTGTTGCAAAATCTTCAGGGTGCCATGGTGAAGATGGCCCAATCTCTTGTGCCATAATTCGCCCTCATCCCGTCTCACCACTTCTTATGCTTTGCCCATAATTGCAATACATCCATCTACCTCCAGCTTGTAGAGATTCTTAACTCGAATCCCTATCCTCTTGGTTTGACCCATTTTTTTATGTTGCAGGAAATCTTTTCCCTCGCTGAAAACAATGTCATAACCTTTGTCCTCCAACATTGCAACTGAGACCAAGTTCTTCTTCAAACCTGGAACATGCATAACATCTTTCAACACAAATGGTTTACCTGACTCCCCCTCAAAGGTAATGGTTCCAATTTCGGTCGCACTGTATCTACCATTGTCACCCATCTCTATATGCATTTGGAGATCTTTCTCCTCCAAGTCACTACAACTCCTTATCTCCCGTCATGTGGAAGGAAGCACCACTATCAAGATACCAGACTGATCCTGTTGTCCTTGAAAAAAAGCATGCGATCAAAGAGAAATCAAGTTCAAATTGTGAGGCAAGGGACTCACTAGCTGCAGCTCCAGCAGCCTTCTTGTTCTTCTTCTTTTTTGGGCAGTTAGTAGCGAGATGCCCATGTTCGTGACAGTGAAAACACTTCACCTTGGACAAATCCATCTTCTTGCCTTTAGCCTCGAAATTTGGATGGGATTTCTTCCCCTTCATTTTCCTTGCTTAGGCAGCCAAAGTGAAATTCTCTTCATCATCATTCTTTGATGAAGATCCATCCCTGGTATTCCGCCTTATCTCCTGCTGCACAAGATCCGACCAAAGTTGCTCCCAATCTGGTAGTTTCTCCCATCCATCGACAGAGTCTTCATAGTTGTGCCAACTCTTCGGAAGCCCGAGGAGAGCCAAGATCACCAATTCATCATCCAAAACTGTAATTCCCACACTCCCCAGCTCATCCCTACATTGGAAAAACTTCGTGAGATATTTTGGAATACTATCGCCCTTCTCCATTTTTTTTTTTTTGAGCTTATCTTTCAGCGCCAACTTCCTATGGTCGATGTTGCTTTAGAAAATATCTGTCAAATCCTTCCACATTGAAAATGGAGTGGCTTTCCCATTAAGGCTTGACACAATATGGTCTTTCACACCTTCCAACGGAATGCTTGTTGTCTTCGCTACCTTCTTTTGCCAGGCGTCAAGTAATGCAGCATCTGTCGAAATGGGCTTAGGAACATCATTATCGATGAACTCCTTCAGACCATTATCTTCAAGCACCACCTCCATCCTATCCTTCTAGGCTATGTAGTTGGAGCTACCCTTGAGTGCATACTCCAACTGCAACCCATTGAATTCCATTTCAATGAATACTCAATTGTCGCACCAATAAATTCTTGTAGCAAATTTGAATTGTCCACTAGCACAAAACTCAGCACCACTTAGATATTGCAATATTCAGTGATTAACAATGCTCTGATACCATGTATAAATTTATTAATATTGATATGTATTACTGGATTCTCCTGATCTAACAAATTAATCTTATGTTAAATACTGAATCCTTCCACTTAATTCTTGGCGGAAATTAAATCGCCAATTGCAAACACATGAAGAAAATTAATCGCACATAAACAAGATGTTTTACCGAGAAAGCTTAAAGCTAAAAACCCCAACTATCATATATTATGTATATTATGGAATCATATAACAATATCATACAAATCTTAGTACTTCAAGCTCTCAGTACAATATACAATAGTCACACACTGTCATGCAGAAATTTGCATATCTATGCACAAACAGCCTACCTCCTGACAGCCTGCCTCCATTGTGCAATCCCTGCTAAAGAAGACCTCTAAATGAATTCGATAATTCCTTGATTTCACTACGCAATCCTCATTGGCAACTCCAATGTCTGTGTAGATGCATTGAATGCATCACTACAGTCACAACAGATAGTCCATCTCACCCTTTCACCTATCTCTCCATTGGGTCTCCACTGGAACTGACATGCAATTAGTTAACTGTTGTATTTGTTCAGTTTCAAGTGAGTATCTAGTTGTGAATTAATTAAATAATTAATTCGCTGAACTCTCACTAGTGTATCTTGAGTTACAACTTGATACAACTAGCACAATTGATTTTAACTCACTTAACTGAGTTAAACTAAATAACAACTCACATAAATACTCTTCCAACTCTGTCACAACTTGCCACTATCAGTTATAACTGAGTCCTCCATGCATGAGTCACCAACCACCCTAGGAATTGCGTAATTCCTTCAGGCCACTGATGTGTCACACCTGTTCACTAAAATAAAGTGCTCTAAGAGAATAAGTTGATATTTAGAGTCTGATTATTATTAAGGGCTAATAATAATCGACATGCATCTATTTTTAGATTAGCGATCTATAAATAGACTTCGCCCAATCTTCTAAAAATAGAAATTCATCCAAAGATATAAATTGCTCAACCATATAGAATTAGAATCCTGTTAACTTTAGAATATGCTCACCATTCTAAAAATAGACATACTCCTAAAAATAGCCCGCGGGCCCCACTTAGTGAAGGTGCTTACTTTTCACTAAGCTCATCATCTTGTTGAATCTCAACAACAAGCATATGTATGCACCTTTCATGAGGAAGAGTAGAATATGTACACTTTACATCAAAACAATGAAAGAGTATATGAACTCAAGCAATGTTTTTTGAATAGATTATGGAAGAGGGAATATCTACAATTACAGGGTAGATCAAATCCACTTCCATTAAGATTTGAACCATTGTTCTTATATTCATTCTCTAATAACTATTGTTATGTACAATAAACCTCCCTATACTATCCGCTATGGTGACTTGAGTATTGTGGTCTATTCTAATTAAAATTTGCTCTTACATATCTCCTCTAGTACATTGAAATCATGGTTTTTTAGTTTCACCACATTTCCTTTGAAAAAATTCTCCCTTAGGAATTTATTCACAATACGTAAATTGTGTACGAGCACAAAAAAATATTCCAAGGTTTGTGTGTGATAATTTCTTATGAAACATATCTCAATATCCTCTATTGGGTCCTCTTTTAAATCCATTTCCACTAGGAATTGAGCCATCGCTCTTATATTCATGCTCTAATAACTATACTCTATTGCATTAAACCACTTTGTGTTATTCCCTGTGGTTCCCTAAATATTGTGGTTATTTCTAGTCAAAAATTGTACTTGCACATCTCCTCTTGTAAATAGGAATCGTGGTTTTCATATAATGTCAGTTCATTTCCTTTGGACAACTTCTTCCTTGGATCTTTATTCACAAGACTTTAAACTTCTTTTGTATTTGTTAGCTTTTTCTTTATGATGTGAATGTATTATGGCATTTATGAAGTTAAAGTTTATTCTTAACCTTAAGGTTTATCTTTTATCTATCAAAGCATACTACATGTGGTCTTAGAGCTCTTTCTTAAGCAAGATAATTTAAGTATTTTTCTTCTTATTTTCATAGAATGTCTATAGTTTTTTAAGAGAAAAAAAAAGGTGTGGCATCTAGATCCATTTTTAAAGATGTTTGTGAATAATTTGAAGGAACTCTTTATAGATATGAATTCCTCTTGAAAAATACCCAATTTAAATAAAATAAAAATAAGAATAAGAAGAAGAAGAAATTGTCCAAATCAGAGGGAAAGTGAATTTAACACTAATTGAAAATCAATTATTTTAGGGTTTTTCTAGTGATGCTTACACGAATTGCACAACATGTATTTTTTGATAGGGTGTCTAGAATTCTATCAAACTAAGTTAATAGATGCAAAATTGCCGTGAGCTATCATAGTCGTGGTTGTAATAGATATTACAAGAAATATTTAGAGAGTTATGATCATTTTGAATGTATCACCTCAAAATATTGATTGCATAAAGGAGATCCAATAAAATGTAAGTATTTCTTCAAAACCTCAATTAGGTTTAGCAAGAAAGATGGATTTTACAATAATAATTGATGATATTAGTTAGAAAAGAATACATACATAGGTAAATTCATCTCCAAAGGTGGGTGAAAAATATTGGTTATTCTATGGTTTAACTGAAAATGCTACCATATGGTGGAAGTTTCTTAACTATGATAAGATGAAGGTATTTTTAGATGAAGAAAATGAGCAAGTATTTTTAGATAGGTGGTCTCATGTTCTGTAGAAGGATATATAAAGCATTCAGAGTTTATTCATCAATGAAAACTTCTTATTGCAAGTTCATGGATGTAATCAATAGGAGAAGGTCATTGTTTCTATTAACTCTAGCTACAAACATAATTTCATTAACATTAGCTTGGTAAAAGATTGCATATTCCTGCAAAGTGTTGAAATTCCAATGCAGGGGAGGGATTTATTAACATGATAATTAATTGTGAAGCTATTTTGTGTTCTTCTTTTGCTTTTCCTTTATTATTCATCGAAAAATTACCATTAAAAACAATAAAATAGAGATCATAGTGAAAATAAGACAAGAGATGCCAAAAATTAGGCTCCAAGCCAAGAAAAAACCCCACAAGGGGGAAAACCCAACAACAATCCTTCTCTTATAGAATTAGATCAAAATGAGATATCCAAGACCAAGACTGAAAAATTCCACCAAAACTCCAAGTCACCTCCAATGTCAAAAATCAACATAGGTCAAACTGGTCTTCCTAAAATTTCTCTCCTAAATTTTTGGGCCTTCATGAAATTTCGCTCCTAAAATTTCAAGGTTGTAGTGATCTCTGAAATTCGTCCTTCTTTCACAAAAATTCCTTCACTTTTGCGAGCTCTTTTCTCTCCTAATTTCTTGTACTTTTCTCCATTAGTTAGGTGTAGAAGATATGGATGCTTATGATGAAATGAATGTCCTCCAAAGTGATTGAACTATCCTCTACATATATATATATATATATATATATATATATATATATATATATATATATATATATATATTCACTTATCATCTCATATCTTCTTATACTTATTGTTGATTTTTTATCTACAATTATTGTCAATGATGATATAAAGTGAATGCTACTGAAGTTTTAATGTGATTTCTACTGGAATTTGAAGTAAAGTTTTTATTAGGCTAATAAGACATTGAATTAATCGTTGCAAGCATAGAACACACCATAAAATTTAACATGGTATAAGAGCCCAGGTGAAGACAATCCCAAGGAACAAGAGAAGCAATCATTGTTGAATAATTGTTGTTTTTGAACAAGGTATTTTGGAACAAGTATCCATGGCTACTCACTCTTATTTCAAGACAAAGGATAAGATCAATGGAAAATCATATTATCATGCCTTGAAGATGACTCTTGATCTAACCTTAGAGGAACATGAAGTTTTGTATTATGTGCAAGGGAAAGTGGTGGAGCCTCCTTTAAATGTATTTGTTGCTTCTAGAATGAAGTATAGAAAAGGACAGGTAAAAGGTAAGAAAATATTTGTTGACTCCATTCAAAAGTATCTAATCTCTTATATTTTTTATCTGGGAACTTCCAAGGAAATGCATGATAAGTTGATATGGATGTTCAAAGTCAACAATGCAAATCAAATTCTCTTTCTCAAGAACAAGTTGAAGGATATCAAAATGGAAAAAGGGGAGCCTATATAGGCATATTTCATGAGAATAACTCAAGGAAATAATTATTTGCTATCTATTGGAGAAGTTACTATTGACAAGGAACTCACCCTTATTTCCCTTGGAGATCTTACAAGGCCATGGGAAAAAAATTTCACCACCATTCTCAACAATGACAAGATATCTAGTTTTGATGAGTTATTGGCTAGATGACTCAAGAGAAAATAAGGATGATGGAGAGAGATAAGTATGTTAATGTAAGTGAACATATTGCTTTCTCTACACATGCTAAAAGGAGAATGATATTGGTCCATAAAATTCAAGAAGGTAGAGTTTTTTTATCTAAGAATGGATTCAAATTAGGAAAAGGCAAAGGAATATGCTTCAATTGCAACAAGTTTGGCTACTATGCTAGAGAATGTCCCCAGAAGAAGAATCTTCCAAGGGAAAAAAGAAACAATAAAATAAACAAAATGCCTAACTACAAAGGAAAATGGAATGCTCGTGTTGCTCGAGAAGGAAATAATCAACCTCCCAATAGGAAAAGAAATGCTAGGTATGATGAAAATAATGTTATTGAAAAACAATATGAGTATTATCTCATTTTTGCTTTATTTATTGCCTCTCCTCTAAACACCTTAGATCAATGGTTAATTAACAGTGGAGCATAAAGTAATTTCACTGGATATAAGGAGGTTCTTTCAAATTTAGTTGTGAGGAAGACTAATTTCAATATTATTCTTGGATATAATTCCACATACCCCATTAGAGGAATAATAATTGTTACTCTTCACTTGAACTATGGTCAAACCATACATCTTCAAGATGTTTTGCATGTACCTGATTTGAGGAAGAATTTGGTTTCTATTTTTGCAATGGAGGACAAAGGCTTAAGGGTGGCTTTCACTGATGGAAAGGTATGTGCATGGAATAAGAAATTTAGATATGCTTTTACTCTTTGGTTTAGGTTTGATGGTCTTTATCAAGTTTGTGGAACTCCGTTGGGAGCTTTGGCAAATGACACCTCTATTCAATGTGAACTATGACACCATAGATTTTCTCACTTACATTACACAGCTTTACTAAGTGTAAGGAATACGGTCACAAGGATGCCCCAATTTCATATGAAGACAACTAATATTATTCAAATGATCCATTCTAACATGGCTGGTCCTTTTCCCATGACTTCATTGGGAGGATACTTATACTATGAGATATTTGTGAATGTCTTCTCCCGTAAAATTTGGATTTATTTCTGTAAGAAGAAGGATGAATTATTTAGATGGTTACTCTCATTCAAAGCATTGGTGGAGAATCATATAGGAAAGAATATCAAGACATTGAGAACAGCTAATGGAACCAAATATGAATCTAATGAATTCAATGACTTTTGCAAATAGGAAAGTATTAAGAGGTAGCTCACTATTCCATACAATAAAAAAAAAAATGGAGTCGTTGGGTGAAAGAATCATACAATTATGGAAGCCAACAATGCATGATTCATGATCAAGGCCTACTAGAGTTTTTATGGGGATAAGTTGTGAACATTATTGTGTATGTTCAAAATAGGAGTCCTCATCAAAACTTGGATTTCAAGACACCCGAAAAAATATTCACTGGTAAGAAAATTGATGTTGTACATTTTAGAATCTTTGGTTTTCCTATATATTTTAATTTACCAAAAGAGAAAAGAAACAAGTTGGAAGGCTCTGGGAAGAAAGGTGTATTTGTTGTATATAGTGAATATTCAAAGGAATATTGAATTTACTTACTTGTTTAGAGAAATGTAGTAGTAAGTAGAGATGTTACCTTCAATGAAGACTTTTCCTCGGAAAATCAAGGGATCTCCCCATCACAAAGAAGGATTATGATGCTACTAAAAGTCAAGAAGAACCTCTGATGGATGAACCTATTCTCGATGTTGATGGCTAATGAATCCACTTGATCCGCCTATTTTTGATTCGTCTATCTCGACTAAAAGACCGTTATGGCTTCAATATACACTTCAAGATGCATAAATCATGCTACCTATTGTATCTTAAGAGAAAATCCCTTGGTTGTGAAAGGAATCAGTGCTTAAGACATTTTAAAAGTGTGTCACAGAAATGATTTTATCATGAGGTCTTTATTATGTCCCACTGGAGACTATTTTTCTAAAACCCTTAATGATCTGGAATAATAAAAGATTTCATAATTCCATTCACTGCTGATATCTGAATGAAAAGAATAATTGTAGGGGAAACTCAAAGTAATATGTTGAAAACATAGAATCTAGCACTTTTAAGTTTTAGAGGAAATTCATGGAGAGAGAGGAAACTCAAAATAATATGTTGTAAGCACAGAATCTATTACTTTAAAGTTTCATCAGAAATTTGTGAAGAGAGGGGAAACTCAAAATAATATGTTGTAAACACAGAATCTATTACTTTTAAGTTTCAAAGAGAATTTGTGAAGGGAGAAGAGATGGAGTGAAGGAGCGAAAATTAAGGTTATTTAACTCTTACTCACAAATGTAATTAAGAGATCGGCTACTACATTACTTCACTTCATTCAAAGAAGAAGGGACACAAAATGGAACAAGAAACACGAATCACCATCAACAGTTGCAGGAAACTTACTGCTTCTTTCATTTACCCATCAGAAAAAGAAGTACAAAATGTAATCCCCAAGAGGTCCAGAACTCAGGCCCCGCTTCCTTTCTTTCTCTTTTGCTTAAATACATCAAAAACAGTTTGTAACTGCTGGAACTTCTTATAACTACTCAAACTTCCTAAAACTATGTGAAATACCTATTACATCGCAATTAAAGACTTCATTACAATGTCAATACTTAAACAAGAAATAAAAATAAAATTATAAGTATCAATCTATTTTCATGGATCTAATTTGTTGTTGATGTGTCTTTGTCTGTTTCGGCTGTGATGTCCCAACAGTCTGCATAAACGTGTCTCCACTAGACTTTTCCCATGCTTTTGTGTTTCGAATGCTATCATCGTGTCACCTACTACCCGGCTCTGCCTCTTTTGCTCATTCCAGTTGCGTTATGCCTTTTCTTCTCCTTTGCCCTGCGTCGGATCACATACCCGAGTTTTTCTGCCCACATTCAGACTTTCTTCCCTAAACTGCCACAAAAATTGGACTTGAAATATATTCTACTCACCCTTGGAGAATGCATCGCGTCCACTTTCTATCGCATTTCGACATTTCACTGGTTTCACATTATAATCCTCATTTCCTCCTCCTATGTGATTTAACACAAGAAATGCCTTTCTTCCGGATTTGAAAACTTTTGGAGTTTACCTTCAAAACCACATCGCATCTGCCCCGCAAGTCGTAAATCTGGAATTTTATTATGAAAGATGGGAGGTACGTGTTAAAATTTGTGATGTGCAATGTGCGACGGGCGGAAGGTGACGTGGCAAGCAGAGGTGGGCCCATTAATCACAAATCACAAATCAACGGATTTGTTATGAGAAATGGAAGGTAAGCTATAAAACTTTTGAAGTGTGAAGTGCGAGGAGAGGGAGGTGACGTGGAAAAGAGAGATGGGGCCACCCACAAATCACATGTTACAATTTTTAGCTGGGAGCAACGGGGGTTAAATGTTATATTTTGCGAAGTGCAAAGTGTAGGGGCGGGGAAGGTGACGTGGCATGGCGGAAGCGAGACCGCCCGCATATTGCAAATCGAAAGATTTATGTGTGAGCGGAAAAGGGTAAACGGTACAATTTGCGAAGTGCATTATGTGATGGAACCTATGGCCGATGCATGGCTCTTCTCTGCAATCTCTGATTCATTAACTCTCATGCAACTTTATTTGCGATATCCATTCTTGACTACTTATCTCTAACTTAGATCTTGTGATCTAATCTTGTCCATCCATCTAACTTGAGTTCCTGTGCTATGATCTCCACCGTCCATCTCTCTGCTTCAATTCTACGCTTTGATCTTGACCATCTATTTTCCCCTTTGCACCTCCTCCAAAAACCTTAAGCTCTTTTAGGGAAAATACGTCATTTCTCTGCTTTCTCTTACTTGAAATTAAATGGTGTGGGCTCTAGCTATCACCACGTAATTTCCTTTATTGAGATCTGAAACCACTTGCGGGGGAACTTAAGCGATATTTTGGAATTTGAAGAGAGTGTTACTGCACTTAATGTCAACCGTCGATTGCAGGTGAGCGGATTTAATGAGATTGCTTGCAGGGGCACTCCTTGGTATAAATCTCATGCAATTTGTGTTCCCGAGTTTCCATTGGATCTAGGCACAATGAATACGAGCCTTCACTGTACTCAAACTTGGAAGAATGATAATCTTGTTTAATTTTAACTTCAAGAAACCTTAGCATTAAATGGTATTCTGTAGCGCTAGTCTCTCCTGAGCTTGCGAATAAGCCCGACTTGACCCTTGTGGCGTGCTTTTCTTCTTTGTTGCTCCTTTGGCTTAGATTGTGCTTCCAATGTTGCTACTGCTTCCCTAATTTGGTTCCAGTGCACATGTGATGATGAATCCTAGATTCACTTGTGGTTATCCTTTTGAGCATATTGCGGGTCTTCTTGACATTCTAACAATTGTTCCTCAACAAACTTGAATTGCTAAGGACCTCTCTTGACTTTTAGCTGAGTAAAATTATGCTACAACATCTGGCTCCAATTGGGGACAACACTTTTGGTAGTAAAGTGTTGAGAACTAGTAGATCAGTAGCCTTTATTGGGAATGGAGTCAAAGAGAACTTGTAGATCAGTAGCCTTTATTGGGCATGGAGTCAAATAGCACTTGTAGAAAAGTAGTCGTTATTGGGCATGGAGTCAATCCAAAATGTGAGTTGATCCAGTATGAAATCCTCCTGAAACCTGCTACACTTTGGAATTATTCCTTTATTCTTAAGCTGAAAATACCGAACTAGAAATACTACAACTGAAAATGCTCAAATTCTGAGCTTATTTATGCACAACTCTTATGTATGCATTTATGCCTGAACTTAATCAGGCGAAGTCAGCCTTTGTATAAATGCTTGTTGCTGACAAAAGAAAGTTTTCATATAATTCGCTATTGGATCATAGAACTTATGAGACCAATTTTATTCTACCTCTTTTTCTTGAACATATTGTTGATGTAGACTTTTTTGAACATGACAGCTTCCTTCACGGCTTGACTCCTCAATTTGGGGTTGTATGTGAAAATATTGATTGTGGTTTTCTGTTGATAACCATTCAGGTCGGAGAGAGAAATCTAAGGTTTGTCCCTCATAATGTTGATGTTCTTCGTGTAATGCCAACTCTTGACAAAAATATTCAAGAATTGTAATGCAACATTCATCTCTCATCTCATATAAAGTTGCGTCAAGATCAATATACAATTGGAGGAAAAATATTCTTTATCGAATAAAGAATGAACATTTTAGGCCTTATAATCTTCTAAGGATATAGAGCAGGAAACAATATTCTTGATATGTAAGGGAAAATAGACCATCAAACTGATAGTGAAAGTAAAACTTCCTTTAAAAGATTCAACTTTTGATACCTGTATTTTCCATGGTGCTTTCTCATTTCCTTGCCCACAGAATTCCTCATCTAATGAAAAATTCATCAATGGAGTCGCTAGGTGAATAATACACAAGCAAATTTGTATCTAAATCTTATTCACCATCAAGAAATATATTTCAATACCCAGGGAAAAATAACTTTGTGCCTTCGTCCCCAGCAACGACGCCAAAAAATGTTATATCTTAAGAGACAATCCCTCGGTTGTGAAAGGAATCAGTGCTTTAAGACATTTTAAAAGTGTGTCACATAAATGATTTTATCATTAGGTCTTTGTTCTATCCCTCTGGAGGCTAGTTTTCTAAAACCCTTAATGATCTGGAATAATAAAATATTTCATAATGCTATTCACTATTGATATCTGAATGAAAAGAAGAATTGCAAGGGAAACTCAAAGTAATATGATGAAAACACAGAATATACCACTTTTAAGTTTCAGAGGAAATTCATGGAGTGAGAGGAAACTCAAAATAATATGTTGTAAACACAGAATCTATTACTTTAAAGTTTCATAAGGAGTTTGTGAAGAGAGGGGAAACTCAAAATAATATGTTGTAAACACAGAACCTATTACTTTTAAGTTTCAGAGATAATTTGTGAAGGGAGAAGAGATGGAATGAAAGAGCGCAAATTAAGGTTATTTAACTCTTACTCACATATGTAATTAAGAGATCAGATGTTACATTACTTCACTTCATTCAAAGAATAAGGGACACAAAATGGAACAAGAAACACGAATCATCATTAGCAGTTGCAGGAAACTTACTGCTTCTTTCATTTACCCATCAGAAAAATAAGTACAAAATGTAATCTCCAAGAGGTCCAGAACTCAAGCCCGGCTTCCTTTCTTTCTCACTTGCTTAATTACATCAAAAACAATTTATAACTGTTAGAACTTCTTGTAACTACTCAAACTTCCTAAAACTATGTAAAATACCTATTACATCGCAATTAAAGACTTCATTTCAATGTCAATATTTAAAGAATAAAGAAAAATAAAATTAGAAGTATCAATCTATTTGCATGGATCTGATTTGTTGTTGATGTGTCTCTGTCCGTTTCGGCTATGATGTTCCAATAGTATGCATAAACACGTCTCCACTAGACTCTGCCCATGATTTTGCATTTTGAATGCTATCATATTATCACCTACTACCTGGCTCTGCCTCTTCTGCTCATGCCTACTGCGTTATGCCTTTTCTTCTCCTTTGCCCTGCGTCGGATCACATACCCAAGTTTTTCTGCCCCTGTTCAGGCTTTCTTCCCTAAACCGCTACAATACTTAGACTTGAAATATATTCTACTCACCCTTGGAGAACACATCACGACTGCTTTCTATCTCATTTCAGCATTTCACCGGTTTCACGTTATAGTCCTCCTTTCCTCCTCCAATGCGATTTAACACAAGAAAATCCTTACTTCCAGATTTGAAAACCTTGGGAGTTTACCTTCGAAACCACATCGCATCCACCCGCAAATCGTAAATCGGGGATTTTATTATGAAATATGGGAGGTAAGTGTTAAACTGTGTGATGTGTGAAGCGCGACGGGCGAAAGGTGACATGGCAAGCAGAGGTGGGTCTGCTAATCGCAAAATGCAAATCAGAGGATTTGTTATGAGAAATGGAAGGTAAGCTCTAAAACTTGCGATGTGCGAAGTGCGGGGAGAGGGAGGTGACATGGAAAAGATAGGTGGGGTCACCCGCAGATTTTATGTCACGAGGTTTAGCTCGGAGCAGCAGGGGTTAAATGTTATATTTTACAAAGTGCGAAGTGCGGGGGCGGGGAAGGTGACGTGGCATGGCAGAAGTGGGATCGCCTACATATCACAAATCGCAAGATTTATGTGTGAGCAGCGAAGGGTAAATGGTAAGATTTGTGAAGTACGATATGTGATGGAACATATGGCCGACACGTGGCTCTTCTCCACAATCTCTGATCCATTAACTCTCATGCATATTTATTTGCAATATCCATTCTTGACCACTTATCTCTAACTTAGATCTCACGATCTAATCTTGTCCATCCATCTGACTTGCGTTCCTGTGCTATGATCTTCGTTGTCCATCTCTGCGCTTCAATTTTTCACTTTTATCCTGACCATCTATTTTCCCCTTTGCGCCTCCTCCAAAACCCTTAAGTTATTTTAGGGAAAATATGCCTTTTCTCTGCTTTCTCTGACTTGAAAGTAAAGGGCGTGGGCTCCTGCTATCACCACGTAATGTCCTTTATTGAGACCTTAAACCACTTGCAGGGGCACTTAAGCGGTTTTTTGGAATTTGAAGAGAGTGTTCCCGCAGTTAATGTCAACCGTCGATATACAAGTGAGCGGATTTAACGAGACTACTTGCGGGGGGCACTCCTTGGTATAAATCGCGTGCAATTTGTGTTCTCGGGTCATCGTTGGATCTAGGATGCAATGAATAAGAGCCTTTGTTGTACTCGAACTTGAAAGAATGATAATCTTGTTTAATTTTAACTTCAAGACATCTTAGCATTAAATTTTATTATGTAGCGCTAGTCTCTCCGAAGCTTGCGAATAAGCCCAACTTGACCCTTGTTGTGCGCTTTTCTTCTTTGATGCTCCTCTAGATTATATTGTGTTTCCAATGTTGTTGCTACTTCCCTGAATTTGGTTCCAATGCACATGTGATGATGAATCCTCATTGTGCTTGTGGTTATCCTTTTGAGCATATTGCAGGTCTTCTTGACATTCTAACAATTGTTCCTCAACAACCTTGAATTGCTCAGGACCTCTCTTGACTTTAAGCTGAGTCAAATTATGCTACAACATCTGGCTCCAATTGGTGACAGCACTTTTGGTAGCAAAGTGATGAGAACTGGTAGATCAGTAGCCTTTATTGGGAATGGAGTCAAAGAGAACTTGTAGATCAGTAACCTTTATTGGTCATGGAGTCAAATATCACTTGTAGAACAGTAGTCATTATTGGGCATGGAGTCAATCACAAATGTGAGTTGATCCAGTATGAAATCCTCCTGAAACCTGCTACACTTTGGACTTCTTCCTTTATTCTTATTCTGAAAATACTGAACTAGAAATGCTACAAATGAAAATGCTCAACTTCTGAGCTTATTTATGCACAACTCCTACGTATGCATTTATGCCTGAACTTAATCAGGCGAAGTCAAACTTTGTATAAATGCTTGTCTAACGAAAGAAATTTTTCATATAATCCGCCATTGGATCATAGAAGTTATGAGACCAATTTTCTGCTTCCTCTTTTTCTTGAGCATCTTGCTGATGTAGACTTCTTTGAACATGACATCTTCCTTCACTGCTTGACTCCTCAATTTAAGGTTGTATGTGAGAAGATTGATTGTTGTTTTCTGCTGATAACCATTCAGGCTGGAGAAAGTAATCTAAGGTTTGTCCCTCATAATGCTGATGTTCTTCATGTAATGCCAACTCTTGACAAAAATCTTCAGGAATTGTAATGCAATATTCATCTCTCCTCTCATATAAAGTTGTGTCAAGATCAATAATACAATCGGAGGAAAAATCTTCTTTCTCCAATAAATAATGTACATTTTTGGCCTTATAATCTTCTGAGGATATAAAGCAGGAAACAATATTCTTGATATGTAAGAGAAAATAAGCCATCAAGATGATAGTGAAAAATAAAACTTCCTTTAAAATATTCAAACTCTGATACCTGTATTTTCCACAGTGCTTTCTCATTTCCTTGCCCGCATAATTCCTCATCTAATGAAAACTTCATCAGTGGAGTTGCTAGGTGAATAATACACAACCAAATTTGTATCTAAATCTTGTTCACCATAAAGAAATAGATTTAAATACCCAGCGATCGTCTAGTTATAAAAAGGTATATTCCAAGGAATATTCCTTGGAATATTCTTGAAATATTCCCCGAGGTGGGTCACTAAGCAGATGCCAAGTGGTAACATTTTACTGGCTGAGAATCCAGGTTACGTGTCAATTTTTGGTTGGTGTTGGTTGTACCAATGAGGTCACAACACGTGGCAATCTCGGAGGCCGCCACGTTCCCCCCCAAGGTCGAAAGGTTATGTAAAATTTTTCATCAAATTTCAGGCGGAGACTCCGAGGTTTGACCCCGCGACCTCCCACCACACAAAGCTGGATTCCGCATATATTTAAATTAAAGGTTGTTGTATGATGGGGAAAAATAGGGGCCAACCCTAGTCCATAAGACCACCAGCTAGGACCATCGTCGAGAGCTCCGACTTAAACACGGGGTTTAAAGCTCTAAACCATAGTTAATTAAACCTTAATCATGATGATTAGCGCCTAATCTCGATTATAATTTCGGATTAGTTTAAAGCGCACACCTAGCACTTAAAATGTGCTTAATTAGAATTAACCCCCACTTAGCACTAATTGCAGATTAGTTGGCGAACCTCCGTATTTGGTGGAAACTGCCAGTTGTAGTTACAGTTAACTAGTTTAGGGCCAGATTTAGTTGGAGAAATTGAAAAGGCCATAAATTTTTCAATTTTTGACCAATTCAAGCTTAGAAAGAGGCTAGCTAACCATTTTGAGACATTTTGGACTCATTTGAGCAGGTTACGAGAGAAAAGGAGCATTCTAAAGAGGTTAATTTGAAAATTTTAGCATAATATAGAGGCCCAAACCATGGAAGCTGGACCAAGGAGATGTAGCCCAGGAGCGGTGAACTCCTTCATCAAATACTTATGTTAATGTTATGTATGGTGATGTTCTGTAATTTAGTTACTGTTGTTCAGCTCTTGTTTTTATGTTAAATTTCTCACTAAATTGACATGAAAAACACTCATGATACTTGATAATTTGCAAGAAAAATTGACCCCTTAAGCACATATAAGACATTGAACTCATAATCTGAAAGTGTAATTAGCACAACAAAACTAACATACTCCATTCAGATCATTTTTTTGTATTAGAGCTCAAGTTCATTAGGTTTTTTTGTGCAATAAAGGATCTAATTGTTTGCAAATTTGTGTCATGCTTACAAGTTTAAAACTCAAAAGAGGAGAAGGGAAGTTGGTTGAGAGCCCTGCAGTTGGGTCAAGAGGAATAAGGGAAAGGTTGCCAAAGTATTCAACACCAGCACATCCTCAAGTTGAAGTTGAGTCTTCATTGAGCATGTCTCATGAAGGAGAACCTATAATGAAAAAATATTAGAGAGCATTCAGGAAGGAATTATTTGATATGACTGAGATGGTTAAAGTCCTCTATGAGGAAAGGAATGTAAGGATGCAAGGAGAGAGTTCAAGGCCTCCAAGAGGAGAGGTTTCTCCGGGAGGTGGTAAGAAGCCACCTTCCACTCCACTATCATCCTCACCACCATCTTCACCTTCCTCTTCATCATCTTCCACTACCACAACACTACAACCTGTTCATACACATACTTCAAAAGAATCTGGTAAATCACCTTTTCTTAAAATTGATGTTAAGTTTGAGCTTCCAATGTATAATGGTGAAGTGAATGTAGAGAAGATGGATAATTGGATTTGTCAATTAGAGGTTTATTGGAGAATTCAGAACCTTCAATAAGATGACATAAAGATTCAGTTGGATTCCTTGAGAATGGAGGGATCAACACTTGTATGGTGGGAAGCAACGACTCAAGAAGAGATTAACACCCTGGTAAGATCTCAATGTCTTGGTAAAATTTTATTGCTGCCATCAAAATGAAATTATGTACTCTAACTTACATGCAAAAGGCCATTATGAACTGGAAAAATTTTAGACAATTGAAAGGGAAAAGTGTGCAAGATTATACTCATGAATTTAGGAGAAGAGCTCTTATTTTGGGTGTCAATTTGTATTCTCAAGAAACTTTGTTAAATTATATTGGGGGTTTGCACAGTTATCTTAGACATACTATTCTCATGTTTAATCCCACAAACTTAGATGAGGTTTGCGTTCAAGCCATACATCTAGAAGCAAGAGGGGAACATATTGTAGATGAGAAAAGTGATAGTTTCCTTGAGTATGAGGGTAAAGGAAAGGGCAAGTTTAATGGAAGAGGAAAGAAAAATAGTTCTATTAAAATAGAAAAATATAAACTCACATGTAAATATTGTTTGAAGAATGGCCATGATGAAGACCATTGTTGGCAAATCCATTCAGAATTGAAGCCAAACAAACTTTAAGCCAAACAGAAGGAGAAAATTGTTGCAATCATTGAACATGACTTAGGTTCAAAATCAGGAGATGAAACCAAGATTACAACAATGGGTTTGAAAGGTAAGAACGTAGCAAGCACTAGTTCTTCAAGTTTTTCCAATGTAACTGAAGATGAAGATACAAGAATTGAACTCTTTCATATTAGAGTCGTTTCAAAGCATACCAAAATAGACACACTAATTGATAGTGGTTCTCAAGCTAATTTGATTTCCGAAGACTTAGATAAGAAGTTAAATATTGAAATTATTACACATATAAGACCTTATTCTTTAGGGTGGATATGAAAGAATGAAAACTTGCAGGTAACAAGGAAATGCATCCTAAGGTTTCCAATCAATTCATACTTTCTTGACGAAGTTGAACTTGATGTAGTGTCACTTCAAATTTCAGGTATTGTTTTGGGAAGTCATTATCTTTATGATAGGAAAGCAGTATTTCATCGCCATGAGAATAAGTATCACTTGTTTAAGGATGGAATTGAGTACATAGTTAGAGAACATAATAAGAAGATAATTTTGTCTCTTATACATGCAGGAGAAATGAAGAGAATAGTGAATGCAAGTCAAAATTTGACTTTGTTAATGTTCAATCATAGAGATGTTTTGAATGAGACCTTTCAAAAATATGCATCGAATGAAAATTTTGATTTCATTGAAGTTGCTAATGCTTGTAATAAGATGTTTCGGGACTCTAATAGGTTGCCTTTGAAAGGAGGTAAACAAGATGTGAAATATTTGCAGTACTCAACGTCAGTGTTGAGCAGTGTTGGAAACAACATGCCAGTGCAAGAGAGTGCAAAGGTCAAAGAGAAAGCGCCCAAGAAACTTGAAAAATAAGGCATAGGTTCCACAAGTACTTTTTTTTGTTTCAAAATGGTACATGGAAATGGAAAAAACACTTGGTCAAAATTCAACACAAGTACAAGGCAAGACAAGCTAAAAATCGCCATGTCAACAGTGTTTGAGGTGAGATAGTTTTCAAGTTTCCTTTGATTGACGAACGAGGTGGAAACAAGTTTGTTTCTGCAAGGATAGCTTGTTTTTATACAATTTCAAGGAAATTGCAACATGACGGTGTCTACAACAGAAAGACAAGGTCTCCAGAGTCAAGGAAAAATATTAGTTTTTGTGAAAAGCTCAGATTGTTGAAATTGGGAAAATTCCAATGGATTGAGACTAGAAGGGTGAGGGAACTGTACCCTCATCCACATGTTCAGTAATGAAAGATATTTTGGGGTCTAAACCCTCATCTCGAAACCTGAATGACCGCGTAGTGCTCGTCATTTTGAATTCGGCGCACTTTGTTTCACGAAAAATGGTCATTGTATGCTCCCGGAAACACAATATGTTTGCTTGGCTAAACATGAAAATTTTGTGCAAGGATGACAAGGATGTTGACTAGGCATCCGTACCATCCATTCAAAAAAAGGTATATTCCAACGAATATTCTCAAAATATTCCCCTAGGTGGGCCACTCAGCGAATGCCAAGTGACAACGTTTTATTGGCTGAGAATCTGGGTGACATCTCAATTTTTGGTTGGTGTTGGTTGGACCAATGAGGTCATGACACATGGCAAGCTTGGAGGCCGATACGTGCCCCCCAAGGTCGCCACACAAATTCATGCCTTACCGCCTCCGTTATCCATTAGTCCTTATAAAACTATGGATTCTGCATATATTTAAATTAAAGGTCATTGTATGGCAGGGGAAAAGAGGGGCTAGCCCCAGTCCATAAGACCACCAGCCAGGAACACATACGGGAGATCCAACTTAAACGTAGGGTTTACAACTCTAAACCACAGTTAATTAAACCTTAATCATGATGATTAACTCCTAATCTCGAATCTAATTCCGAATTAGTTTAAAGCGCACACTTAGCGCTTAAACTGGGCTTACTTAGCGTTAACCCCCACTTAGCACTAATTGTGGATTAGTTTGCAGACCTCCGGATTTGGCAAAAACTGCCAGTTGTAGTTACAATTAACTACTTTAGGGCCAGATTTAGTGGGAGAAATTGAAAATGCCATAAATTTTGCAATTCTCGACCAATTCAAGCTCAGAAAGAGGCTAGCTGACCATTTTGAGCCATGATGGACTCATTGGAGCGGGTTACAAGAGAAAAGGAGCGTTATAAATAGGTAAATTTGAAAATTTGAGCATAATACAAAGGCTCAAGCCATGGAAGCTCGACCAAGGAGATGTAGCCCAGGAGGGGTGAACTCCTTCATCAAATACATGTGTTAATGTTATGTATGGTGATGTTTTGTACTTTATTTGTTATTGTTCAGCTCTTGTTTTTATGTTAAATTTCTCACTAAATTGACATGAAAAACACTCATGAGACTTGATAATTTGCAATTAAAATTGACCCCGTAAGCACACATAAGACATTGAATTCATAATCTGAAAGAGTAATTAGCACAAAAAAACTAAAATACTCCATTTAGATCATTCCATGTGATTATAGCCTAATTTCTCCAGTTTTGAGAATGCGGTCCTAGGATCAGTGCCACCTTTTCAGGCCTGCCTCCAAACCACTACCCAGAATTGCTTGAGACTCTCCATAATCATATTTAACATGGAAACAAAGCTAAAAATTCAATCTCAACTAAAAAAATTGACCTAGATTGCATATAACATATCATACATTTCGTCAAACACATGGCAAACATGTAATCTACAATTCATGAATCCAATCATGAAAGTCTGAGATTCATTAGAGAATCATCGAGAAGGAACTCTACCCTCTCCACATAGCTACATTAACACTTATTAGTCCATAATTTCATCAACCGATCAATAGCTAAACAATTCATAATCAAATCCATATAAGATACACATCATATAAACAATATATAACCATAAAATAACCAACGTATAAACCATGGCATCCCAGCCATGATATGACCAATACATTGCTGACAAATATACATGAATCACAAAAGAAGAATAACTCTTATTAACATTTGAAATTACCAAACCAAGTCATGGTTTTCCATGTACCACCTGACCATAGATCAGGCTAAACAAAATCTCTCTTTCATTCAATCACCCCCGCACCATTTTCCAGCATGAATGTGGGATATCATGGAATAAACCAAAACAAATATTCGAGGGATTCCAGAGGCCAAACTACATCAACCATTAACTAGTGATTCCACCTCACGGTCGAAAATCACTAACACCAACCAAATTGGTCTCTACCCAAGTTGTTCAAGGCTCTAGGAACTAATAACTCAACTCATAGCTTTCCATGCATCCAAAGCATTTTTCCAACCCGACTCTAGGGACTAGTAACTCGACCGCCAAGGGCTCTAGAGTGCTTATCCCAACCTAAGCTCTAGTACTAGCAACTCAACCCAAGTTGTTCTAGAGCTTCTAGAGCGTTTGTTCCAACCCACAACCATAGGAATTATGAACACCAACCAAAAAATAATCAAGTGGAAAAACCTACAACACCGTGGTTATCTAGGAAATGGAAAGGTAAGGCTAAAACCATTGTCAATCCAGGAAAATATCCATGAAAATGACAACACATAACCAACAAATCATATGCATATACAATGCATCCATAAATCAGAAATGAAATCACACATGCAACCTGTTACCTGCAAAAAAATCCAGTTCTAGTTTTTGATCCACCTATTCCTTTACACTTTCATGCTTCCCTTTTCCTTCTTTCTCCAAATCCAAAGTATGTCAAAGTGCTCCAAGAATTCTCCAATAATACTCTACATGTCCAAGAGTATGAGAGAGTGAGAGAATAGAATGAGAGAGCCAAAGACTAAACTGACAAAAGTTGTGAACTGGTCCTCAAAAAACTTTTTATCATTGAGGCCTCTATTTTCTTCATTTTCCTCTATTTTTTCTTCCATTTGGCATCTCATGCAAATTTGTGACCTTTCACCTTCCTTTTCTCCTATTTTCCTATATTTCATAAATAAAATGCCAACAAATGCCACTTTATCTTTTACAATTTCCATAGCCATTAATTAATCACCAATAATACCCCCTTACTATTTTTTTCCCAACATTTAGATTGAAATACGTGTCCCATGGCCTTGGTCTTATTTTTATCTAAATAGTGTTGGGTATGTGTTATATTCTTTCCACGACTAGCCCCACATGTTGTACATTGCACCGGGCGCAACATGGGGGTCACAAGGGGGGAGGCAGCCCCCATTGTTGGGGTCTGGGGTAGCGCCCCGGCGAAAATTTTTTTGGTGTGCGAAACCACTCATAGGCGGACCCACCCATGTTTTGTGCATGAGTTTGCACATGGTTTTGGGGTACGATGGTTTTCAGCCCCTAGTATTTTGTAGATCCAGTCAAGGGAACTACGGTTATGTTCTAATCCAAGGTTAATGGATTGGGGTTTATGTATGCTTCGGCATGTATATATATGTGTTGTAACACTAAAAGGAATAATAATGAAAAATCAAGCTGGTCATCTCGATTTGGGATCTAGGGGAAAATCTCTGTGTTTATCTGTTCTATGTTTTATGCTCTCGCTATTGTTTATTTTCTGTTATAAGATTCGTGTGTAGATAATTTTTGTTCAGGGTTAAAACCTACAAATAGAAAATCAATTAGGGGTTGTTACAAAGACCACATTATTACATGAATCACTTAAGGAAGAAGTCTTCATGGAAAAACCTTATGGTTTTGAAGAGCAGGATATAAAAACTCATGTATGAAGGTTGAAGAAAGCCCTCTATGGGTTAAAGCAAGCCATTAGGGCTTGGTATGAGAGGATTTATAGATGTCTCATGAAGCTCGGATTTACAAGGAGCTATGTTGATCCAAACTTACAGTTCAAGGTTGAAAATGGCATGCCACTTATGTTGGTCTTATATGTTGATTATCTATTTATGATTGGTGTAGACCCTCTCATTTATCATTGTAAAAGGGAGTTGACTTCTGAATTCGAGATGAAGGACCTAGGATTGATTCATTACTTCCTAGGCTTGGAGGTATGGAAAAATCTAGGTGAGATTTTCCTTTCTAAAGAAAAATCTATTGTGAAGTTGTTATAAAGATGTGGCATGGTGGACTGCAAGTATGTGACTACACTGATGGAACTAAATTTCAAGAAGCTATGTGGAAGTGTTGTTGTCTGATTTTGGAAAATCCTACCAATATATACAACTTATGGGAGCATTGATGTTCCTGGTGAACACACGACCGAACATATACTTTATTGTTAAAATATTGAGTCAATTTATGGTTGAGGCTCATCATATGGATTGGGTTGTTGCAAATAATATTCATGGTACTATCAACCATGGACTGAGATACACTGTTAGGGATCTGAGATTACATGGATATACTGATGTTGATTGGGTTGGAAATGTGGTCGATAGAAAAATCACGTTTTGGATGTTATTTCTCTTTGGGATCTGCTTCCATCTCATGGATGAGCCAAAAAAAAATATTAGGTTGAATATATTGCAGCTAGTATGGCTTGTTTTGAAGCCATTTGGTTGAGGAAGTTATTCAATGAGATATTTGATCATGTGCTGGATACCACAATCATTTATTGTGATAGTCAAAGTGGGATTCTCCTTTTAATGAATCACGTGTTCCATGACCAATCTAAGCATATTGATATTAGGTACCATTTTACCCGAGATATGGTACAACGAGGAGTAATAAGGCTCCAACACATCGGGACGAATGAACAGGTTGTTGACATCATCATAAAGCATTTGGGAAAATCCATGTTCTTATCCTTCAAAGAGAGACTTGGAGTCATGGAAAGACCCTCCCATGAGGGTCCCGATTGAGTTATACATTAAGCGCTGGGAGCTCCTAGGGGCCTGGGGTACTAGTTGGAGCTATATGAGCATAGGGTGAGTGGTTCACCTTCCCTTGTGGACTACATAACCTAACATGTGAGCACAGGGTGAGTGGTTCACCTTCCCCTATGGAAACCCCAACATACATCCTACCCTTGTAGTCTCGGACTCTTGGGAACTACCTCTTATCTGTCCAATGAGTTGGGAAAATCACTTAGGGTTACTTAGTACTACTGATGGACACGTCAGGTACTATTGTATTCCCTATGAGTAGGATGCATGATGTTCAACAACTTGATCACTAAGGATCAAGCCTAGTAGGGTTTCTATCTCTAAACATGAGGACTTGCCTCTGTCATTTTGGCAAGAGTGGTAGGGTCTTGTGACCCGCCCTCTTTCAATCCTTTCTTATTGGACTATAATATAAATCTTCAACAGAGATGATACAAGCTTCATAGATGGCGCATGATGGACATGATAGCATAACCATGGATGAATGTTGACAAGTGGAATAGTTGAGAGGGAGTATTAAAGAGTGAAACTAGGGGCTAATTCCCTTTCCTGAAAGACTTTCATGATATATATATATATATATATATATATATATATATATAATTCACTTATCATCACATTTCTTCTTGTACTTATTGTTGATGTTCTATCTACAATTACTGTCAATGACGATTTAAAGTGAATGTTATTGAATTTTAAATGTGATTTCTATTAGAATATGAAGTAAAGTTGTTATTGGGATAATAAGGCATTGAAGTAATTGTTTCAAACATAGAACATACCATAAAATTTAACACAGACTAACTTGTTCCCAAGGAAGTTCGACTTGTACATTTTAGCAGGCTTTGAATCAATAAAAATTATTTTTCCTACAAATGTCCAAATGGGACATGACTCAAGTACATTTTATTTGACTCAAAATAATTTCTTTTTGACTCTTATAATCATGAAGAACATGCTCTGACCAAAAATAAATAATAATAATAAATATGTCAATGATAAAAATTACACTTTTATTATATTATGAAGATCGACACTCGTTACATTTTCAAAACAAATCATATTCAAACCACACATGTTGAGGGTGAGAATGTTCAAAATTTTAAGTACTTGAATATTATTATAGGTAATTATGTGTTGCATTTATATTTTCTTGCCATTGATATGGATGATGTGGATATTATTCTTGGATATCCCTGTATGGACACAACAGGTACCATTATTATTGATGTGAAAATGAAGTTTACAAAGCTTGTGTACAAGAAAGAGAAAATCACATTGTAGAATATTTCTCCTATTAAACAAGAAGGGCTCAAGGTGTCACATGAATAATTCATGTCAAGAAAACTAATTACAATGCTTATTGGCACATCAAATGAAGAATTTAAGGTCGAATAATAATAAGAGCCTTATAGAATCACATGAGAAAATCCCTACGAAGAAAATTAAAAGGAAGGAGAATTTGAAATTTTTCATTCCTCAAAGGAACCACAAATTGAAGGGTTGGAAAAGGGACAGCCAATAGCTAAGATTCTTATATATTTCCACCCATGCCAATAGGCTATGAAAAACAAGTCATCAAGGAAAGAACATGAGTATCAACAAACTTACCATAGATGAATGTGGAACTAGAATGGTGCATAAAATGTAGGCACATCATGGACTAAAATAAATGCATGGAGATATAAAAGTATCGCAATGACGATATGGAACCAAAGGAGCAATCACGATCGAGATGCAGGGAAGATCATAGTTGGACACCATTTATATATGTTCACTAGGATGGATGGATGCTCATACATGGTACCAATAGACTACATTACTTAGTAGTGTCTTTGCCATACCTTTGGGGATGAGTGCACAACCATGTCTTAAGCGACATGAAGATGGAGAGCATCCTCGACCACCCATTGTAAGAATGTGACAATTTTAAATGTTTTTGGGTTTCCACCCAAAGAGGGGGGAAACTTTCCCATCATGTGAGCTAGAGCGCCAAGCAGGATTCAGGTGACATGGTCACCTGAGAGTGCTACACATTGGACCGAGCAAGTTTGATTGAGAGGAGAGCACACCCAATGGATGCACCCACACTACATAAAGCAACATGATGAGGGACTGCACAAAAAAATGTTTAACTGATGTATGGATGTTGAGACATGTCATCCTGAGTGAGGTATGAGTGGTATATTCAACTGAGTGGGACCACATGAGTTGCATTAGTATGCACAATGTGGATTTGTGGTAACCCATAGGTCAACCTGAGTAATCAAGTGGTTGCAACCCTTCAACATCTCCCAATATGTGTGGGTATATATACAACTAGGAGTTGGATGAGGGGGAGAAATATGACACAACAATTTGGTGGAAGAGAACCAAACACAAGATAGTCGAATAAAGGATAATTTAATGGATCAAAGAGGAAAGGAATAACTGAGTCGTGAGCCATGTGATTCACTTGGATGAGGTCAAGAATCAAGGTCACATAAGGGTGATGGGTTCATTGAAAAATCCAAGTAGAGTAAAAGAAGAGTTGTGGGTTCAAGATAAAGGTGCAATCTATGGGTACAAGTCTGAGGGTACATAATCAAAGATGCAGGTTTGATATTTCAAGGCCATGGGTAGATTTTTCCACCTGATGGGTGAATGAGTCAATTTAGTCGTACCCAAGGTGACCCAAACTTACATTAAAAGGTTGGTTGTTGCTTTGTATTTGGAAAGTACAAGTAGGGGAGTGGTTTGAGCCTCATCTCTTCTGTTGTAACTCGAAGATAATGTATAAAGTATAAATGAAGATAATTATAAAAGCTTTGAATGTTACAACCTTCCACCCTATATAATTTTGTACATGTGTATTTATATGATGTTCATGGATTTATGTTGTTGATGAATTTATGGTGCACAATTATTCGATTGGAGATATTGTCATGTCGTACTTGTGAATTGGTTTCTTATAATTATGTAACAAGTGTTAACTAATGACATTATAAGTACAATGAAGAGGCATAGTTCAAGTATTGTACTCGTAAGTTGGTCATGTATTTTTTGAGGAAGGACTTTGGTGTCACACTCTCATAGGTCATGACACATCTTATATCATGGTAATGCTTTGGGGGAATGACAGGTGGTATAAGAGCATTAAAAATGAAGAGCACACAAAGCTATTCACCACACAAAGGTGATATTAGATATTATTTTGATAGGTTCATCAACATATAGACTCTTATTCATCAACGAGATAGTGTTGGAGTAGGATTATCTAGTGGGAAGTTTATCACTTTGAGGAGGTGATTTGTAGGCTTGCAAGTTGGAAGCATTCTGCTATCTGGAGTGATTGGGGGTATTTCTATGATCAACTGCCATAAAGGATATATTGGATTGGCTTATGTTTTTATTAGGCTTAGTTATCACGGGAATTTTTGTAGGGATAACAACTGGAGTTTCTCTAGCACAAAGAGATGCTCACATAGGTAGAACGCTTACTGAAAGACAACATGAAGATGAACATACCAATATAATGTATGGAAAAGATGAAGGTTACCACAAAGAGGTATGCCAAAAACACTAAATAAATGAAAAACAACAAGATCCATGAGTTGGACGTTCCTTCAAGGAATTGAAATAAGTAATATTTCTCTATCAGTAGCATAGAATTTTGTTGATGGAGAAAGGATGGATAAACTTGAAGAGAAGATGAATGATCTCATTGGTTTTTTTTTGGTGAGCAATCAAAGGATGATTGCGTTATTGAAGAAGGTTTTTCAGCATAATTTTTCCATCACTTCAATTAAAGTAAATTCTAAAGAACCAAAGACATATGATGGCACTAGAAGTGTAAAGGTACTAGGCAACTTCTGTTGGGACATGGAGAAATATTTAAGTCAGATGAGTGGATGCAAAAATGAAGCAATAGTAGGGACTACTGCTAAATATTTCATAGGGACAATGAAACTATGGTGGAGATCCATAATGGAATATTTGGTAGTTGGTTACATTACTGAAAGTATCACTACGTGGGCAGAAGTGAACGAAACTTTGTATGTGCATTCTGGACTGGGAAATAAATCATGGGTTGCAAGGAATAGGCTAAGGAGTTTAAAACAAACAAAATGCATTTAGGCCTACATCAAATAATATTCAGGGCTCACATTGGATATTAAGGATATGTTAAAGGAGGATTGGTTGTTCAGTTTTATGATTATATTGCAGCCATGGGCACTGGCTAAAATGAGAATGTAGAACGTGTAGTCTCTTGCAACAAATATCATTGTAATAGATAAGATTTTGGATTTTTCAAATGAAGGGAAGACAGAAGGAATAAAGCATGATGGTAGAAAGGGAAAGAAGAAGGATGTAAAAGGAAAGAGGAAGTGTTTGAAAGAGGATGAACCAAAACAAGATAAAAAAGGGAAAGAGAAGAAGCCTCTTTCCTGTTGGATATGTCCATTGAAGTAGAAATTAGTTGTTATGGAGCAAGAAGAGAGGCCATTTGTGGGAATGATGCAAGTTTTGGGAGAAATTTCTACTAAAAGGACATTCTAAAGCATGACTAGAGTCAGATTCGACTAAACCTTGTAATTGTTGATATTGATGGGAGTTAGTGGATTGCTATGGTAGATAGTGGTGCAGCTCACAACTTTACAAGGAAATATGTGGCGAGACAGTTGGGTTTGCAGATTGTACCGACTCACATGTTCTTCAAGTCTGTAAACTTCAAGGATAAGAGAGTACTTAGAACAACCATGGATGTACCCATTCAAATATAATATTGGAAAGGGAATATTGAATTAATTTTTATATAGTTGGATGAATATGTTGTTGTATTAGGATAGGAGGGAGAGTTGTACCAATTCACCATATGGGAAGATCATTCATTCTCTCAAGACATGATCTAGTGGTATTGCATACAATGAGAGTCGACATGGATGTAGATTTGAGGATGAAATCTATTCATGTGAAGGATAGATAGATGAGCATTTAGGCACATCATAGATTAGATAATGTGGAGTCTATTATGTTGCAACATGTGAAGATTATGTAGACCTTGACAGATAAGGTTACGAGCTTATCATCATAATCTGATGTAGCAGATGAGGATGGTAGTGATGAGGCCTCATTACCTAATGTTGTTGATGATGTAGAGGATGATTGTGATAATTGTAATGATGATGATGAGAACATAAGGATTTCATCAACAGTCTAGGATGATAAACAAGGAGATGAGCCTTGGTATTTACAAGCCAACAAAGATATTAGTTCTTCCAAGGAGACAGAAGAGTTGTATGGTTGGCCATAAGATCAAGAGTTGAAGCATATTCTTAAGGAGAGTGAAGGTAGGATTGGATCCTACCCTTCTTTGTTCAGATACATTACAAATAGTTATGGAGGAGTAATCCCAGGACTGAGAGGACCTTTTCTAGGATCATATAGAGCTTACTCAATTACTTGAGGAGCACATTCAAGGGTAGGAGGAGTATATAATGGATTTTGGAGATGTATTTCTCGAGGCTACCCCACTTCATCCTCGCACTAAACCATTTGGACATGGGCTCATTTTCAGTTACTCGAGGTAGCAAGTCCTAGATACGCAATCGTTCCCTAGGGTAATTTCTTCATGAGCAGTGTTGATGAGGAGTATTTTTGGATGATGATGTGATTTGAGGGTTTTTTCACTTGTATGGGATGATGTTTTAGAAAATTATATATTACAGAGCAATGCAACACATAAAATATGTGGAAAACACAAGCACACAAAACACATAAAACCAGAGAGACACAGATATACGTGGTTCACCCATTTTGGGCTACGTCCACCCTGAACATCCAGTCCTTCCTTTCTATTATCCAGCAAAATCAAGAGACACAACCTACATCAGATCTGTTGTAATATCCTATGTTCTCTCTCACAGTCTCCCTATCTGTTTCTCACTCTAAGAATACACATACAATACACAGCCGCAATACAATACCCTCATACAAGTGAGGGGTTGCCTTCTAGGGAAAAAAAAAAAACCTAAACTAAATATAACTTCTATTGTCAGATCATCCGCCTAATGAACGGCCCAGATTGACAAGAAATTACTATAGTTTTAAAAGGCAATTTTACATCTGTTTTTAGCTTCGGGGGCGCTACCCCTGAAACCCCTCGCCAGGGGGGAGGGGGGCTCTATAAAGTCGTTGTCGCCCCTCCCCTGGACCCCCCAGGCGGCATTTAATTATGAGTGGTGTTTCTGCCCCCATTAAGGTATAGGTTCCAAAGCTATGATACAAAATAAACAAGATAATCATGCTCCACACCCAACAATCTCCCACTTGGAGACTAATTGTAGCAAATCCACCGCTGCTTCATTTGCTGGAAAATGACTCCAATTTGGACCTGGCTATTTCTCATATTCATCATCATACTTGAAGACCAATTTAAACTGAGCATATTCTCAGTTTCTCCCTTGTTACAACTTTTGTTAGCATATCTGCAGGATTCTGGCTAGAGTGTATCTTTTCCAGCTTCAACTGTCCATATTCCAATACTGACCGTATGAAATGGTACTTGAGTTGTATGTGTTTAGTCCTGGAATGAAATGTTGAGTTATTTGCAAGATGAATGGCACTTTGTCTATCACTGTATAACGTGCCCATATCATGCTTCTTACCCAATTCATCCATAAACCGTTGTAACCAAATCATTTCTTTACTAGCCTCTGTAGAAACAACATACTCTCCTTATGTTGTTGAAAGTGCAACAACACTTTGGATTTTTGAAACCCAACCAACAATTGTTCCACCTATAGTAAATACATACCATGTAGTGCTCCTCTTGTTATCTCTGTCACCTTCCATATCTGCATCAACATATCCCTATAGAGAAATGTTTGAACCACCAAAGCATAATGCTTGATTTGTGGTACCTCTCAAATATCTGAGAATCCATTTCACTACCATCAAATTTTCTTTTCCTGGATTGTTCATGTACCTACTTACAACTCCCACTGCATGTGCAATATCAAGCCTTAAGCAAACCATTGCATACATTAAGCTTCCAACTGTTGATGCATATGGAACTTTAGACATATAGTCCATTTCTTCTTGGTCTTGGGGCACATCTCGTTACTAAGTTTGAAATGGCTAGAAAAAGGTGTACAAACTGGTTTTGCATTCTGCATATTAAATCTTTTCAACACCTTTTGTATGTACTCATTCTGAGAGAGTGTTAATTTGTGATTTTTCTTGTCTCTAGTTATTCTCATACCAAGGATTTGTTTTGCAGCTCCCAAATCCTTCATTGCAAAGGAATTTGCCAATTTTCTTTTGAGCACATTTATTTCCTGCATGTTAGACCCTGCAACAAGCATGTCATCTACATACAATAACAATATAATATAGCTGCCATCATTTTTCCTTTTCAGATAAACACAATGATCAGAGTTACATCTAGTATAACCTTGTTCGTACATAAACTTGTCAAATTTTAGATACCACTACCTTGGAGCCTGTTTTAAGCCATACAAGCTCTTCTTTAACCTGCACACCAATTTTTCTTTCCCTTTTACCTCATATCCTTCTGGTTGCTGCATGTATATCTCTTCCTCCAAATCTCCATGGAGAAATGTTGTCTTTACATCTAAATGTTCAAGATGTAAATCTTCCGCTGCTACAAGACTTAAGATAGTTCTGATTGAAGTCATCTTAACAATAGGAGAAAATATTTCATCAAAATCAATACCTTTCTTCTGTGCAAACCCCTTCACCATAAGTCTAGCTTTGCACCTCTGTTTTCCTCCATCTTCTTCCTTCAGCCTGTAAACCCATTTATTCTGCAATGTAGTTTTACCTGCAGGCAACCTGACTAAGTCCCAAGTCTGGTTATGCATTAAGGATTCCATCTCTTCTTCCATGGCTAGCTCCCACTTCTTCCTAGTTTCAACCTGCATTGCTTCTTCATAACATTCAGGTTCACCAGAATCAGTCAACAATAAATAATATAATGAAGGAGAGTATCGTTCAGGGGGTCTACTTATCCTGGTAGATATTCTAACACCACTTTCAGGTGTTTGAGGTGCCTGTTGCTGTTGTGGTAGTTGTTGTTGTTGTGGTTGTTGATTATTATTATTTTCAGGCACCTTTACTTTTTCAGATATCTCATCAAGAACCGCGTATTCCTTGCTTTCTTTTTCCTGTTTCTTTTCCTGCAACTGATTCTTATACAAGACCTTTTCATTTAATATTACATCTCTGCTCCTAATTATTTTGTGATTTTCATAATCATATAAGCGATAACCAAAATCATTAGCACCATATCCAATAAAGGTACATTTCTTTGATTTTGCCTCAAGATTTGTTCTATTTTCTTTATTAATATGGACAAAGGCCTCACAACCAAAAGGCTTTAAAAAAGAGTAGTTTACCTTTTTACATGTCCATGCTTCCTCTAGAATACCACCATCCAAGGAACTTGAAGGCCCTCTGTTTATTAGATAAACAAAAGTATCTATAGCATCTGCCCAAAATTGTAAAGGCAATCCTGCATGCAATCTCATGCACCTTGCACGCTCCATGATTGTTCTGTTCATCCTTTCTGACACACCATTTTCTTGTGGTGTTCTTGGAACTGTCTTCTCTCTACGAATTCCATGCTCTGAACAGTACCTATCAAACTCTTTACCGCAATATTCACCTCCATTGTCTGATCTGAGACACTTCAACTTCTTTCCTGTCTCAATCTCAACCAAAGCTTTCCATTTCTTGAAAGTATCAAATACATCAGATTTATTCCGAATACAATAAATCCATGTTTTTCTAGTTGCATCATCAATAAAAGTAACATAATAACGAGAGCCACCGAGAGATGATACCTGAGCAGGTCCCCATACATCCGTATGCACAAGCTCCAATTTTTCGCTCTTCTTTTCTTTCCCAACTCTGAGAAATCTGACTCTCTTTTGTTTTCCATAAATGAAATTCTCACAGAAATCCAAATCAACATTCTTCAAACTTGGCAACAAATTTCTTGAGTGAAGAATCTTCATTCCCTTCTCACTCATGTGTCCGAGCCTATGATGCCATAATGCTGCATCTGCTCCTTTGGAAGTTAAAGCGTTAACAGAGTTAGAAATACCATTGCATAAATACAATGTACCAACCTTTTCACCTTTTGCTATTACCAGTGCTCCTTTGGTGACCTTCCAAGTTTTATCTATGAAAGTTGTCACACAACCTTCACTGCCTAACTGCCCTGTTGAAATCAGATTTTTCTTCAGATCTGGAACATGCCTTACCTCCTTTAGTAGCCATTGGTTTCCATTCTATTTTTTTACAAGAACTTTACCCATTCCAACAATTTTACAGGGTTTATCATCACCCAAACGAACTTGTCCAAAATCTCCTTGAACATATTCATGAAAATATTTCTTATCAGGTGTGGCATGGAATGAAGCCCCTGAATCTACAACCCAAGAATCAGTAACATTTTCGAAAGAAAGAATCAAAGCATCTTGTAACACATCACCTGTAACATTTGCTTCATGATTGTTTTCTTGCTGTGTGTCTCCTTCTTTTCCCTTCCGAGATCTACAGTCTTTCTTTAGGTGTCCTTTCTTTCCGCAATTCCAGCACACTATCCCCGATCTGGACTTGGATCTGCCTTTCCTTGATTTACTGTGATATCCCGAGCTCTTTCCTCTTTCCATTCTTCTTCCCCTAGACTCTGCACTCAAAGCATTACCTGATGTCTCACCAGAGCTTTTCCATCACATTTCCTCACTAAGGATAGCACCAACAACATCATCAAACTTTAAAGTACTAGATCCAGAGACAGAGTTACTAATGGCCATTACTAAACCATTCCAACTCTCTGGCAATGAGCACAAGAATAACAGAGCTCTAACTTCATCATCAAAGTTTACCCCTACAAAACTTAACTGACTGGTAACTGTATTAAAATCATTTAAATGGTCTGCAACAGATCCACCTTCCGACATCTTCATATTAAATAAATGTTTCATAAGAAATGCCTTGTTTGAGGACGAGGGTTTTTCATATAATTTCACCGACACCTTAACCAAACCCTCTGTTGTTGTTTCCTTTGAAATATTGAAGGCTATCGACGCCACGAGGCACAACCTTACTGTTCCAAGTGCCTTTCTATCGAGAATCTCCCATTCTTCGTTTGTCATAGTCGTCGACTTCTTTGTTTTTTCGCTCAATGGTAGGTACAGATCTTTCTAATACAAATAATATTCCATCTGCATCTTCCACAGCGGGAAGTTTTGGCCATTAAATTTCTCGACCCTAAATTTATCATCTTCCACCATTGCTCCCACTCAAACCAGGAACCCTTCTTTCCTACGAGTTTATCAACCAAATAGACCTTCGGCTCTGATACTAGTTGTTATAAAATTATATATTACAGAGCAATGCAACACATAAAATATGTGGAAAACACAAGCACACAAAACACATAAAACCAGAGAGACACAGATATACGTGGTTCACCCAGTTTGGACTACGTCCACCCCGAACAGCCAATCCTTCCTTTCTATTATCCAACAAAATGAAGAGACACAACCTACAACAGATCCACTGTAATATCCTCTGTTCTCTCTCATAGTCTCCCTATCTGTTTCTCCCTCTGAGAATGCACATACGATACACAGCCGCAATACAATACCCTCATACAATCAATGGTTTCCTTCTAGGGAAAAAAAACCCTAAAATAAACATAACTTCTACCGTCAGATCATCTGCCTAATGAATGGCCTAGATTGACAAGAAATTACTATACTTTTACAGGGAAATTTTACATATGTTTTTAACTTCGGGGGCGCTGCCCCCGAAACCCCCCGCCAAGGGGGGGGCTCCATAAAGTCGTTGTCGCCCCCCCTAGACCCCCCAGGCAGTGTTTAATTACAGGCAGCGTTGTCGCCCCATTAAAGTACAAGGGTCCAACATTGTGATACAAAATAAACAAGATAATCAGGCTCCACACCCAACATGATGTGTGTTCTTGTGGATTTGGTGTGACTTTCGAATTAGATGCCTTATTAGCTAGGCACACAGGGGGAACCAACACATGATATTCATGCAAGGGTATTCGTAGATTAATGATATCCAAAGTCAAAGATGAGCACCTTCTTCATGATGCAATTACATCTCTAGTCGTGGATAGGTTGTCAAACAGGGGTTCATTGTTGAGGAAGACAAAATTTTATTAGTGGGGGAGGATGTTAGACCCTTGGGGATGAGCGACCATGTGTACCTTTAGAAACATTGAGGTGGAGAGAAAAATGGATGTCCCATCACAAGAAATGTAATAGTTTGCGACATTTTGTGGTTTCCACCGTAACACGAGGGAAACTCACCCATCATGCTAGCAAGAGCACCAAGGAGGAGTCAGGTGACATGGGCACTGATGAGTGGAGAGCATGCCATGGTGGATTAAGCAAGTTTTTTTAAGAGGAAAGCACACCCAATGGATGGACCCACACCGTATGAAGCAACATGATTACATGTTTAACCGAAGTATGGATTCCAAGACATGTTCGCATGAGTGAGGTATAATGGATGCATTTAACTAAGCAAGACTACATGAGAAGCATGTGTATGCATTATGTGGAGTCCCAACGACCCATGGGTTGGCCCAAGTAGTAGAGGTGTCACAACCCTTCAACACCACTCACCATGGACAAGTATATATACAACCGAGAGTTGGATGAGGGGGAGAAAAATGACACATTGATTCAATCAAAGAGAATCAAACACAAGACAATTGAATAGAGGATAACTAAATGGAGCAAAGGAGCAAGGGAAGAATCGAGTCATGGGCTATGGGATTCATTCGGTTGAGGTTAGGAATTGAGGTCGCATAAGGGTGATGAGTTTGTTGACAAAATCAAGTAGAGTAAGAGAAGAGCTACAAGTTCAACACTAAGGTGTAGTTTGCGGGTACAGTTAGGAATATACAAAATTGAAGGTGTATGCCAAGGTTTGGGTTTGATATTTTAGGGATGTAGGTAGATTCTACCATCCGACAAGTGAACCAGTCACGTTGGTCCCACCTAAGGTGAGTTGAACTTGAATTTGGAGGTTGGTTCTTGCTTTGTATTTGGAGAGGATAGGTAGGGGAGTGACCCAAGCCTCCTCCCATATGTTGTAACTCAAAGATTTTGTATTGAAGTATAATTGAAGATATTTATAATTGTTTTAGAGGTTATGGCCCTCGAACCTATATGATTGTGTACATGTGTATTTATGGATTTATGGTGTTGATGAAATTATGATGCACATTTATTTGACTGAAGATGTTGTCATGTGGTACTTGTGAATTAGTTTCTTGTAATTTGACAAAAATTGTTAACTAATCACATTATAACTACAAAGAAGATTCATGGTCTAGGTGTTGTAATCACAAGTTGGTCGTGCCATTGTTGAGGAAGCGTGTTAGTGCCACACGCTTAGAGGTCATGATGTGCCTTAACTTGTGGGAATGTTTGGGGGCATGACAAGCATCTTCCCATATTTTGGGGATGAAATAGATGGAGGATGGAATGCAATATACATAGGGGGGATAATATGGGATACCTAGGGTGGTTCCCAAGGGGGTAATAAATGCAATGTGGAAATAATCATTAAGTAGGTCCAAAACGTAGTTAGAGGAAATAATATCATTTTAAAGCGTATTTAGCATAGGTCCTTTACAAATTCTCACAACAAAGTACGAATAACATATATCAATGTATTGAGATATGTTGTATGTTATTGTATTGTAGTCAAGGAGTGATTCCTTCCATAAGAAATAATTGATGGTGTTACCCCACAATAAAAATTATCTTTGTATTGTTGTATTGCATATTGTTTGGAAGCATTTTTTAAACTGTAAGGGTTTTATCTCTTTCATGATTCAATTTCTAGAGGATCATTATAATTATGGTCACTTCCAGTAAAAAATTTCACTCACCCATCTCCTATAATACTTCAGAGCCATGATTTTCTAATTGTCTCACTACATTTCCTTTAAACAACTTCTCCCTTGGGTCCTTTTTCATGGGATTTTGAATTTTTCTTCTATTCGCCAGTTCTACCTTTTCTTCCAAATCCTTTGCATTTGATACTGCTACTTCCCTCTTTGACTCCATGAAGCTCATATTTTTCCTCCTCAACACTTTCATAGTGAATTTGAGGATACAATCACTTGCTAAGTGGATGTAGGTATGACACCTTGAAATTGGAATGATATACTAGAATAATCCAACATTTTCATTTAATTACTACTTTATGAATTGTATCACAATATCCTTTTTTAACCTTATTTCAAATCCACATCCATTAGGATTTTAGCCAATTATCTTGTGTTCATCCTTTGATAATTATCATCCACTGCAATAAACCACCCTAAGATATTTCCCATGGCTATAAATACTTCCATGGACTAGAATGCAAGTTGCGCAAATATTATACATTGTGGATCTCCCCATTCAAGGATTGAAACATGAAGTCTGTTGTTTTAGTGTTTAAGGTACATAACCCTATATTCACCCTAGAATAATATTTTGGAAGTATCTTCTCTACATTTAAAGATAAAAACAAGCAATTGTTTTCATTGGAGATGGAATTTAGGAATATAGCCTAGTAGTGGTTTCCATTATGTTTCGAACCATTCCCTTTGGGCGATATTCCCCCCCATAAATTTCTTTTTTGAGAATATTTTTAGTCAAGGCTTGATTTTCCATTTCAACCATTTAATTCATCGTAATATCCTCCCACGAAGTAGTTGGTGTTGGGATATTTATACACTTAGGAGTTAGTTATATTTAACTTGGTCTAACATGTCTACTAGGTAAATTCAATCTCTTTAGTATGCATTAGTTGCATTGTAATATGATGGTCGTGATAGGTTATAGAGATAGAGTGATCGCACAACTCATATTCTACTTAATCTTAATGGCTATTGATTTATGACTTAACAATTGATTGGTCCATGATCTCTATTTAGAGTGCACGGGGGTCATTGCTGATGATCAATTGTGAGAACTCTCTTATGTAATGTTTTTCTCTTGCATTAATAAAATTGCTTCCAGTGGCCATGTTGGTTAGGGATGTGGATTGTTTCTCTCTTAAATGGTTTTAACGACATAAAAAAATGGCATTGTGACCTTTGATCCAGTTGTATTTGAAGGATGCTCATCTTGTATGGAATACACTCTTTTCCTGAACATGATATTAGACCTTGTTTGAAGAGCTACTCCTATTGTTTATCGATATCTTGAGCCCATGTTACTGCAAATATGATTTTTTTTGTTTCTATACATTTTTTTTCCTAAACAGATTATTTCATTACATACAAAGCACTAGTTTTAGTTAAGAACGCCTTTGCTATCATTCAAAATCCCGAGATACAAAATTTTTCATTCCAACCCGAGGTATAAAGTTCAAATACGCCTCTTCAAAAAAAAAATTACAAAGTTATTTTTTTTGTTTTCTGTTTATATTTCCCGTTTCTACTTTCTTTCTTTTTGGCTTGTGTATGCTCTTTGCCTTGATAAATCATAACTAGAGAGAAAAGTGTTTTCTTAACTATGTATACTCTTTTTTGTGCATTCTGTGTGATATCGACAAATAAAAAACAGAGAGAAAACTTACATTTTTTTAGTAAGTTAATCGAGATTTAACCCCATTGTTGTTGAGTTTTGGAATTTTTCCAAGTTGATGTTTGTTTTTGGATGAACACATTTTTTGGTAAGCACATACTTTGAGGAAGAGATCCAACAACAACAATAATGACACAACGACACCACCCCCATCATCCTTCACTTCTATTGTTATATGTTTTGCACTAGCTCTTTTTGTTGAAAGTTACTTGAGTTCAAAGCTCTTTTTAAGTTATTTTTTGAAAAATTTCATGCAAACTTATGTTATTTCATAATTTTATTGTATAGTGTATTTCACTTGTATTATAAAAATAACTTGTTTCTTTTTTTTGCATGCAGTTCTCATTTATAAAATAACTTCATTGTAAAAGTGATTCCCACTTGTTTATAAAAGTGGGCCATTTTATAAAGCAATTTATTTGTAAATGTGAGCTTATAGGAAAACCTACTCAAGGAAAATAATATTTTTTGGAAACATCCATCATCACATGGGCCAACTTCTCCTCACCTTATGGCTCTTTATTACCATTAATTCATTTTTTTAGAAATGGCATAACATTCACATTCGAAGTCCATTTTTAGTGCTATGTTTTTTCAAACAACCTATTTTTTTAGAGCGTTCCATCTAGACAATCAATTCAACTTTTGAAATCATATCATATGTATTATTTTAATATAACCACTCCAGGTGAACTTTTTCTTATCAGTATCGACTACTTCTCATGGAAATATCACATGGAGGATGTACTAAAACGTAAGGGATTATACCAAATTACCTTGGGAAAAGAAAAAGCCCTATTGTTGTTGATAAGAGAGCCAAGTGTGATAGTATGAATGAAAATCCATGTGGGTTGATAAGAATGTCCATTTATTGTAATTTTTTATTTCATATTTAAGAAATCAACGAGCTCAATGAATTCTGGGAAATGTTGAAAAAGGTATTTGGTGAACCTAATGTGATTAGATCTCATCATATTGAAAACCAGATTGCGACTTAAAGTCTTAATGATTTCTCTTGCATTGAAGATTATTTATCTAAGTTCAAAACACTTATAAATTTACCTAAATATCTTCAATTCAATCTAAATGATGAACACTGCATATATATTATTCTTTCCAAGCTTGCTCCTACATATAATGTTTTTGTATCTACATTTTATGCCACCAGAGAAACTTTGGGGATTTTATATAAAAATCCTTCTCTTGAATGTTTTGGTGACTCTTGATTAGAAATAAAGACAAGCTCTTGCATATCGGAGTGGTCAACACTGCAAATACACCTAACAAGGACCTGGTGCCCCAACAGAAATATGGAACCAAACGTCCAAAGAAGAAACATCCTCGCAACAATAAGAAAAACAAGGGTCCCAAATACTCTTAGGTAACTTCTACTCCCAATGCTGAGAAATGACCAAAATAAAAGAGTACGAAGACTAACAAACATTGAAATTATTGTGGAAAAGATGGTCATTTGCGATATAATTGTTTTAAAAAGATGGAGAGCTTGGAATCAACAATTAAGAAGAACAACATGAATCTTTATTCTCTTCTAGCACTTCTTCTCACGGACATGCACTTTTTATTATGGTTTCTCCTCCAATGAAACCTCGACTTCTTCTTTGGATGAGTAGCTTACTGATTTTGGAGCATATTGTCATATGGCCAAGGATAGAGCCATTTTTTCCACTCTTAATAATTGTAATCCCAAACAAAAATTTGTTGGTGATGATAAATCTCTTAGCGTTGCATGGTCTGGAATAGTTTAAGTAGATATTGGTCATTTGAATGAAGTATTATGTGTTCCAAATCTTTCTTGTTACCTTCTATCAATATATTAGACCACTCATTTAGGTGAAGGCAAAACAATAGAGTTTTCACCTCACCAAGTTATATTTAATTATTTAAAAGATCATAAGTGTATCCTTTCCACCAAAATAGTTGAGGATATTAATGGGTTGTACATGTTTGATAACTTTGGGCCATCACTTTTTATTCCTCATAATGATAACTCGAGCAAACTTTGGCATGAGCAATTTGGTCATCTAAATTATCCCTCGTTACAATAATTATGTGATTATAATATAGTGACTGGTCTTCTTTTTGTTTTTAAAGGAGATGATGTTTGTGCTAGTTATGTTATTGACAAACATGTGTGTTGGCATGCCCCAACCCCTTTGTAGCTTCTTCAAAGTGATTTGTGTGGTCCGCTTTCTTCTCTTTCTTTCTCTAAGTTCAAGTACTTCTTAACTTTCATTGATGACTTCTCTAGACGCACTTGGGATTATTTCTTAAAACTTAGGACTGAACCTTTTGAATTGTTTTTGGCCTACAAGGACCTTGTAGAAAATATATATGGACATTGACTATAGAGATTAATAACAATGGAGGTGAATATGTCATCAAAAAATTCACATCTTACTGCATTCCATAGGGAATTCAAATGCAACGCAATGGTGTTGATGAAAGAAAGAATCATATATTAGAGGAAATGGTTAATTGTATGATACAATCTAAGGAATTAAGTCTTCATTATTGGGAAAAAATAATCAATTGTGCAAATTATATAGTAAATCACATTCCCACACAGGTTTTAAAAATATAACATCAAAAGAAGCATGGACTAGCATTATAAGCCACTTTCTTGTCTTGAATAGTGTAGCATGGGCTCTCTTTCCCGATGCAAAAAGGAAAAATTTATAGCCCCAAAGTGAGAAGTGTATTTTTAACACTGTAAACTATGAAACTGGAACTATAACTGAAAAGGAGAACTCTAGCTAAAAAACCCCAAAAACATAGAAAAACAGCTCGAAAACAAAAAGTGTTGCTGCTAGAATACCAAATTTTTTTATGGGGTAACTTTTCAACATGTTTTAAACATGGTAGCGAAAACAATTTTTTTTGGTGCAAAAAGCACCCTGAAAACAAAAAGCATTGATGCTGGAATAAAAAAAAAATTCTTCGAAATAGATTTTCAACATTTTGAAATAATGAAATAAAAGATAAAATATCATGACTCTGACAAGCCTTAAAATTTCAAAAGAAAATGAAAACAAAAATTAAAAATAAATAAATTAAAATAAAGAAAAAACAAAACAATAGTTAAAAATAACAATAAAAATTAAATTCCCGGATGCGGGTGCAGAGGACAGAGCATAAGGTGATGGGATGGGGGTGCGGCATGGCGGGGAGACACCTGCTCACCCACAAGGCAATTGGCGCTCGGCATTTAACGCTGGTTGCATACTGTTTAATGGCATTTACTCTTGGCGCTGGTTACAATCCCAACTCTGCTCCTCGATCCAATCTCGCGTGTGACGATATGGCTCGGCCTTCGGCTCTTATTAATGGAGGGTTATTGCAGGGGGTCTATCGATGCAAGGTCGTCTAGATTGATATAATGGAGAGTTGCTCAGGTTCAGCTAGCGCTCCCCTGCCGATAAATCAATGGTGCACCCTGGATGCAGGGCTCCCAAATTTGCGCACGGCTACAGGCAAGCGGAGCAGGCTGAATTGTTGTCTGAACTTTGGAGATAATCTCCACTTCTCTCATTCTGGATTCTGTATGCTAGCTTCTGTCTCCCTGCAATTTCATTCGCCTCAGTCCTCTGTCAGTCCTGCGCTTCCTTTACTTCTTGGACCCTCTGTCACGATTGAGAACATGCCTCGCCTTCGGCAAAGGATGAGGTGCCGAAGAGGCACCACCAGATGCCAGCCTCGACGTTCTCCCTCCACCTCCAGCACCTCCTCAGAGTCATCCTCTCATTCGAATAACCAGACCAGAATTCAGAGAGGTCGCCTGCTTCGCTCGGGCCGATGCCTGGGCTTCCCGAAACCTCCAATTCTCCCTGCACAGACCCATACCGCGCACTTTTCCTTCAATTTCTCACTCAATCGCCCTCGGATCACGGCCTCCATTACTGTTGTCTTCCACGAAGAGCCTCAGGAGGACGCTCCTAGTTCGAGCCCGGCGGGTTTGTGCAAAACTGAGGCCCAGACCTCGAGTCCGATTGCAGGGTTGATGCACTCAGCGAGCAAGGATTTGCAGGGTCAGGCAAGTGGGATTTAGGATGTGGAAATGGTGCAAGGCGACATTGGGCAAGCGAGCGAGACGCATGTGGCTCCACCACCCTCCAGGCGGGTGGTCACTTCCATAGCGGACTTGTACAAGGATGACGGGGAACCGGATGAGCTCTGGTGCAGAGTCGTGGAAGAGCCACCTGATGAGTAGTCGCTCCTTCTTAGTTTGGTTTTCCTGTTTAGTTTCGGCCCTTACTCTCGGGCTTGTTTTTGAGTTTTTTGTAGTTTCAGTTCATATATCAGTTTTTGATAGTTGTGGTTTCAGAAACAAAACTCTATGGCTCCCCTGCGTGGGAATTATCTAGAATATTGCTCAAGGCTGGTTTCCCTCCTTATGGGCAGTCTTTATCACTGGTTTTTTGTTAAGATTGCCACAACACTGGGCAAAGATTAGGCTTCGGCCCACTATACATTACTATCTCTGTTAATAGAATACCTTAACTTAGAAAAAAAAACAATAAAAATTAAATAAAAGTATATATAAGAAAAAAACATAAAATGACAAAAATGACCCCAAAAAAAACCAAATATAAAAAAATAAAATGCCAAAACAAACAAATCAAACATAAAAATGTCAAGAAAATATAAACAAAATTAACCTATAAAAGATAAAAACACAACCAAAAAAAAAAAAAAAAATTAAAATACAAATAAAAAAAAATTTCAAAAAACATAATTAAAGAAAATAAAATAATACTTTATTGAATAATTAAAAAAAAAAAAAACAAACCAAAAAACATTAAAATAAATCAATAAACTATACATTAAAAAAATAATAAAATTTTAAATTTTAAAAATTAAAAACTTTAAAATAAAAAATAAAATAAAAATAATAAAAATAAAAAACATTGAAAAACTAAAAAATAGGAAACATTATTAAAAAAAAAAAATTATAAAAAATATTTAGATAAATAAGAAATTTTTTTAAAAGAAAACATAAAAAAATAAAAAATAAAATTAAGATATAAAAAAAATAAACTAACAAACAAAAACTATTAAAAAATAACTAAAAATAATTAAAATTGTTAAGAAAATTAATAATTATAATCAAAAAAAAAAAAAAAAAAAAAAATATTCAAATTCGGTCCCTTGGGCCACCGGCAGGCTCAAGCCGATTTTTAGAATCGATTGGGGGCCCAAGCCGATTCTCAGAATCGACTAGGGGCCTAAGTCTATTCTCAGAATCTGCTTTGAGCCCATTGGTAGCCAGAGGGGCCGCTTGTCATGGATGAGCGAAGCTGCAGCAGCTTCGCCCGCTCACGGCAGGCGACCACCACTAGCTCAAATCTGATTATGAGAATCGGATTCGATTCCCATAATCGTATTTGAGTTGTTGGTGGCCCGACGGGCTGCCTGTCGTGGGCGGGGGGAGCTGCGGCAACTCTGCCTGCCCACAGCAAGCGGCCACCAACGGCTCAAATCTTATTCTTAGAATCGGATTTGAGTCGTTGGTGGCCCAAGGGGCTTCCTGTCATGGGCAGGTGGAATTGCAGCAGCTCCTCTCGCCCATGGTAGGCGGCCACCAACAACTAAAATCTGATTCAGAGTCGTTGGTGACCCGAGGGGCTACCTGCCGTGGGTGGGCAAAGTTGCTAAAAATATGCTAAAAAGAAAAAAGTGTATTCTGAATCAATGCTTTTCAAAATCAGATGATTTTTGGCTGCCTAAAAAAAAAGGTGTATTCTGAATCAACGCTTTTCAAAATCAAACATTTTTTTGCTACCTAAAAAAAAAGGTGTATTCTGAATCAACACTTTTCAAAATCAGATGATATTTTTCTACCTCACAAAAGTGAGTACTCGTATCAGTTCTCGTTTCAAAGTTTCCATTGTTTTTTGTTGGATATTCCATAGATGTAAAAGGCTATAGACTTCTTCAACCTCACTCCAATGAAATAATCACTAGAAGAGATGTCGAATTTGATGAAAATCTCTTAGCCCATGAGTCCAATTTGGCAGTTGTGCCATCTTCGGCCTATAATCCATTTTCAATGTTTGTGCCACTTTCTATTCCTATTATGGTTTGTTTTTTAAATTATGACAATGAGGATGAAAATTCACCTCCACTTTTTAAACTTCCTCAAGATGAATCCATCAAACATGAGCCTACACTAACACCACAACTTCCCCGATGGGTCCATTCAACGCAATAAGTATCTAGTGACCTTGCGGGTGTTTTTACAAGTTAATGTCACACTCATTCACAATTATAACGAGCCTTCTCTCTTTTGGCTCAATTTTTAGAGACTCATGATCCAGAAACATTCACAGAATATTTAGGCCATCTATATTGGGAAACAACAATGAATAAATAATATTATTCCTTAATTGTGAATAATACTTGGGAACTTGTACAATTCCAAAAGGAGGAAAATTTGTCAGATGTAGAAGTGTATATAGAACTGAGTATGCATAAGATGGAAGTGTTGAAAGACATAATGCCTAATTTTTTGCTAAAGGATTCTCTCAATTTCAAGGAATTGACTAGAATAAAAACTTTCCTCTTGTCGCTAAAATGAATTTCACCCACCATGTTTTAGCCCTTATTGCCTCACATGAATGGGAGGCCCATAAAATGGATGTTAAAATTACCTTCTTATGTGGGGATTAATTATAATAATAAATGCACTTGTAACGAATTCTTGGTCGTGTTCAGACTGACTCCAGCCTTGTTTTTTACCTTAAAAAATCTCTCTATAGTTTGAAAAAGCCCCTCGTGCTTGGTATGTTACAATGAATTGTTTTCTTTTTGATGTCTGCTTATCTAGATGTTATTTTGATCCTAATGTCTACACCAACAAAGTAGGGAGCCATCTCATAATCCTTGTTCTTTATGTTGATGACCATATCATCACTGGTAGTGACCCTAAACTTTTACCCAATGTGAAATCAAAACTTGAGAATAATTATGAGATGATAAAATTAGGTTATTTGCATTCTTTTCTTTGCCACCAAGTATTGCAACCCAAGAAAGGAATTTATATTTCTTAATATAGGTATGCATGTGAACTTCTTCACCATTTTCACATGGAATATTGTAAACTAGCCCCTTCTCCTTTTCATTCTAGAGTCAAACGTGCTATCACCTGCACTACACCCGAAGTTGATACCTCTTTGTACTATCAATTAATTGGTAGCCTCTTATATTTGACTCATACCCATCATGATATTTCCTTTGTTGTTGGTGTTGCTGCCCGATATATACAAAAACCCCATGAAATTCATTAGAAAGCAACAAAAAGGATACTTTAGTATATCAGAGGTACAATTTAGTTTTGTATACATTATAGTTTAAGGGAGACTCCTTTGTTGGTTGGTCTCACCGATTCAAATTAGGCTCATGACCTTGATGATTGGAAGTATATTGTAGGTTATATTTTTAGTCTTAGTTTTGGACCAGTCACTTGGGATTGTAAAAAGTAGCAGGTTATTCAATATTTCTTTAACAAAAGCACAATACCAAGCAATAAGTAATGTAAGTCAAGAAGTATTGTGGCTTCAATAAATCCTTTAAGAGTTTGGATTCCAATAGAAAAATTTGACTACCTTAGGTGCAACAGTCAGAGTTCCATCAAGCTCACCAAATATCCAATTCAACATCAATGAAACAAACACATTGAGCTACAAATGCAATTCATCAGAAAGCTCATTCATGATCAAGTTATTGCAGTGCACTTTTTCCCTACAAATGATGAAGTTGTAGACATTTTCATAGTATCTTACAAAAGCGAAGTTTTCGAAGTTTTGATCTATGCTAGGAGTTCAAGAAATTGTCATTAAAGCGGGGTAGCCTCTAATACTTCCTTCCTTCTCTTATTTTGCAACCTTTGTAAAAGTGTGTTTCTTAAGTATGTATTAGTTGTTTGTAATCCAATGGTCACGATATGTTATAGACATAGAGTGACTAACGATTCATATTCTCATTGATACTAATGATTATTGATCCATGGCTTAGCACTCGATTGGTCCATAATCTCTATTTGAAGAGCATGGAGGGTCATGGATGATGATTAATTATGATAATTCTCTTATGTATTTTTTATTCTTTGTCATTAATAATTTCACCTCAAGTGGTCACGCTGGTTGGCCATGGGTAGTTTCCCTATCAAAGGGTTTTAACCTTATAAAAGTGTTGGTATTGTGATCTTTTATCCAGTTGTGTGAGTGATTATTAAAGGTGTATGTCCTATATGAAATACCTTATTTTTTTAAAAAATTGGGCTCTTGGAGTTTCACTCATTTACATCCCTTCCTCCTTGGGTTTACTATCATAGAGATTCTCTCCTTCATGATGTTGCTTGCTCCATTGGAATCTATGGTATCTTGAACCCTGTTTCCATTATCTTCTAACTCTAAGAACTAGCTATGTAGGGTTTAGGAAAAGTAAGCTTGTTGGTAATGAAATACTCCCTTCTAGCTATGCTCTACCATCTTTCCCCCTTGGAAATAGTGTTGACTTACTTTTTTTTTAAACAGAAACAGGTATTTTATATTAATTCAAGAGGTCTAAGGCTTATGCTCTGAGGTATTACATCTAAAGACCCAATGTCAAGAGGGTTTCTGACCAAGAAAAATTCTCCTACTCTACTTCTTACATTCAATCTAGCAATTTCCCAGAGGCTAGCGAACCTTCCAATACAAATAAATTGCTGCAGCAAAAGACATAAATACATGACAAGGGGAGGGGTTGGCTAAGGCAGGGGATCCCATGAGTCTCCCTCTTTGCAGAGGACAGATCTCGCTTGTAAAGAGACAACAATGTTGGTTTCAAGATCCGTGTCTTGCTTGTTTTTCCGAAGGACATGAAATAACTGGAGTCTGTCAAAGGACACGATCAACTTATTGATACGAGCGAACACCCGTTGCAAGCGGATATCCTTAGGGACCGATTTTTTCACAATCAAGCCAATGAGGCTTTGTGAATCTCCAATGACTCGAGCCTCCTTGATTCCATGTTTTTTCAGTTGTTTCAAGCCTTCTAGGAGAGCCATGGCTTCTGCTTGATTGTTCAAAGTAAGCCCCAGACCCCAGGCAAAGTGGGAGATGATTTGGTCTAAAGGGCAGCGAATAATTCCTCCGCCTCCGGCCTTCCCTGGATTCCCCTTTGCTGCACAGTAAAAAAACATAGTGTGGATATTTGTGTTGCTTCTCCATTTGTCGAATTCCTCATCCTCTAATATGATTTTCCATTCTTCTCTGCACTTTTCCATATTTTGTCCAGTGGGAAGGTTTAGCCCCAGTTGTTAGCACCAATCCCTACCTTGCTGATTTAAGATACCAGCCGCTTCTAGTTCACCTTGGCCTACATTATTTCTTTGAATAAGCTTCTGACTTTCACACTAATTTGTTGTTGGTTTAGGGCCTTCTCTTGAAATATCTGGGCGTTTCTTTCGAGTGAAATCTTCCAGCAAATGAGTTTAGGGATAATCATCCACCCCTCATATGGCTAGCCTTTCCCGGGGAAGGACTTAGGAAACAGGTCTCCCCAATTAGATAGCAAAACCATGATGTTGGTTGGGAGGATAGGCTAGTTGTTCCAAATCAACAAGATTTCATCCCAAATGTCCCGAGCATAGAGGCACTTGAGAAATATGTGGACCAAATTTTCCTCCTAATGTTGACAGAGCGACCACGGAGAGGGGCCGTGGAAGCCTTGATGTTGCATGTTTTCAGCTGTGAGGATACTATTGTGCCCCAACTTCTAGGCAAAAATGTCAATCTTCAGAATGATTTTAACCTGCCAAATCCCTTTCCAAATCACAAGGTTGTCGAGGATAGTGGGAATGGCCTTAAGACACTTGTAGCCTTCTACTACGGAATAACATCCCTTCAAGGAACCCTAGCCCCTTTTATCTTTTTTATTGTGTTTAGGGGGGCTTTACCAGCTAGCGCTACCATGAATTTGGCCCATGCTTGCTCCAGATGAGTAGGCACCTCTATCTTCTACCACACTGCCCAGTTTATGTTGTCCCATTATGAAATGTCCCAGAGCATGCATCAACCATCTGCAATAATCCACATTCTTAGCTCTAGCAACTCAGGATCATCCCCGATCTCTTCTACGTTCATGATCATATCCTCCCACAGGTTGATCCGCTTCCCATTGTCTGGAATCCAAAACAAGAGTTCACGCAATAGCGGGAGAGCACGCTTGCACAACTAATGGATTAGGGAGCCCTGTCGATTAGATTGGAAGTTCTCTAGGCTGCGAAGTCATTTTCCAAAGATGTATTTTTTCCACAGAGAAATCTGTGCCCATCCCGGATTCCTTGTTGCATGTCGCCATAAGATCTTGGCCCCCATAGCGATATTATGCTCCTTGAGATATTTTATGTGAAGGCCACCTTCTAGCAGCGGCATAACGATCTTGTTCCAATTGATAAACATAATTCTCTTAGCATTATTATTCCCTCCCTTCCAGAAAAAAGAGTGAATGAATTGCTCTAGCTTGCGAAGAATGCCCACCGGAGCCAACAGAACATACATCTTAAAGATTAGAAGACTATTAAGGAATGACTTAATGAGAACAGTCTTACCTGCCAAATTGAGCTACGACATGCCCCAGGCTTGCATTTGAGCTTGAATTTGTCCAACAAGGGGTACCAGTCCCTCCCGATTGGGCATCCTTGAAATATCGACAACCCAAGATATTTAAAAGATACCCATTTCGTGGAGCCTTTGAAACCCAAAATCCTGGTGATCGTGTTTAGCTCACGGCTAGTGAGGTTCCAAGCATAAACGAAACATTTTCCTGTGTTAATTTCACTCCCAGAATTGAGGCAGTAGCGATCTAGCTCCAGCTTGAAGTAGGAGGCCAAGATGGAGGAAGCACCCCCCAAAAGGATGGAGTCATCAGCAAAGAGAGCATGATTGATGTCTCTGACTCCCTTGGTGATCCTAAGGCCCATAAGCCCTTGCTCGATTTTTCTTTTCTCTAGCATAAAACTGAGGATAGAGGCTTGAATGACAAAGAGAAGGGGTGATAGAGGGAATCCCTACTTTATCCCACGACTCACCTTGAAGAATTCAATAGCACGCCCATTGACAAGTAGGGAAATCCATGGTTCCATAATGCAAGCCTTGACCTAGCTTATAAAATGGCAGCCAACACTAAATTGATGCATAACCCCAAAGAGAAACTTGTGCCTAACTATGTCAAATGCACTAGCCAGGTCCATCTTGAAAACCATGCCTTTTTCTCATATTTGGTTTCTTGAATGGATCTCTTCCTGAACAAGAATGAAGTTATCGATTAGCTGCCTACCTTTGAAAAATCCCCCTTGATTGTCAGAAATTATTTCTGATAGAAAGCCTTTCAGTCTGTTAGCCATGAATTTAGTGATGGGCTTGTAGCCAATGTTGCAAAGGGAAATTGGCCTGAATCTGTTGAAAGAACTGGCACCCTTCTCTTTAGGTATATGGGCCAAGAAGGTCAAGTTGGTGCTGCCCCCAATCTTGTGGCAGGTCTGAGATTTTAAAATCATTTTGTAGAGATCCTTTTTTACAATGTTCCAACAAGTTTTAATGAATCGAGCAGTGAACCCATCTGGCCCAGGAGCCTTGTCCGGATCCATTTCATCAAGGGCCAGCTTGATTTCATTAACTGTGACAGGATTAGTCAGCATAGCATTCATTTGGGCATTGACCTTTAGAGGGACCAACTTGAGTAGGTTGGAGCTGAGACTTACTTGCTTATCTTCTGTGTACAATTCTTTGAAGTGCTGATGGGAAGCTTTTTTTATGCTAGAAAAGTCGGAGAAGTATTGGTCTCCTGAGGTTATCTCCACTATAGAATTAAAGCTTCTTCTGGGTTGAGTCTGGTTATGAAAGAAGGAAGTATTCCTGTCCCCAACTTGTAGCCACATATTGAAAGATTTAAGTCTCCAGTATTCCTCCTCCCAGATGCAAGCCTTATGAAGATTAGCCTGGAGCTCCTCTTCCAGGGTTAAGCTATCCTTCGAGATGTCCATATCTTCCATTTATTTTTGGTGACTCTCCAAACTGGCTTGGGCATCTCGCCTTGACTCGGTCGGATAAGGGAGGGCTTTAGCCCAGCTTTTGAGGGTCCTCTTCACTCTCCTTAGCTTTTCTTCCCACATAAAGAAGGGGGGTCCATTTACAGGGTGTTTCCAAACTTCCTCAACTCTTTCCAAGAAGTCAAGTTGTTGCACCTAAAGAACACTAAAATGGAAGGTAATAGGCTCCATATTCATATGTGGCTTCATCTCAAGCCTAATGGGCTTGTAATCGGAGACCGACGAAGAAAGAATAACAGAACTAATATAAAGACCTAAAATCAAGAAGGAACTCTGGATGAGAAAGCGATCTAACCTTGCAGCAATGTGGCTCGGACTCGTTCTTCTGTTGGTCCATGTATATTTTCCCTTGGGTGGCTTGATGTCCAACAGATCCCACTCCTGAATGAATTCTTCCACCCATTCTCTGGTTGGATCCCTTACAATGTTGCCCCCATGCTTCTCCCCTTGACTTAAAGTAATGTTCATGTCTCCAGCAAGAATGATGTCATCCTTCTGGATCTCATTTGCTAGGTCCCTAATGGATTCCCAACAGATTGTTTTGTCTCCCAAGGTGACTGGAGCATTAATATTGAAAATATTCACTGTCTCTTTGGTATGAAGATGCAAAAACTGAGCAAAAATCCAGTTTGATTTGAGTTTAACCACAATTTTCTCAAAGCATGTCTCGTCCCATAGAATTCCCAGCCCTCCTGAGGCACCTCTAGAGGAGATTGCAGTACCCCCTGCTTTTCCCCAAAACTGTTTTCTTTTGTGAAGAAAGTCCCCTTCCTCCATTTTGGTCTCCTAGATGAGAATAATGTCGGGCCTTTCCAACCTTACAAGAATTTTCATTGCTTCTTCTTTTAGGTTGCTCCCAATCCCTCTGCAGTTCCAGGAGACGATCTTCATTACTTCCTTTTTTGAGCTGAGAGGGCTCCCTTAGATCCAATGCTTTTATTTCTCAATGCTTTAGGGTTTTTTTCCAACATCTTTTCTAGGGCCGGTTGGTTCCCCTGCAGCTTCTCCTTGTAGTTTTCTTGCTCTCTCTTTTCCCTGAAGGATTTTTGTCCCTTGGTCAATCTTCTAACCGAAGTTTGGGAATCCCCAATTTCTCTTTCTTCCTCTGACTCCTTTGAATCCAGATTTTCCCCCTCCGAGATAGGCTCTTTCTCTTTCGGGGTTTCTCCAAGATAATCGCCAATATTTAGTTGTTCTAGGGTTTCATGCACTTGGAGATCCTTTTGCATGTCTCGTGGATCAATTTCTTGGAATTCCTCTGTCTCTGAGCTCAAGGCCGCAAATTCGTTCTCTTAACCTTTCTGGGTGGGTTTGGCTTTAGGAATACTCCCCGTGGGTGCTGAACTTCCATTTCCTTTCTTCATTCCTTGTCCGATTGGCCCTAGACTAAGGCTCGTTCTAGATTTCTTGGCTTGCTACCATCCTTCTTCTTTCTCTTTCTCCTTTTCTCGGCTTGCATTTTTGGGACAGTTCTTGGAAAAGTGGGCATACTCATGACATTCATGGCATTTGAACGACATTGTTCATAACCTAAATTCTACAGATGGGACCAGTTCCCCACCATTAGCTTAATGGCTTATGGCAACCTAACTTCGAGATCAACCTCCACACAGATTCTGGCGCAGTCATATTGGTCTTTGTTGTTTGCTCTGTCTATGAATTTTCCAAGGGCATTGCTGATTTGCTACATTGATTCCTAGTTCCAGCACTGCACTGGCAAGTTTGGGAGCCTGACCCAGACTGGAACGACAAATGGAACATCTTCCGAGGGGTCGAAGTCTGGATTCTGGAAATTTAAGTACAATCCTTGAGGACCCATCAAATAGGGTTCGTGTCTGAAGATTAGGTCCTTATCCTCCTTTTTGTTGAATTCAAACAGAAATAAACCCTGCCCTAGGAAGTATGAGGTGACGTTGTTTGCAATGAGTGGCTTCCAGTTTCGAGTGATCCAAGCTTCCGTAGTTTTTGGTGAAGGCCATAAGCCTGTGAACTGTCAAACCAGCACTCGGTCTGCAAGGGAAAGGGCCACTTTCATCGAACCCTCAGGCGAGAGAGTCACCGAGGGGATCTCATCCAATCTCTTGACAAATTTGGATGCGAGTTGTTTTTTCTTCTTCGGTTGTGAAGCAATCAAAAGTTTGAAGGCCTCAACCTCAGGAGGAGGAGGAGGTGGAGGCAGAGGAGGGTTCTGAGAGTCCGCCATTGGTCTAAGCCCAAGCTAGGGCGAGCATCCCAGCCAACACCACCCTGTCACAACACCAGAAACCCTAAGCGCAGAGGACAGAGCGCGGGCTCGGGCGCGAAAAAAAAACTTAACTCCCATTTACGTTACAATTTCTGTCTCCTACAAAACCCCCGAAATGCGATTTGCGGTATGGTCTGGACTCATACTTAATAGTGTTGACTTACTTATGCATGCTACAATATTTAAATTTTGATTTTTTGGTGGCTTTTTAGTCTCAACTCCAAAAAATACCTTTAGTGCTAAAGGATGGGCTTTGACATGCTTGTTAATGTTAAACTCCAACGCTTGTACCTATTGTTGGTTGCGTTTGGACATGGTATTAACCATAGTTTACATGTGAGCTAATGTGTATCCTTTAGACCACCCCGACTTCCATCCCCATCTTCTCCTGAGGACTTAAATCTATTAGTAAAAAAATATTTTTGCTTCATAAGGATCTTTGGTGTAATCCACCAAGTCCTCCTCTGTTTCCACATTTTGTGATATCGTGCCTCTATAATATTTATTTTCTTTGTTCTTTATCTTTAATCTAGCATTCAATTTTTGCATTAGAAATCTGATTTTAAAAATTTGCCTTCAGCTATTCAACTCATTATGCACGTCCCTTCATTCCGAGAATGATACACCAAATTATATAAAGCCTTAAATCATCGACCATAATATCATGGTTAAAAGTTCAGCATCCACCCTCCCTCAACTATCCAAACAAAATCCAATTAATATTTTACATGTCTTTAATATTATATTTTAATTTTAAATTTCATTTATTTATTATATACTTTAACTTTTATTTCATTTCAACTTACCTAAAACTATATATTGAAATATAAAATACACTTGTTTCTAAATAATTTAATATATATTATTACACTAATAGAAGTCATTCACAATTTTAATTACACCGAAGGTGTTCTCTTTGCTTGGTTTCGCTGGGAAAATATTCGTCCTTCCTTCCAACTGAAATTTGACACGTACACTGCGCACTATTCGTTCCCTGCTCACCATCGTCAACCTTTACTTTGATTTCTCACTATTGGATTTGTCCACATGATGCTGTAAACTACTCGCACACCATGCTCTGTATTCATTAATTTCCCTCTGCTCCGTGGCCAACAAATCTGTCATGCGCATTCAATTTCTTCACCAACTAAAACGATGGCTACCTGTTCTCTGTAGGCAGTCTTCATTGCGCCCAACAATAGTGTCTTCAAGAAGGCCCTCTATCTCACTGTCCAGAGATTGCTTGCAAAGGGATCCTTCCAACCCAAATAGTCCCACTACTCCACATGGAACGCCAAAAAAATTACAGGCACATCCAGCTCTAGCTCTCGCGACGAACCCCTCGTCCCAATTTCGATATTAACAGATCTGCAGCAGGGGAAGTGGTGCAGCCCTGTGAGGTGAAAAATTCTACCAAAACGGGTCCCAGCATTTGGCCTTTTCTTTTGGGCTTCGCACCATTGATATCACCAGCCTGTGATGCTGCACCCACTTTGCTGGTGGGATTGAGATTTATTCCGTTGGTGATGTGAACTTTGGCTCGGTTTCCTGTTGCGTTAGACCCTTCTGAAGCTTTTGGCTTGTTGCCGAAATATTATTTATGCTACTATTTTAGAAAAAAAGGAGGGTTTGAATCTTGGTCCCATGTCCGTCCTCCAGTTTAGGGAAAATGAGGCCATGCATTATGCCATGAGCTTTTTCCGCCTACCAGATTCACACAGTTAATGGCGGTTGCTTTGAGGCAGCTTTACGCTACTGCAACCGAGATTTAGGTACCATCCGGTCCTCGTCTTGCTTTCTATATATTTTTCCCTCCAAACAACAATCCCATGGCTCGATCCTGGGTTTCTGCAATGCCTCAAAAATAATCACCAAGAACTCATGCAGTCACTCTGGCTGTTTCAAATTTGAATCTCATAGGAGGAGCTCTTCTGGTGGATGTCTTCGGGCCAATTACATTTGGCATTTCGGTAGGATTCGAACTCTGGGTCATTCACATATAAGATGTGGGTAAGGTAAGCATTTGTCGATCGAGCGAGGGGGGTTTGGCTATTTTTGACACATACAGAAGTTTTGATTTTGCCATCGATTGGAATGTTGGTTGACACACTGTCGTCGGGGACTATTCAGTACATTAGGACGAGGCGTCAATCTTTGAGCTCTAGCGACAGCACCCCATTGCATTCCATTCGCAGATTTATCCAGGTAAAATTTCTATTTCTTTTATCGAGTGATGTGATTTAAATGTTTTAAAGTTTTCTTTTATTTGGAGAATCTTCTTACTTAAAGATTTGAGTTAGGTTTTAAAATTATCTGAATAGATCAAGAATTTTAATTAGGGTTTTGATGGTCAAGGTGGCTTTACCAATTTTCAAGCATTTAGGTTTTTGATAGCCAGGTGGTTTTTCCACTATTACGGCATTTAGGGTTTTGATAATCCGGTGGTTTCTCCACTTTTCAAGCAACTTTTAGTTTTAAAATTTTAAGGTTTGAAGACTAGTCGGAAGGTAATCCTTGAGCCATGCTCCTCGTGGCGGCAGCAATAATGGAAAGACAAATGTATCTGACTGTAATTCGTCTTCATCTTTAATGAAAAATGTAGATGCTACTTTCCTTTCTGTTCATTTGTCAGTAAAATATGATCCTGTGATTGTATTTTTACTATTTTATGTATCCAACAATACAGAAATAATGTGGATAGACTGGTAAAATAATAATTTGGGATTTCCAGCCTTATTAGAATCGTCATAAATATTTTAAAGCAGGTAAGAAATTTATTAATTTTAAAATAATAATAGAAGATTAATTGATTGCTGGCAGAGTTTCTGATTTTCAGGAATACATTTACTAATGTTAAAATAATAATAGAGGATTAATTGATTGCTGGTAGGGTTTATGATTTTCAGCTTAGAATAGATAGGTACATCGAAATATGCTCTTCTTGGATGATCCGTTGAGGAATGTAAAGTTTTTGTAAACTCAAAACATAAATTTCTATTCCAAGCTGGGCCATAATCCAAGTGCATGGGTGCACACCATGTTGGGGAAAACTTTAGGGTTTAGGTTTCTGGGGAATGATTTATTTGTGACCTGTCTGATCAAGCTTAGCAAATTTATCAAGGTTGTCAAAACAGAGGTATGGAGGGTTAAACTGCATTAGAGAATGGTAGTGTCGAAGCACCCTGTGGTAGATTCATAAATGCCATTGCAGAAGTTGTTGCATTTGAAACAAGTGTTCCAAATCCGATGACCTCTATGCTCTGCAACGACATTTAATATTTTAATATTTGTAGTAGTCTTTGAGATAGTGTTTTTGGAATTTCTATGCATATTTTTGCCAGAATTTTGCTAAATTTTGGAGAAAAAATGTGTGACCAAATATTGATATCTTGTTTAAAATAGATTTTTTATTACATATATTGATTCAGTATTTTCTAAAATTAAGGCAAAACACTTCTATTGTGAAGAGTTTTTCTGTCAAACTTGTTTTTTCAATAAATCCCAGTTAAATTTTAAACAAATTAAATTTCAAAATAAATTAAAAAAATTGCACTTAAAAAGACTACTCATTTAATATTATGTCAGCAACTGCCTTGGCCTTCGTCGAAGAGGAGCTTGGGCCATGTGATACCTTTCACCCATTGTAACACGGATCCTGAGCCTCGAGACTCCCAATTTGTGAGGTCATTTAATGATCCACCCAATCCAAAGATCGCTTTATTTTAATCACCCATGGGGTCATTTGAGGTTTATCTGTTGGAAGAAATGAGGGGAGGAAATGGTTTTCATTCAGGTCTTCGCAAGGGTTTGTACTAAGAAGGATTAGTTTTCAGATCTTGCTTTCTTTTCATCAGAATAACAGAATTGGAATGTTGTTTTGATATCTTTATGTGACCTCTTTTTCGAACTCGTCAAGGTTGGTTTTATACCGGGATCTTTCTATATATGAATACAACCAAAAAATTGTGTTCTTAATATTCATTTATGTTGTAACGCAATGCCCACTAGAGCATTTGCATTTCATTTTATTACTCATAATCTACCGATTAACACATTTTATTATGCAATTGCTAACCTCGATAGTTTTGATATAATCAATTAAAACAAAAACGAATATGGCTATTTGGGGAATTTCTATGTTTTTGTATTTATGTCGTTGTTTTTAGAAGAGCTCCCGCAAAATGCAGGTAAGAAATATTTCTGAGTTTTCCTTCTAATCACGGACTTGACTGAACTCACCACAATAGAAATGATCATGGATTGACTGAACTTACCACAATAGAAATGCCTTTAACAATGGTGAGAGCATTACTTGCATTTTCTGTCAAATTGTTCAACATGATTTTCATTTGAGCTTTCACTTTATCATTTGGCGCCATGGTTGGAAATCTGTCATACCTTCGGTGTATCTTTGCACCTTTTGAGGCAATTGCTAGTTTTATGGTTAGTGATTATTAGGTGGATGGTAGATATTTTGCCTCTATGGAATGCACTCAAATATTCATAATAGTATTTACAAATCAAGGGTTAAGATTTATGTCCAAGTTAGTTACTTTATTTTAATTAATTTATCTCAAATTAATTAATTAGAGAAAATGTCATATAAACACATGTGGTATTGATAAGCAATGATACTGTAAGAAGTGTTATTTACAAGTTAAGGATTTACGTAGTAAAGTGGGGGTGAATATCCATGTTCAAGAATATTAGTGCATGTTTTCTAAATGTATATATGTTTAACTCATATATTAATGATTTATATAAATTAATAATAATAATTTTAAAAAAAAATTATAATTGTGTCGAGGCTCTCTAGTCCAGTATGAGTATGGAAGAGATGTTGTAATGTCCTGTCTGTAAACATTTTGACTCTGTCAAATTACATTAAAAACAAAAAATAAATAAATAAAAATAAACATTAAAAATAATTAAAAATAATAATAATAATAATTACAAACATTAGTTAAAACATTTTGACTTGGTCAATTTTTTTTACACTATGTGAAAATTTATCATAACTCAGTTACAAATATTAGTTAAAATATTTTGACTTGGTCAATTTTTTTTACACTGTGCCAAAATTTATCATAACTCAGTTGTCAAACTAACACTAGGGAAAACCATCATTGGTTGCTCTCTAAGAATGCAAGTTGACCCAAGCTGACTCATCACTGTTATTCTTGGAATTACCCATTGGTGGTTCATAAGGGGGTAGGTTTTCACTCTTCCCAAATGCCTCTAGGTCTTAAAGTGTTAACCTATTTCCTTATCTTATAGGAAATTAAATTTAAAAAAATAACGATTATAATTAATAATTAAATGAGCTTAGCTCCCTGTTAACTAGCCGTTACAAAAACTAGTCATTATTTAGTTAATTAGTTGGAAAATTTTAAAAAATTTAAATTATTTTAAAATGTTGAGAAGGGGTAAATACTAGTATAGGGAATAATATTAAAATATTGAAGTTATTAAGAGAAGTTAATAAAAAGGGGGTCAATGAATAATATAGAATAATATAAAAATGAATTATAAAATTAATAAGAAGGGGTAAATATAGGGAATAATATTAAAATATTGAAGGTAATGAAAAATATAGAATAATATAAAAAAAGGAAATGTAAAATTAATAAGGAGAAGGGGTAAAAACTAGTATAGGGAATAATATTCAAATATAGAAGCTATTAAGAGAAATTAATAGATAAAAAATATAGACTAAAATAGAAAAATATAAAAAGGAAGAATTATAATAATTTTGATGAGCGGAGAGGGGAAAAATATTATATATAGTTGTTGATATTTATATTTTTCCCCTCTCGCTCATCAAAATTATTATAATTCTTCCTTTTTGTATTTTTCTATTTTAGTCTATATTTTTTTATTTATTAATTTCTCTTAATAGCTTCCATATTTGAATATTATTCCCTATACTAGTATTTACCCCATATATATATATATATATATATATATATATATATATATATATATATATATATATATATATATAAGTTAAGAATCAATATAATAACATAGTACAAGGGATAATATCCAACAAAATGAAAATGCATAAAAACATAAACCAGAGAAAAAGAAAACAAAGATACGAAAGGAAGAGGGAAAAAACCAAAACAAAGGGAGGAGAATCAAACCAGAGACACAGGAAAACACCACACGGGGGGGAGAATCACCTAGAGAGGGTCAGATTCTAGATCTTACTTAATTTCCACCTATCATATCTATTGAGATTTTTAGGATGTCTCTCAATTTCAATAGCCTCCCTTGACTTTCTATGATGGAAGTGATCCACCTTGGCAATGACTTTGGAATCTTCAATGCGTACATGGTGACATGATTTCCCAGCATGCTCCGCAAGAGTAGAAGTGCGGGATCGACTGTGCCTAATGTTCCCTTGACTTTCTATGATGGAAGTGATCCACCTTGGCAATGACTTTGGAATCTTCAATGCGTACATGGTGACATGATTTCCCAGCATGCTCTACAAGAGTAGAAGTGCGGGATCGACTGTGCCTAATGTTTGCAACATGCTCATGGATTCTCTATCTAATGGATCTACCAGTTTCCCCAATATAGGGAGTACCACATGAGCAAGGAACTAAATAAATACACTTTCATGTCCTTGGGGTCTATAGGGTCCTTAACTGATCCGAGATAATTCTGGATAGTACAGATAGGTCTAAAATAAGACGCGGCATTATTTCTCCTAAGGACATGGGCAATTCTATCCGAGGTCCCTTGGATAAACGGAAGATTCACCTTGGATATAGGATCCAACCGAGAAGATTTGTCTCTTGAGCCTTTAAAGGCTTTTTGAAAGGCCTTCAGACCTTGAGATCTGTTATACCCATTAATCTCAAACACATCCAGAAGATTGGATTTCTCCAATTCCACATGGTTATCATCAGAAATTCTAAGAGCCCGAGTAGCCAGAGTGCATAGAACACCAAATTTATGTGCATGAAAATGATGAGAATCGGCATGAAGATACTGCTCAGTGTGAGTCTCCTTGTGGAAAACTTGGTGAGAGATAGAACTATCATCCCTTCTAGAGAGAAGAATATATAAGAAGGGAAGTCAGCCATCCACCTCTACTTCCATCATGAATTTGATGTAATCAGACTGGGAATTCTGGTGATTAAGAAACAAAACTAACTTTTCGCGGCCATGGGGCCAAATGACACAGGTATCCTCCATGAACCTATTCCACTTCTTTGCGCAAAATTGAGCTAAGGGAAAAGCCTTCATTTCAAAATCCTCCATAAATAAGTTAGCGACAATAGGGGAAAGAGGGGTACCCATGGCCACTCCGCAGGTTTTCTCATAGAACTCACCTTATAAACTGAAAAAAGTTGAAGTGAGGCACAAGCCAACCAACTTAGAAGTGTTCTCATACGAGACTCGCTTAATGACATCAATAGCTTCCGAGATGGGGATTTTGGTAAATAAGGAGACAACATTGAAACTAACTAATAAATCCTCAAGATCTAGCCTGATGCCTTTTCATTCCTTGATAAAAGAAGCAGATTCCTTCACAAAAGAATCATTTAGTCCCTTAGAAGCAACCTTGACATTTTCATCCTTAAGGCTGATAAGGGTGGTGCAATTGTTATTATGGATAAGTCGGACTATGTCAAGAAAATGGTTGACCATCTTTCCCTTAGTGGTAGCTGCGTTAAGCTTAAAAAGAATCCCCTTAAATCTATTTCTAAAGAGATTTCCTTCGCCATTAAGTATTATCCCTCTCTTAATCCTCTCTCGACGAAGCTTATTGAGAGTAATCCCCTCCCCCCCAGGATTTATGGCCTTTCGAAGATTCATAAGCTTGGGGCTCCTTTAAGACCTATTGTTAACACAATAGGTGGTCCTTCTTATCATCTAGCTTAAACCCCTGGTGGGGCTTATTGATTCTTTTGTGAAGGACTCTGCTTCTTTTATCAAGGAATGGAAAGACATCAGGCTAGATACTAGGGATTTGTTAGTTAGTTTCGATGTTATCTCCTTATTTACCAAAATCCCCAATCTCTATCTCTAATTTTAAATGTAGCCTTTTAATTGTTTATATGGACAATAAGAATAAATCAAATTCGTAAACATTGAGCTATGATAATGACAAAAAGTTAAAAATGTTAAAAAAGAAACTTATAAAATTACAAACACAACTTTATAATTAAAGAATCTTTTGGCTTTCACATAAGAGATGTTTGGGCTTTCACATAAGAGATGATTTATTCTATATTTATGTGATGCATGAGCATTGCATATTGGATTTATATTTTGAGTGTGATACCATCATTCTTATCCATGGGCTCATATTAGATGTATATCTCGTTATAGAAAAACAATTGTAATATAATTTTAGGCCTCATTGAAGGGTGATGATTCTAGCCAGACACTATACAAGTCATAAAAAGAGCCTACTTGCTTTATAAAAAACTTTAAAAATATACATATCTATCATAATCACATTTATTACTTATTATTTGAGCCAAGGATTCTATAACTTGGAGCTTCCTAAAATCCATAAAAACACAAAGTTAAAGAAATTACTCATCCACACTATCAGATATGTTATTAACTTTTTCTTAATGACACAACAATAAAAATTTCCTTTCTCTTAAAAACTAATAATTTAAAATATACTTAAATATATCATCCCAATAAGCAATTGTAATATAATTTTAGACCTTGTTGAAGAGTGATAATTCTAGTAAAAACACTATACGAGTCATAAAAAGAGCCTACTTGCTTTATAGAATGCTCTAGAAATATACATATATATCATAATCACATTTATTTCTTATTATTTAAGCCAAAGATTTTATGACTGGAGCCTCCTAAAATCCATAAAAACACAAAGTTAAAGAAATTACTCATCAACATTATCAAATATGTTATTAACTTTTTTCTTAATAACACAAAAATAATTTTTTTCTTTCTCTCAAAAACTAATAATTTAAATTAAACTTAAATATATTAATAATATTATTATATTTAAATAAAACTGGTATTTTATAAATTTATTAATTTTTTTATATTTTTTTTATATTTTAAGAATACAAACTACTAATCAATCATATATATATATATATATATATATATATATATATATATATATATAACTTAAATGATATCTACAAAAGTTAATCTCTTTTATTTTTATTATTATTATGCTCTAATGAAAATCATATATTTTAAAATAACATTAAAATTAAATTATAATTTATTTTATTTTAAATATATATATAGTTTGGGAGGCCTCTACATCTTCAACATGTCCAATATATCACCCTAATTAAGGCAAGGAATTGAACTAGTGACCTGACTTCACATCAAGGAGTGCCTTAACAAAGCACTCAATCACTGTCTATCCAAGGCCCTTTGGACATTTCTTTAAAAAATAATTATAATATATAACTAATTTCAATATTTTTAATATATATTTATAAACACTTAAATAATAATATTTTAATTTGATTAAATTTAAACATATTTAAATTTCTAAAGTTTGGGAGGCCTCTACATCTTCAACATGTATATCACCCTAATTAAGGCAAGGAATCAAACTAGTGACCTGACTTCACATCAAGGAGTGCCTTAACAAAGCACCCAATCACCGTCTATCCAAGGCCCTTTGGACATTTCTTTAAAAAATAATTATAATATATAACTAATTTCAATATTTTTAATATATATTTATAAACACTTAAAAAATAATATTTTAATTTGATTAAATTTAAACATATTTAAATTTCTAAATTTATTTATTTAATATTTTTTAACAATAATGACCCAATGGCTAAGCAAGAGCTAAGACATCCCATATTGACCACACACAGAGTGAAAATCCTTGGGGCCACCTACTCCTTTGAGCCTAATCAATACAAGCTAAGCATGTCATTTCGGGGAATCGAACACGGGTAGTGAGAGAGTTAACCCACCTCAACCACTTGGTCTACCCTTACTGGACTAAAATAAAAATAAAAATCATAATTTAATTTCTTTAAAAAATAATTATAATATATAACAAATTTCAATATTTTAAAAATATATTTATAGACACTTAAATAATAATATTTTAATTTGATTAAATTTTAAAATATTTAAATTTCTAAATTTATTTACTTAGAGCATTTTGAACAACTTGGTGCAACGTAGGACCATGCTATTCGGCATAGTTTTTTCTTAAAAGTGTTGAGAAGATTAATGATCAATTTTGAAGGGTTGATCTTAATTTAATTTTGAAGGGCATATATTCACTAACCCTTCAAATATGAAAAGTTATAAAAAAAATGTACTTAATAAGTGTATATTATATAAACCCTTCATAAAAAAAATCGCAAAATGAAATAGTGTTTAAATTAGCCCTATTCACGTGTTTTTCATTTTTTATAGCTTGTATTGCATGTATATAGCTTATGGTATCTATTAAATCCTCTCTTTCCCCATGTCCCTTTACCCTTCCAAACACCAGGTTTGATTTCATTGAAAGTGGTTTCAATTTTACTCGATTGAAACTTGTGAAACCCATTTTACAATTCTAGTTTCGAAAGATCAGACAAAGGGAAAATCACACCATGATTGGATTCCTTCTTCACTTACAACAACAATTAGGATTATATTGGTCAACTTCATAAGCTTGCAACTTGATTTCCAACATAGAATTTCATGGACAATTGTTCAAAACTTCCTACAAATATATGTTCATAGAGATTTTTTCTTTTTAGGTCGCTAGATAGAGAACCTATTTTGGAATCCTTAATGAGATTTCTTTGAAGAAATTGTATAACGAATGGGACTGTGTTCCCTTTTCTGGTGAAATTGGGGGCTCATATCATCCATTCGAGAAATAATTGTTTGAATTTTTTGGAATAATAATGGCCTAGCTATTGGTTAACACAAATAGGTCTTTTGTAACTTATAAATTGCAATATAAGCATACGTCTATAAAATGAATATTGCAATAGATGAGACTAAATGATTGGATTTGATGGGATTAGGAAATAAAATCTCATCTTCACTAGAAAATATTGCAGTAAATGATTTTATATGATTGGATGGGATTAGGAGGCAATCTCAACGTCACCATAATCTAGTTCAGGATGGTAATAATATTTATGTAATCAATCTGTTAGCGCAAGGAGTCACTTCTTGACTGCAAAAGGAGTAAGCCTTATACATCATAGTTCATTTCAAATTTTAAAGGGTTGTTTGAGTGGTGGGATGACTTCTCAAATATTTTTTATATTCTTTAAAACTTTCATGTATTTGGCAAGCTGTGGCAAGTATAAATTGTATGGGTAAATTGGTAGTATAAGGAGCAGAGTGTAACAAATGAAGGAGATGGATAACTGGTACCTATTCTAGGAAATATTCATATCCTAAATCAGTCACACAACTAAAATGATGGTTCTTTACACAAACTTTGTTTATGCAAAGTAAACAACATTCATAAAATAGATTGCATGTATAAAGTATTCCACAATCCTTTATGAAATCTTCACTAACATGTTATACAACACATATATGATTTGTAGAAAGCTGAAAGAAGATAATTTACTATTAAACCCTTTAATAGTTTATCACTAACACCTTACTAGCTGCTGCACCTCATAATTAGAAGAAATTAACAAAGAAAGAAGACACACCATACATTAGATGGTCCTTGAGTCACAAAATCCTCCAGCATGAAGTAAAAATACTTTTCTTTATTATATTCAGTCTTCAGGTAGACCAACATCCAACCTGGAAATGGTATTTACAAATGGTATATATAGAAAGAGAGGCACCAAATCCATCTCTTCTCAAAAGAAGGAAACACTACTCCTAACATTACATAGGTGTCTTCCGGAGGCGGTTGCTTGACGGTCTGGACGGGACGTGGCTCCCCGCGCTCTTCCCCATGGCGTTTGACAGGGCAGCCCACATGGCTCCCGGCACCTGCATTTATGAACCTCATAACTCTCCAGCTTGCGCGGTAGTTATTCTCCTTGGTCCGCTCACCCTGCACTCGATTATGGTGGTTCTTCTTGCAATGGAGGGCATTCGTGATAGTTCCAACGACACTGCTGGTTCGGAAGGCTCGCCAATTTCTCTGCAAGGAATTTGTGCTCCAGGTTCTGCAGATGCCAGTGTGAAGACCATCACGGGGCGGTGCTGCTCTTTACACGCCTGCATCGAACCTCTTCCGGGTTTTCATTACTCTCACAGTTCGCATTGCAGGCTCAATTCTCTCTCCAACGTTGGGACTAACCAGCAAGGTGGTCTCATTTGCCATTTTCAAGCTCCCTTTGCTAATCTCAGTGTCGACCAGTCCTTCTCCTCTCCCCCTACTTTCCCTGCCAGCCCTCTCTTCCCTGGACCCCTTCGTCAATTTCCTGGCAACATGCCCCGACTCCGCGAAAGGATGAGGAGCAGGCGAGGTCTCAGCCGAGGTCTCTGTCGCCCCCCTCCCAGTCCTGGCACTAGCTCCTACTCTGCAGATGAAGACCACGATCACACTCTGGGCCCGCTGGTGAAAGAGGTAGGGGTCGTGGCCACACTGGAGGTGTTGTTGATGTTTCGGTGGATGTCGCTCCACCCTGTCCTTCCCTTGCTCACGTGCCCAGCAGAAGCTCCCCCCCCCCCCCCCTGTCTCTCTTAGCAGTGCTCGTCCCACCATTCAGCAAACTTTGCAGCGAGATGAACTCAGGTTCGACTACACCTCCTCCAATTCCATCCTCACTGCCTATATCACAGTGACCCTCCGTGAAGAAATTCCTAATCATGCTGCGCCCCGTTCTGTCTCTGTGCTCTCCCCTCCAGGTTCTGGTCTCCCTAGCAAAGTGGTAGTTACTGCCACTTCCCCTCCCATTCCACAGAACGAGCAAAGCATCAAGGTGGCGCACCCTGGCAGGAAGGCCGCACTCGACGCAGGGCAGGATGACAGCAGCAATGTTTTCGGTTGCAGGATTATCGAGGAACCTCCATCTCCGACTCATGATTAGCCTCTGCAAAGCTCTACAGGTTTTTTGCTCAAACATTGCAGATAATTCTATGCTATATCGCTTTACAGATCAGATGAAAAAGCGGTTTTTGAATTCCAGCTTTTATTTTTATGTTTGTTTAGCTTGTATGAACTCAAAACCAGTTGCCCTCTCAAGGGCGGTTCAGAATTTGTGTTTAACAGGACTGGTTTCCCATTTTGGGCAATCCAGATACTCTTTGAATAGCTTGTTTATCAAACACAGTGCTCAGACTTTCATAGCTGACACTGTGGCTGTTTTGTACCAGTAAACTTTATCCATAATAGAATTATTCATACTTAGAAAAAAAAAAAACATTAAATAGGTGTCATAAAACATTACAACCATATCCCATCGAAATATAACTGAAAGGACAGATGTAGAATAAATAAGAGAAGAAATCTTGGCTAGACTGTTAAGTGTGTTGTCATGCTGCTTTTTCTGCTGATTTTTTTCCTTATGTCTTTGGTCTTTAAATAACCATGTATCTTCTTTTAATATGACCTCCAACAACCTCATAACCACCTTTCACCATCACTTATTATATCCATTTGGTTATGAGTCTTTATCCTTCCTTAACTAGCTCAGAAAATTTGTTGATATGTGTCAAAATTCAGTTAAAACGGGCGCTATCGGAAATTTCGGTAAAAACCTGTAACTACACAAAAATTGGAATGCTACCAGAATTTTTGGTAACACTCTGTTTCTTTTTAAAAAATGCACAAAAAATGTTGAAAAACCTGTGCAGACTTATATTTTTTGACATCTGAGCTATTGTTCAAAATTGCGATTGATAAGCAAAAAGGTGTTTGTATCAAAAACCCTTTTACCTTCCTTCCATGTGGGTTGCAGCTTCAGAAAGCTTATCCAAGTTTGTCTTGCTGTCAATAGCTGATTTTGATCTGGTTGTTCTTGTGGCTGCTTCCTTGGCAGTGGCCTTCTCATCCTCATAAACCTTTGGGATACTTCTTCTTTTTTAGGGTTCTGAGTGCTGCTCTAAAGGGGTTTTGTTTTATCTTTCTTCTTGGTTTTCTCTGTCTTTAACCCTTCATATTTACCTTATATATAAATGACCTCTGTCATTAAGCTTGGATTCTGCAGAGCCTTGGACTTAAGCCTAAACTTGTTGTTGTATCTGGTATGCCTTTTTCTAGTACCAAAATTAGTTTTGGCTTCCTCTTTCTTCTTCTTACTACTGATCTCGTATCCAACATATTTGAGGAGTTCTTTATCAGATTTTGTAGGTTGATACTCTTTCTGCATCTTCTGTTGAATATCTGCTTCCGAAATTTTCAGTAGCATTTGCGCTTTAGATTTCTCTACAGTTCAGATCTTCCTCTTCGAGCACTGGTATAGACATTAGGAAAATGAGGAATGGGGGGCACCATTTTCATAGACTTGGGTTTATTTGCTAAGGATCTCTCTCCTTTCTTCAAATTTCTCTCAGCCTTGACTGCAGAAACCTTTTCTTTTCTTCTCTTGGACTTATGGATGTTCTCTTTTGTATCCTTCCTCTTGGTTCTTTTTGCATGATGAGAGTGTTGTTGTGAGGGTGGAGGAGTAGGTGCAGGTTGGCCTACCCTATAAAACAAGAAATGGTATTAAGTTTGATTTCTTTTCCTTAACTCTTATTCAACTAAAACCTATAATAGCTTGATGATACAAGTTATATTCTGAAGCAACAGTGTGATTTTGGATCATTGTTGACATATTTGTCAGAATCTTCAGCAAGAAGTATGGAAAATTTAAGGTCTTCATACCTGCAACATGAAAAAGAAATATCATATTATAAAGAAACACAACTGTATACCTCCTTTCACAAGTGAGGTAAATCTTGATCAGTTTAACAGCTTATGCCCAATCATTTTTGAGATAGTTTCTTGGAATTCCCTTGGCCCAGTTGGGATATCTGTGTGCATCCTTGAGGAAACTGTCGAGGTCTCCTCCAGTGATAACATGACCTTTAAACCACTTCTCTCCTTCCTGTGGAAGGTTAAATGCCTCAACAACTGAGTCTGCTGAAACCTACAATGTAAGACCATAGACTGTGGCTTCTTGTCCATTGAAAGAGTTTGAAAACTCTTGAGCTACTCCTAAGTGAGTGCTTCCTAATCTGGTGCACAAAGGATACCACCCTGTCTGGATAAAAAAATCTTCTCACCTTCGAATTTGCATCCACTAGGTCAGAACCCTGTGGCTCAATTCGTTTTATCTTCCCACCTCTTTTAGTCATCTTCAGAAATTAATGACTCTGTCTCTAAAACTGATAGGTGGCAGAGCTATAAGAGCTTCACCTTACAAGTGTTGCTTATGTTTTCCTCTGAAATCTAGACTCCTCCTCAAACTGTAACTCTATGAAACTCGATCTCAATAGCTAGGCTCACCACTGATACTGCTCCTGCTTTTTCGGTGGTTTTAAAACAACAACCATGGCTCATTATCCCATGCAAATCGATTTTCATTATGGAAAATATTATTTGACTGTAGTGTGCACCATGTGATGGCCATCATCATCTTTAGTTGGCCGCATACTTCATATGGAACGCTACAGATGGCTTGAGGCAAGCGGATATGTGACTGGCAGTCACCTCCATTGTCTTGCTGATTATTGGCCTAAATTTCCGGAAGCGTCGTTGTGCGACCATCCAAACGTCATTGCATTAAGTTTGATGATCCACGATCTTCTCTGTTCAAAAAACACGTACCTTGACATGAGATTAACTAACTTGGATGATAGAGAGGACGAGATTAACGGTTGGGTTTATTACTGCGGGTTAACACTTAAGTACTACATGTATACCATGACTTGACCTAAACAAAATTGAACACATACGACTCCTATCACATGATATAAATAATTTAAAAAAGATTTGAAACGTATTTACATCATAACACGTGGCTTGACAAAAGTGGATGCACTTTTTTGTTTATTTTTTAAAAAAGAGGATGTTACCGGAATTTCCGACAGCATCAGAATAAAAGAAAAACAGACAAAAACAATAATATAGCAGACTGTCTGAAAAGGCTAAAACAAGTGCTACCGGAAATTTCGATAGCGACCAATTTTTTTTTGAAATTTTCAAAGTCTAATTCTAAAAACAACAAATTTAAAATGGACTCGTGACTTAACAAAGAATTGTGCTAACACAATCTATCAATGACACGATATGACATGACCCAAATAAGATCTCAGATCTTCTAGCCATATCTTATGTGATGTCTAGTGTGTATTATTCTAAATATGTATGTCTCATTCATATTTATTCCTTTACTAAATATGAAATTTCTTCTTTTCCTTCCTTTGGAGACAAATAAAAACAACTTTCAATTAATTCAAAATCCATTTTAAATGTTGCAAGCACATGCAAGTTTCGTTGATATTCCTCGCTTTATCAAATAAAATCCAAAATTTTGACTGGATATTTACAACTACACTTTAGAACCCAATACTCTTATGAGAGGTATACCCATGATTCTCTAACTATGATTGAACTCCCCATGCATTTATGATCCATAATAGCCATAATATTTGTTAGTGAAAGTACCCACAATCACTTGAATTAGATCGATTTTTTAATGTATTCATAATTTCTGTTATTATTATTTGTTATTTGATTATTGTATAATAATTTTTAATAATATTACTATCACATAACAAAGGGAAACTTGAGAAAGTATAATGCCTACATATTGTCACATAACCATCTAGTCCATATGTATAAATTAATTGAATGTATAAATGTGATATATGCCCTTTTATAATATACCATCAACTAAGTATCTAAAACATCGATTTGTTTGTATTGCGCCCATAAGAATATTGTATTGGAAGGAGCTCTCATGAATTTCAATGTAATTACATCCTATTAACAATAAAATCACAATTAAGAAAGACTTATTTGGGTAAATAGTTATTGAATGCATTTTTAAAATAATTTTGTAACTTTGTAGAGTATAAACTCAGTTCTTTTGATGTTTCATTACAATATTTATATGTTGTTTGCAACTCCTCCACCATTCTGCATCTATTTTTAAAAGGTGAGAGAATCAAGTGTCTTAATCTGATGTTATATTTTGAGTATTAATTCAACAAGAGCATTAAGCTTTGGGTGTATAACAACTCCGAGATTAACATGAATTTGTGTTGGGTACACATAGGTAGAAAATAATCAATCAATCTTCATGCAAAACTTGGTTATGCCCGCTCAAAATTTGGATGTGCATGGGTTAAATTTATTTCTTCTCTATGCATAAAATACTTCATGGGAGAAAAAAATTGAACTATTATAATTTTCTATATAGTCCATGTTGAACTAGAAGCAACAATAAATTAAATAAATATTGTTGTCTAACCATTCTTAGTTGGTTTGCGAGAAATTGTAGTATTGATTGACCAGAGCCTCTACTCTATCTTTATTTTTATTTTTATTTTTTTGGTCAGTCAGATACAACAATTTCCCCCACCTAAATGTGGGGCTATCAAGACCCACCAACTAATAATGGTTAGACAAAATTGTTTATTTCATGTATTGTTGCTTCTACTTCAGCCTGTACCATATGGAAGATATATAACAACTCAAATTTTTTCTCCCATGAAGTCTTTTATGCAGAGAGGAGAAATAAATTTAACCCATGTACATCCAAATTTTGAGCGGGCATAACTAAGTTTTACACTATGATTAATTGATTGTTTTTTATCTATGTGCGCTCAACACAAATTCATCTCAATCCTAGAGTTGTTATACACCCAAAACTTAATTCTCTCACTGGATTAATACTCAACATATAACAAAAAATTAAAACACTTAATTCTCTCACCTTATAACAATAGATGCAGAATGGTGGAAGAGTTGTAGATATTAGCAATGAAACATCAAACAAATTAAGTTCATCTTGAGAAAAAATAATCAATGTTTTTGGCGCAATCTGTGTTGTGATACCTATCGAGATATGTGTGGAGGTTGACTCCTACTGTTTTTTCCTTATGCGGAATCACTTGGAATGAATCGAATAACATGCCAACCCGTGCTTTTTCTAGTGTGTTGATACTTCCTCGACTCTTGCAACTTTTTCTTGATGAAAAATTTCTTGGAATGAAGCTAAAGAACATGCCAAAGAAGTGGTTGCAAAAATTTCTTGGAATTCGAAGGAGAATGAGTGTGCAAAATTCCAGGTTTGGTTTGATTTTTCACTCTCACGAACCTGCCACTGGAGAATTAACCTGTTGCTGCCAGATAATCTGACGAATTGTCGTCATACGATTTGGTAGACTACTCCTTGAAACATTGGTTGCATACTCTATACATCGATGATTTTAGAAATGAAAACAAGGCAGCTAGGGGGAATGGTCCAACTGTCTAGCCTCTAGCTCCAGGATATCCGACAATTTATCCAGCAACCCTTCATGGGGCATTTTTGTGATATTATTTAAATTATATATATATAAAATAAAAAATTAATAAATAAACCAATATAAATAAAAATTAACACTTTTTTACGCTTAATTTTAGCTTCAAACTTCTAGGATGTGCTAGAACTCTCTTGAAGGGTTGTGACATGTTCAATTTTGAACCCTGATCACAATAATGGTGGGTAGTGCATATTCCTTTTTGGATTTTGAGTGTTATGATGGAGGAGTACGAAAATGGTGACGTGCAAAAGTAGACGTAGGTTCTAGAGTTTAAAATGAAATGTGTCGGCCAAAGTAATAGGGCCCACACTCAAATGAAGCAGAGTATTTCACCATCACATAGAAATAATATGATTTAAAAAATATAATTTGACAGTAAAATAGAAGTATGACTGATTGATTTGATATTAAGTATTCATGATCAGTATTGATATTGGTGGCAATGCTAATTAATTGCATAGACACTTGGTAATATTGAATATATTTTTATGATTTTTTTTTAGATAATTATACTTAAAATCACATAAAAATAATTATTTTAATATATATATATATATATATATATATATATATATATATATATATATATATATATATATATATATATATATATATATATATTAAAATTTAATTTTAAAAATGTTTGATTTCACAACTTTAATAAACTTTATAGATTGTTTCCAAAATTTAAGAGGTGAAAATAAACTAATTATAGTGGCTATAAAAATGTTATTTTTATGCTGATAGGCCTTTTCTTTTGAATCAGTTTGGCTCCAAATTATGTCCACCCTTTTCATTTTAATTTGACACTTGTCTCTAGGTGGCAGTGCAATGAGACAAATCAACAACTGGCAGCAATTCTAATGTCATTTAAATGTGTTTAGCTATATTGCGTCATAGTCTTCAGTTACGGGTGGAAGGTGGGCATTTCAGTTATGAGCAGAGAGTAGTCGAACCGTCCTCAATTGTAGTAGCTCCTCCTAACAAAATAGTCTCGGTCCAACGTAATCCCGTAAGTCAGGATTTCCAATGCCTACAACGACCGTCAACGTACGACCTTCAATGTCTCCTTTGGATGTGAACATTTCAAAATGATTTCTCTTCCATATTTTTCCATATTTAACAGGCCCACTCATATTCTAATGCCCTTCAATCTTATAAATATGACCAGCATGATAATTAACAGTAAATTTAACCTCTGATCTAAAAAAGATGAGTTTCTTATCACAATTCCTGCCTGCTAAGATCTTACTAAATTGTCTGTGCAGTTGATCAAACCAACCAATAGAACCAGAGCCATGTAATTCTTCATGATGTTGTGAGGACGCAGTCCCAAGGGAGTCAAAAAAAAATTTCTCCATTAAAATATTCTGGTAGAATTTTCAGAAATCAGGCAACAACACTCTCCTGAATTTCTCCCATAGAGGAGTCAGCAGAAGCACCCACTACAAGGAAAGACCCTCTAGTGGATGTTTTTGAGGAACCCCTTATAAAAATAGCCTAGATATCTGTTTGTAGCGGAGGTCTCTAGAGGAGGTTGGCAGGTGGAGGTTTTTGTAGTTCGTTTCTCATCATAAACTGCACCAATTCGTTTTACACAAAATGCACTCGTACATACTAAAATTGGCACACTGAAACACCGTGCTCTCCATACAAACATGCCCGGTGCGTCTAAGTACTCTAGTGCACCAGTGCTCTACGTATAAATAGGCTAGGTGCGTCTCCGTAATCCAATGCACTATAACGACGTGCGATGCACCATTGATAATACCACCCGGTGCATCTCAAAAACCCACACACCGAAACAGGGTTAAATAAAAAAACATTACCAGCCGTAAAAACGGCATTTTACTTCTTTAGTGCTCCAGACCTCTCAAGCACCGGTGTGTTCGTTTAAAAAACCACACCATTAACTATGTAATAGTGTTGAGAGGGTGTTGCATTGACCAAACTAACCGCCCTAGGGCGAATAGTTTACAATGTATTGTTATTGGGCGGTGAGTTGACCAAACTATCTGCCCCGGGGCGGATAGTTAGGTCAGTGCACCGCTCATCCAACAACAATACATGGTCAATAGTGTGGTCATTTACAGGACCACACCGTTCACCATGTACTGTTGTTGGGAGGTGCGTTGACCAAACTATCAGCCCCGGGGTGGATAGTTTCCTCAACGCACCACAAAAAAATATTCCCATCTATAATGGTGGGCGAACATTTTCCATTCACACCGAGAGTGGTGTGAGATAAAAAAATACACACTGGTATGGGTGCGTGATTGTTTTTTGGAGCGCATCGACTGTTTTTTTTCTTTATATATATATATATATACACACATTTCTCATTTAATAAAAAAATGTATTTAATATGTGAATCATTCAGCGATGTCAACGGAGAGAACAAAGGGAACAACAAAAACATATGGAGGACCAATATAACGTGATTCAGTTGTGGGAGGCATGAGAGAGGGAGATAATTTTGTACCCTTGCCCTATTACGGTAGCCACCCAGTTGATCCTAAGGGAGGTAGGCCTCCTCGAGTTCTACAAGGAGGCTACATCCCTTAAGGGCCATAGTGGGTTATTAGGACAACTAATCTTCAGGTGGGATGCCCGCCGATAGGCTTTCTAGGTTGGTCTTGGCCAGTGGTTCGCACCCACTGAGGAGGACATATATTTTATTATTGGCCTATCTAGGAGAGGGCAGGATTTTCCCCAGTTCCCAGATGTCCCTGTAGGCTATGTAACATGGATTCAGTTGGTGTACTCCCAGAGATACATTAGGGACGATATAGTTTCTCCTACAGATTTTCAGGTGTTCGGTGGTCAGTTACGTATTTCTTCATTTGGTGTAGAGGAGGTGAGGTGCCTCTCATTACTTCTAATGACCATTGCACACTATATAAGTGACGAACAAAGCATTACTTATCCGCTTTTATTTTATGTTGATTCTTTATTCCAGGCACCACGACTTGTGAAATGGTCTGCGATTTTTTTACGGCAGTTTTATACATCATTAGATAGATGTCGTTCTCAGGCACGTGGGAGGTTGACCTTCCCTTTTGCTTCAGAGTTTTTTTTTTATTTTTTGAGAGGTTTCCAGAGACGAGGCCTACTTTTTGTTCGGCAGCCTCGTAGGTTGATGTTGCATGTACGGATGCAGATGTGGGGCCAGATGATGCCCAAGAGGGGCCAGTCTGACTTTCCTGTTAGGATATCTCCTAATGCACTAGAGTTGCTAGCCAGTGCTAATGATCACTCGTTCATTCTAGAGCCATCTCCATACACCGGTTTGGATTGGCGAGGATGTACCAACATCCTCTTTACACAGGATGAGCCACCAGATGCGAGAGGTAATACTAATGTTTTCTTTAAATTAATATAGTTTCATTTTATTGTCTTAATTAATTAATTAGAATTATCAAATTTATTCTAACACGTTCTTTAACTTGTTTTATTAAATCGTTTAATTAAATTGGCTAATTATTGTTGTGTACTATATATTTTATAGATATTGGAAAATTTGTTGGGGACATGATTCCACCCCCACCGAATGATCTAGGAGTATATGTTGACGAGGAGATGGCAGAGGCGAAGGATCAAGGTGAAATACCTAATCCTGATCGGGTGCAGATACCCGTGGGGGTGCGGGATAGGCCTAACACCTGATTCATGATGGATTTGGGTGACCAACTCTGTCAACTCCTAGTTGATGAGGAAGTCTACTCGGCTATGATTAGAGAGATCTAGGTTGATCATAGGCTCACACATCTCTAGAGAGGCATGCCTCGTGATATGATGACCCTCATGCGTCATATCGTTGGAGCTTCCAGAGCACTGGCATGGGCTAGGAGGGGTAGGCATCATGGAGATGAACGACAGAACAACTCATCTGACGATCATGATCACGAGGGGAGTGATCATCATTCTAGTATTGCACTTCCTCCTCCTTCATCTCACGCCGGAGATCATGAGCAACCAGCATCCAGTCCTAATTAGCAAGCATCTTCTGAGTAGTCTGCATCATCTCAGTAGACACCTAGTCCTGAGTAGGCACCTGATCCTGAGCAGGCAGAACCATCTGAGGAAGCAGGTCCATATGAGAAAGTTGCACTATCCACTGAGCAGGCTGCACCATCTACGGGTCATCAGCAGGCAGTTCCTGAGCAAACTGCACCATCGACTGATCAGCAAGCACCTCCAGAGCAAGCATGTCATCTATATGAGCATGAGGTTGCATCATCGACTGAGCAAGCCTCGACTAGTATTAGTATTGATGTAGTACCATCAGATATTTGACATTTATATGCAGTTATATTACAGTTGTATATTTTTGACATTATATATATATGGACCATATATGGTCCACGTATTTTATGTTCATGTTGATGTACTTAATTTACATCTTGGTGTTCATCATGATGTGTATATTGTTAGCTCATGTCAGTTTTGTTCATTTAATGTGCTTGCAAATAGATGTGTATGTGATAGCAGTTATTTGACATGAGATGCATATTTGATGTATGTGTTGTGATGATGTTATACAATGCTTGTGTTTTGTTATATGATCATGATCACGATGATTAGATGATGTTAGCGAATTTGAATGTGTATTTTAGTCAAATATGATGTTCGTACGATGGTTATCATGATCATGAAGTTTATTTTTAATATTAAATCATGATATTATAAAATATTATGTCGTGATTGTAATTGAAATTTCAATTTTAATTGTATATAAAATTGTAAAATTGTTCCCGGATGCGGGTGCTTCTTAGGGAGACGTGGCGTCGTTACGTGGGGCACATGGCATAGCCACATGGTTGTGCATGGCCCAAGTGCTTGCCATTAAATTCAATAGCTACTCCATCGGCGCCTGTAGTTATCCACCTGCTCTGGGCTTTAATTCATGTCCTTCCCACTGCAATTCGAGTTATTTCATGGATCCTTGCCATGATATTCCCACTCCTCTTTTCGTCACCTTTATGTCCAGATTGTCAGGCTCTACACACAGAGCTTCAACTCACATTCCTCGCCTCCTCTGCAGCTCGAGGTCTCCTGCCAATTCACATCTCGCAATCTTTTCTCCTTCCTCGCCTCACCTGAGCTCTCCTACGACACCATGCCTCGGCACCATAGGATGTGTTGTCGCAGGGGCCGAGGTTGAGGCCAATCCTCCCGTCCTCCCATATCCCTTTGTGATGACTGCCATTCTCCCCTCCGTGAGGGCCGAACTACTGAACTCACGCTCAATTTGGATACCTCTGAAGCCCTGGACCAGCACTATGTCTCAGCCATCATCTCTTTGCGTCTTCCGAAGGTCCCGTACAGCTCCGTTGGTTCTGATTCCCGGAAACGCCTGCGAAAGTCCACCATTTTCTAGTCGTACCACCAGCACTCCCGCAAATCCACAACCCTTCCGACAAAAGATGCAATGTACTCCTCGAACAGCGACAGCGGGGAGAGCTCTGCAGAAGAAGATAAGAATGAGGTTGCAGGTGCACGCTCTGCCTCTACGCCAGATCCGACAACACAACAGTCGAAGAAGGTAGAGGACTCCTCAAAGGATTACGACTGCTTCATTGTTGAAGAGCCACCTCTTGAAGATATGAAGCATGACCAGCCGCAAAAGGATTAGCAATTCGAGGTCTCCTACTTCTGTTAGTTTTTACAACACTGTTTTTATGTTTTACTTGTTTACGCACAGTTTCACCAATTTTTGGACAATGTTGGCTCAGGCTGGTTTCACCATTAGGGGCAACAACTTCTGGACTGGTTTCCCCAACCGGGGCAGTCCCTATTTTGTGTTTTTGAACTTTGTCTTGGCCGGAATTGGCTAGCATAAGCAATTCCGATGCGAAAGTGTTGATTTGTAAATCCTTTTGTATTATATAATAGAATTAATCTTACTTAGAAAAAAAAAAGTAAAATTGTAATTGTAATTGTAAGCATCATGATTGTAATTGTAATTTTAATTGTAATTGTATGTAAAATTGTAAAATTGTAATTATATGTGAAATTGTAAAATTGTAATTGTAATTGTAATTATATTAATATTAGATGTATTTACATATTATTGATAAGATTAGTCATATGTTCCTCATATTATCGATAGATTTTCCTTGGTCGCACACGACTGAAACCTGCCTAGATCCATCTTAACTCTGGATCTATCAAGCACTGAGAGGGATCAAATCTCTCGAGGTGCAAAGCTTTCCTCAAGTTTTGCACTAAAAAAAGAGGTTTTCACCTCTAGAGATTTGATCCTTCTCGGCACTTGATAGATCTAGAGTTAAGAAGAATCTAGGTTGGTTGTAATTCTAATTCTATTTTAATTGTAATTGTGTGTAAAATATTTGTAAAATTGTAATTGTAATTGCAATTGTATTGTGAAATGATAGTAGTTGTAATTTTAATTGTAATTGCATGTAAAATTGTAAAATTGTAATTGTAGTTGTAATTGTAAAATTGTAATTGTAATTGCAATTGTAATTTTAAATGTAATTGTACGTAAAATATTTGTAAAATTGTAATTATAATTATAATTGTATGTATTGTCATCATTCAATTTTATTAAAATTTGTAAATTTGTAAATTTGTAAAATTGTAAATTAATTATCAATTTTGAACCATAACTACTGTAAGTAAAATGTATACCGTAAATATTGTTAAATTACCATAATTGTAAATTTGTATGAATATAAATAATTGTAAAATAATAAATCTAGAATAATATGAATTTTTGTAATATAATAAAGTTTAGAAAATAATGCAAATAAATTCATGTTTAGAATTATCATTATTTTATTATGATCTTACATACCAAAAATAACAATATACATTTTGAAGATATCATTCACACACATATAAAGCAATCAAGTAGTTGTATTATTTTAGGAATTGAAAAAAAAAAGAACTTGATACAGTGTGTCGTTGTTTTCGAGATCAACATAATTGCAAATTATCAAGTGAAATAATTTTAACATTAACACAATGCAAACCAATTAATTTAAAATACATATTATAATGTTTCGAAAAAAGAGAGTCTTAGTTATAAGGTTAAGTCCTCTTCTTTATAAGAACCCATATTAAAAAGTATAATGATGAAATAACACATGTACCATATCACTCTCGGTTCTCATGATCACCCTCATTATCTTCCAGCTCGCTTGGCATAATAACACTATTGTTCTCAAAAATATGTTTTGATCCAGGGCCATGCCTCAATACAAACCACCAATCCCTATCCAAGACATCTAGGTAAAAAAACACCTAGTTGCGGTGTTTGGGGAAAACATAGGGCTCCTTAGCTTCATCCTACATCTTTCTAAAGTTGATACATATCAGCCTACTATCGCGATCTTCCTTTAAATTATTCCGATCAAAGGTGTCCCACCACTTGCACCTAAAAATAACACATTGGAAAGAATATAAATCCACTTCAATGATCTCTTGTATCTTTCCGATGTAACCTAATGTCCCTCGTACTAGGTTTTGATCATGATGGCTAGCTCGACTATATTGATCGAACTCGACTTCCACTCCACAGTCTTGTTTCATGTGTCCATCATCGACATTTTCTGTGTGAAAATGGTGTCCATATGCATACATAGATGGGAACAAATTCACCTATAAAAAAGTTTAAAAAATGATAGTGTCATGTGTCTTATAAGAACCCAACTGTTAAAATATGAAATATAGATGTTACATTTCAAAGGTGCGTTATTAAGCTTAAAATGTACATAAATAGATTATTACCGAGTGGGTGCACCCAATACCTATGTTTAGCGCATCCTCTTCAGCACGCGGGTAACGACCGGTTGCACCGTATTTCTCTCTGACTTGGTCAGCAACCCAACTGTTAGGGCATATAATTGGAATATTTTCTTTTAAATGATCGGAATAAGGCACACTTCTACCATTCAATTGTCTGAATTCTTTCCTGTCACTATCCCATTTCATCCTCTTTTGTTCGTACAATGCGACCCACAGTTATGTCACTTCGGAATTGTAAAGAACAAATTCATTGATTTCTTCAATATTTTCATTTGTTGATGAAATCAAACCGACATAAGTACACATGAGATCAAAATATACATTATATCGAAGTTCAACATGAATATTTACTTTGTGTAAATTTTAAAAATTATAAGTCGCTTACTCTTTATCAAGGCCCTTTCTCCATTCGTTTGGAGAAGCTACCCTTCTCTTTTGTCTTCATCCCAAATCACAACACTTGGTCTGTTGTTGATCTACTTGATGTACTCACTGACATAATAGAAAGACTCATACGATATGTACCCCTCTACCATAGACCCCTCGGTTTTTCCCTTTGTCAAACAAAACCTTTTAACTTCTTCATGTACCTCTATAAGAAGAACATCCAACGATAAGAAACCACCCCAACTAATTCAACCTCATCTACTAGGTGGATTAGAAGATGAACCTGAAATTCCTTGAAACTCGTCAGCAGTTCCTTCTCAAACATACAAACAATCTCAACTATCTCTTGACGCCACTGTGGAATGCTAGCCACATGAATCTCCTTTGACGTGATCCAACATACAAATGCAGATAATTTAGATATGGCACGTCCTAGGTCTTGGGGGAAGTCACGTTTCACACATCCACGCACGAACAAAGGATAATGACACTGCAAAGTTATAAACACGCGTAATAATATACAAAATTAGTTATGTTTTATGGTCCCTGCATGGGATAAAATTTATTAATATAACAAATAATAAAATCATGTTTTTGACATTATACGTACTCTTAGAAGATTCAAATGGTCATGCGATTTCAACCCCAACAAATGGTCATCCAGAGTGAAGCAACGTTGTAGTGAAGACCCATATGAAGATGGCACCCTCACACCCATTATAACTTCCCTTGCCAAAGAAAGATCCATTTTTTTTTAAATCCATGGGGCATAAGCTTCTTTGAAATACCAATTAGAGGGACCAGTTGCCTCTAATCCTTTACTTTCTAATCGTCTTGGCCAATGTTTCTTTTTAGTTTTTTAAGTAACAAGATCTTTCCTCACAACCAATGTGTCACTTTGTTTCGATGATATGTGCCTCCATAAAGAAGATTAAACATTTTTAAATATATGCATGGGATCTAATAAGTGGGTAATCTTAAGATGCTCCTAATATGGGAGGTTATAAAAGATAGATTTCCTTTTCATCCAAATGGGAAATTTCTCAACATAGGTGTCGAAGAATTCTGGATCATCGAACATAGGCTCCCCATTTGAATCAAACATTTCTATGAACTCCTTATCCTTCTCTCTCTCGTATGCTCTAAGCCATTCATATGGTGTCGTTATTGGAGGCCTTTGGGTTCTCTCTCGTTTACCATTGAAAGCGAATGTTTCTCTTCCGTAAGGGTGTTATTCTGGGAGGAATACCCTGGAGCAGTCATACACTGGATTTCGTAGGTTGTTGGACCTTCTAACTTTCATAGAAGGTCCACAACATTTGCATCCATAATACCCTTTTGTTACAAGTGTTAAAATTCAACAAGAAAATTTTAGCACACACGCCTAGTGCATTAAGCACCTACACTAGGGTGGGGCCCACAGTGCTATTTTTGGTGCATGTCTATTTTAGTTATCCCTTAATTAAGATGGACAATAAAATGTAATCTATTCTCAATAATAACTTGGAATAGTTAACTGAGAGTGATAAATTCAGTTGGCTAGTGGATTTCGAGTTAGAGGTAGTTTGTGAGGCATGCAGAGTAATTTTAGTTGTAACAGAGTTCGAAGTGCAGTGGTGCATTAGTTAATGCAAGTTTTAATCAGTTTAACTCAGTTAAGTGAGTTAAACTCAGTTGTGCTAGTTGTAACTAAAGATACATTAGTGAGAGATCAAGTGAATTAAATATTAATTAATTCACAATCAGTGATCTCACATGCAACTGAGGATTTACGATTATTAGCTACATGCATGTCAGATCCATTGGAGACCCAGTTGAGATCTAGGTGAAAGGGAAGTTGACTATCAGTTGTAGGATTATTGGGTTGCACACATGCAACCAAACACACATTGGAGTTCCCATGATACTTGCACAGTCAAGGAAGGCCATAATTCCTATATTTTAGGGATTTCATTTATCAAGGATTGCGTAAGAAAGGCAGGTTGTCTGGAGGCAGTAAATTGGCTAAATATTGGTTAGTTTTTGTATAACAGTGTGAGAAAATTAGCTGAGTACTGGAGGGCTCTTGTGAGAAGAGTTTTGTACAGAAATTGTTTCATGATCCATGTTGAATACACAATATAAGATAATGGTTTTGAGCAGCAAGCTTTCCTTGGAAAATTATCTGTTTTGTGTTTGATTTGATTCTTCTTTAGTTCATGTGATTAGCGATTGTGTTTTTTTTAATTCCACAAAATATTTGTAGAAGCGATTACGTATTTAAATTTAGTACATTGTTAGATCAGGTGAATCCAAGATATACATGCAAGTTTTATAATTTCTACATGGTATTAGAGCACAGGAAATTGCAGAAGTGAAGCAGGAGTTGAGTTTGTGACTGGATAGAATTTGAATTTGCAGAAATACTTTCTTGGTGCTACAACTAATTCAAGATCGAATGGATTTTAATGGCTTGAGGTTGGAGTATGCACTCGAGGGCAGCTCAAACTATATTTCTTGGAAGGATAGGATGGAGGTAGTACTCGAAGACAATGGCTTGAAGGAATTCATTGACAATGATGTTCCTAAACCCGCTGTGACAGATGCTGCAAATTTTGATGCATGGAAAAACAAAGTGGAAAAGGCGAGGAGGATCTTGTTGGAGGGAGTATGATACCACATTTTCTCAAGCCTCCGTGGGAAAGCCACACAATATGCAATGTGGAAGGCTTTGATGGATCTATTCCAGAGCAGTAGCGACCATAGGAAATTGGCGCTCAAAGATAAACTCAGGAAGATCAAGATGGAGAAGGGCGACTCCATACCAAAATATCTAACAAAGTTTGTCCAATGTTGGGATGAACTGGGGAGCGTTGGTATAACAGTCATTGATGATGATTTGGTGAGCTTGGCCTTCCTATGAATTCCCAAGTGTTGGCATAGTTATCAATACTTTGTCAATGGTAGGGGAAAATTGCTAGATTGGGAACGACTATGGTCGGATTTGGTGCAAGAGGAGTTCATATGGAACACCAAAGATGGATCTTCATTTAAGAATGAAGATGAAGAGGATTGTGCTTTGACTACCGAGGCAAAGAAGGGGAAGGGCAAGAAATTCCATTACAAATACGAGTCCAAGAATGGCAAGAAGCAGGACATGTCCAAGGTGAAGTATTTGCACTGTCACGAGCATGGGAATTTTGCTACTAATTGTCCACAAAAGAAGAAGAACAAGAAGGTTTGAGGATCTGCAGCTGGTGAGGCTCTTGCCTCGCAATTTGAGCTTGAATTCTCATTGATCGCATGCATGGTGTCAAGTGCATTCAGATCTGTGTGGTATTTGTATAGTGGCACTTCCTTTCACATGACGGGAGACAAGGAACTTTTCAGTGACTTAGAGGAGAAGGATCTCCATATGCATATTGAAATGGGCAATGATGAGCGGTAAAGTGCTACTGTGATTGGTACCGTTACCTTCCAGAGGCATTCAGGTAAACCCTTTCAATTAAAATATGTAATGCATGTACCCGGTTTGAAGAAAAATTTAGTCTCAGTCGCAATGTTGGAGGATAGAGGCTATGATGTTGTTTTAGTGAAGGAAAATCTTTCCTGTGACATAAAAAAATGGGAGAAGCCAAGAGGATAGGGATTCGAGTTAAGAATATCTACAAGCTGGAGGTAGATGGTTGCGCAACAATGATGGGCAAGGCAGATCAAGTGGTGAGTCGAGACGAGGGTGAATTATGACACAGAAGATTGGGCCATCTTCACCATGGAGCCTTGAAATTCATGCAACAGATTTCTACTCGTATTCCCAAGGGTACGCTTGTGTAGTTAGACACATGCAAGGGATGTACTATGGGAAAATATGTAAAGGACACCTTTCATGAGAAGGAGAATAAAGATTCAGGGATCTTTGAGAGAGTTCACACAGACGTGTGTGGACCATTCTATGTTGCTTCGACAACAAAACATAAGTATTATGTAATATTCGTTGATGGCTTTTCTCATAAGTGCTGGATATTCTTCATGCAGAAGAAATATCAGACATTCTCTAAGTTTCTTGAGTTTAAGGCATTGGTGGAGAAAGAGTCGGGGAAGTAAGTGAATGCTCTTAGGGGCAATAATGGTGGAGAATACATCTCTAATGAATTCAAGAACTTCTGCAGCAAAGAAGGAATTTGAAGAGAACTGATAGCGCCTAATAACCCACAGCAAAATAGGGTCGCGGAAAGAAAGAACAGAACGATCGTGTGTGCAGCAAGAGCGATGTTGCATGATCATGGCCTACCGATGCATCTGTGGGCGAAAGCATGAAACACTGTGGTATTTGTGTAGAACCGCTGTCCTCATAGGATACTTGCCATGAGTACACCTGAAGAGGCTTTCACTGGTAAGAAACCTGATGTTTCACACTTTAAGATTTTTGGCTCATTTGTTTATGTACATGTGACCAAGGACGCCAAGAAGAAGCTAGAACTGACAAATGAGATAGGGATTTTTGTGGGGTACATTGAAACACCCCATAATTATCATGTGTATTTTCCAAACAACAGAATGATTGTTGTGGGACGAGATGTAAAATTTGATGAGGATAAATCCATGCGGTTGTCCCTTGAGAGGGAGCTGGACTTGCATGCAGAGGAGGAATTGTTGGTTCCCAAGGATGAGCCTGAAGATGTGGATCAACCACACGCGGAGGATCATGGAGTGGAGGAAAACACTCATGCAGAGCCATCCATCAGAAATGGCAGATGGCGCACCACGGGAGCTGATAGACTGAGACTTGATGCTGCAGAGAATGTAGGAGACCCTACTTCACAGTGCAGACAAAGACAATCTCTTGACTGATTTACTGGATACATGGCTCTTACAAGAAAATGTATTTTGACTGAACCATCCTCCTTCCAGGAAGCAGTGCAGCAACCAACTTGGGTTCATGCAATGGTGGAGGAGTATGACTCCATTGTCAAGAATAGTGCATGGGAGATAGTCCCAAGACTAGTCGACAAATCAGTGGTTGGATCAAGATTGATCTACAAGGTAAAGCAAGTTGTTGATGGGAGTGTGGAGAAATAGGAGGCCAAATTTGTGGCCTGGGGATTCTCACAGATCGAGGGGATATATTATGATGAGACTTTTGCACTTGTTGCAAGGTACTCTTCCATAAGATCCATCCTTGCATTCTCAGCGGAGATGGGCTGGCACATTCATCAAATGGATGTGAAAACTATGTTTCTCAATGGGATCATCGAGGAAGAGGTGTACATAGAGAAACCTGAAGGTTTCGAGATCTTCAACAGTGAGTCGCATGTGTGTCGACTCAAAAGAACATTGTATGGGCTGAAGCAAGCACCTTGTGCTCGGTACACTCGGATAGATAATTATTTCACCGGACTCGGCTTCACCAAAAGTGAAGCAGATGAAAACTTGTACCAGATTATGGTTGAGGGTAAGATATTGATTATTGTTCTTTATGTTGATGATCTAATTTTGAATAGTGATGAGCAACTGATACACTCATGCAAGGAGGATCTTGCAAGGGAGTTCGAAATGAACGACATGGGACTCCTTCATTATTTCCTTGGATTGGAAATATGGCAGTAGGATGGTGAGATTTTTGTGTCTCAAGGAAAGTATTCAAAGAATATACTATGTAAGTTTCACATGGAGATCTGCAAACCCATGGATACTCCTCTTCTAGGAAATTGGAGGAAAGAGGATGTTACTTCTGGAGAGGTAGTGGATGCTACTATCTACAGGCAGTTATTTGGTTCACTGATGTATCTAGTGAACACCAAACCAAACATTTTCTATGCAGTTAACTAGTTGAGTCAAGCTATGGTTAAGCCTACTAAGCTCTTTTGGAAGGCGGGGAAGCATGTCTTGAGATACATGAGATGCACATCATAGTATGGTCTATGGTAAAAACAAATAGAGGGAGTGAAGCTTCAAGGCTTCACGGATGTAGATTGGGTGAGCAGTCCATCAGATAGAAAGAGCACATCAGGAGGGATCTTTAGCATAGGATCAACATCAGTTTCCAGGTACAACAAGAAACAACGATCTGTGGCACTCAGTTCAGCGAAAGCAGAATACATGGCAGCACTTCAATCTACATGTGAGGCTATCAGGATGAGAAATATCTTGGTTGTTTTGTTTTCTTCTCAAATGGATTCGACAGTGATTCATTGTGATAATCGAAGTTGCATTAAACTCTCAATTAATCCTATGTTTCAAGATAGGTCCAAGCATATATATATATATATGCTTGGACCTATCTTGAAACATATATGGTACCATCATCTTAGAGATTGTGTGCAAAGAAACATAATGTTGCTTCAGTACATTCCCACGGAAGATCAGGATGTAGATATCCTGAAAAGGCGCTCACCAGGAGGAAATTTGAATACCATAGAGACAGGATCAGGGTGAAGGATAATCCCTTTCTTGTTGAGAGGGAGTGTTGAAATTCAACAAGAAAATTTCAGCACCCACGCCTAGTGCATTAAGCACCTACACTAGGGTGGGGCCCACAGTGCTATTTTTGGTGCATGTCTATTTTAGTTATCCCTTAATTAATATGTACAATAAATTGTAATATATTCTCAATAATAACTTGGAATAGTTAACTGAGAGTGATAAAATCAGTTAGCTAGTGGATTTCGAGTTAGAGGTAGTTGGTGAGGCATGCAGAGTCATTCTAGTTGTAACATAGTTCGAAGTGCAGTGGTGCATTAGTTAATGCAAGTTGTAATCAGTTTAACTCAGTTAAGTGAGTTAAACTCAGTTGTTCTAGTTGTAACTGAAGATACTCTAGTGATAGATCAAGTGAATTAAATATTAATTAAATCACAATTAGTGATCTCACATGCAGCTGAGAATTTACTATTATTAGCTGCATGCATGTCAGATCCAGTGGAGACCGAATTGAGATCTAGGTGAAAGGGAAGTTGACTAACAGTTGTATGATTATAGGGTTGCACACATGCAACCAAACACCTATTGCAGTTCCCATGATACTTGTGAAGTCAAGGAAGGCCATAATTCCTATCTTTTAGGGATTGCATTCATCAGTGATTGCGCAAGCAAGGCAAGTTGTCTGGAGGCAGTAAATTGGCTAAGTATTGGTCAGTTTTTGTATGACAGTGTGAGACAATTAGCTGAGTATTGGAGGGCTATTGTGAGAAGAGTTTTTTATGTAATTGTTTCATGATCCATGCTAAATATACAATAGAAGAGAGTGGGGTTTTGAGCAGCAAGCTTTCCCCGGGAAACTATATGTGTTGTGTTTGATTTTATTCTTCTTTACTTCATGTGATTGGAGATTATGTTTTATTTAATTCCGCAAAATATTTATAGAAGCGATTAAGTATTTAACTTTAGTACATTATTATATCGAGTGAATCCAAGATATACATGCATGTTGTATATTTCTACATGGTATCGGAGCACAGGAAATTGCAGAAGTGAAGCAGGAGTTGAGTTTGTGACTGGATAGAATTCGGATTTGCAGAAAGACTTTATTGGTGCTACAACTGATTTAAGATCGAAATGGCTTTCAATGGCTTAAGGTTGGAGTATGAACTTGAGGGCATATAAAACTATATTTCTTGGAAGGACAGGATGGAGGAAGTACTCGAAGACAATGGCTTGAAGGAATTCATTGACAATGTTGTTCCTAAACCCGTTGTGATAGATGCTGCAAATCTTGATGCATGGAAAAATAAAGTGGCAAAGGCGAGGAGGATCCTATTGGAGGGAGTACGAGACCAAATTATCTCAAGCCTCCATGGGAAAGCCACACCATATGCAATGTGGAAGGCTTTGATGGATATATTCTAGAGAAGCAACGACCATATGAAAATGGCGCTTAAAGATAAACTCAGGAACAACAAGACGGAGAAGGGCGACTCCATACCAAAATATCTAACAAAGTTTGTCTAATGTCGGGATGAACTGGGGAGAGTTGGTATAACAGTCGTTGATGATGATTTGATGAGCTTGGCTCTCCTAAGACTTCCCAAGGGTTGGCACAATTATGAAGACTCTGTCAATGGAAGGGAAAAATTTCCAGATTGGGAACGACTGTGGTCGGATTTGGTGCAGGAGGAGTTCAGATGGAACACCAAAGATGGATCTTCATCTAAGAATGAAGATGAAGAGGATTGTGCTTTAGTTTCCAAGGCGAAGAAGGGGATGGGGAAGAAATTCCATTCCAAATCCGAGTCCAAGAATGGAAAGAAGCAGGACATGTCCAAGGTGAAGTGTTTTCACTGTCACGATCATGGGCATTTTTCTACTAACTATCCACAAAAGAAGAAGAACAAGAAGGCTGGATTATCTACAGCCGGTGAGGCTCTTGCCTCACAATTTCAGCTTGAATTCTCATTGATCGCATGCATGCTGTTAAGTGAATTGGGATCTGTTTGGTATTTGGATAATGGCGCTTCCTTTCACATGACGGGAGACAAGGAAAATTTCAGCGACTTGGAGGAGAAGGATTTTCAGTTGCATATTGAAATGGGAGATGGCAGGTAGTAAAGTGCTACAGGGATTGGTACCATTACCTTCTAGATGCATTCAGGTAAACCATTTCAATTAAAATATGTAATGCATGTATCAGGTTTGAAGAAAAATTTAGTCTCAGTCGCAATGTTGGAGGATAGAGGCTATGATGTTGTTTTTAGTGAAGGAAAAGCTTTCTTGTGACATAAAACAACGGGACAAGCTAAAAGGATAGGGATACGAGTTAAGAATCTCTACAAGCTGGAGGTAGATTGTTGCACAACAATGATGGTCAAGGCAGATCAAGTGGTGAGCCAAGATGAGGTCGAATTATGACACAGAAGATTGGGCCATCTTCACCATGGAGCTTTGAAATTCATGTAGCAAATTTCTACTAGTATTCCCATGGGTACACTTGCGCAGTCAGACACATGCAAGGCATGTACTATGGGAAAATATGTAAAGGCCGCCTTTCATGAGAAGGAGAATCGAGCTTCGTGGATCCATGAGAGAGTTCACACAGATGTGCGTGGACCATTCTCTGTTGCTTCAACAACAAAACATAAGTACTATGTAATATTTGTTGATGACTTTTTTGTAAGTGCTAGATCTTCTTCATGCAGAAGAAAGATGAGACATTCTCTAAGTTTCTTGAGTTTAAGGCACTAGTGGAGAAAGAGTCGGGGAAGAAAGTGAAGGCTCTTAGGAGCGATAATGATGGAGAATACATCTCTAACGAATTCAAGAACTTCTGCAGCAAAGAAAGAATTCGAAGAGAATTGATAGCGCCTCATAACCCAAAACAAAATGGGGTCGCGGAAAGAAAGAACAAAACGATTGTGGGTGCAACAAGAGTGATGTTGCATGATCAAGGCCTACCGATGCATCTGTGGGTGGAAGCATGCAATACTGTGGTATTTGTGTAGAACTATTGTCCTCATAGGATACTTGGCATGAGTACACCTGAAGAGGCTTTCATAAGTAAGAAACCTGATGTTTCACACTTTAATATTTTTGGCTCATATGTTTATGTTCATGTGACCAAGGACGCCAGGAAGAAGCTGGAACCAACAATTAAGGTCAGGATTTTTGTGGGGTACACTGAAACACCCCATAATTATCATGTGTATTTTCCAAACAACAGAATGATTATTGTGTGACAAGATATAAAATTTGATGAGGAGAAAGCCATGCGATTGTCCCTAGAGAGGGAGCTAGACTTGCATGCAGAGGAGGAATTGTTTGTTCCCAAGGATGAGCCTCAAGATGTGGATCAACCACATGTGAAGGATCATGGAGTGGAGGAAAACACTCATGCAGAGCCATCCATCAGAAATGGTAGAAGGCACACCATAGAAGCTGATAGATTGAGACTTGATGCTGCAGAGAATGTAGGAGCCCCTACTTCACAACATAGACTGAGACAATATCCTGACCGATTTACTAGATACATGGCTCTTATGAGCAAATGTATTGTGACTGAACCATCTTCGTTTCAGGAAGCAGTGCAACAACTAACTTGGGTTGATGCAATGGTGGAGGAGTATGACTCCATTGTTAAGAACAATGCATGGTTTATAGTCCCAAGATTGGTCGACAAATTAGTGGTTGGATCAAGATGGATCTACAAGGTAAACAAAGTTGTTGATGGGATTGTGGAGAAATACAAGGCCAGATTTGTGGCCTAGGGATTCTCACAGATTGAGGGGATAGATTATGGTGATACTTTTTCCCCTGTTGCAAGGTACTCTTCCATAAGATCCATCCTTGCACTCTCAGCGCAGATGGATTGGCACATTCATCAAATTGATGTGAAAACTATGTTTCTCAATGGGATCATTGCAGAAGAGGTGTATATAGAGCAGCTTGAAGGTTTCGAGATCTTCAACAGCGAGTCGCATGTGTGCCAACTCAAAAGAGCACTACATGGGCTGAAGCAAGCACCTCGTGCTTGGTACACTCGGATAGACAGTTATTTCACCAGACTAGGCTTCTCCAAAAGTGAAGCAGATGCAAACATGTACCAGATTGTAGTTGAGGGTAAGCTATTGATTATTGTTCTTTATGTTGATGACCTAATTTTGACTAGTGATGAGCAGTTGATACACTCATGCGAGGAGGATCTTGCAAGGGACTTCGAAATGAAGGACATGGGACTCCTTCATTATTTCCTTGGATTGGAAATATGGCGGCAGGATGGTGAAATTTTTGTGTACCAAGGCAAGTATGCAAAGGAGGTACTGGGTAAGTTTCACATGGAGAGATAAAAGCCCACTGATGTATCTAGTGAATACCAGACCAGACATTTGCTACGCAGTTAACCATATGAGTCAAGCTATGGTTAAGCCTACCAAGCTCTTTTGGAAGGTAGGGAAGCATGTCTTGAGATACCTGAAGGGCACATCAGAGTATGGTCTATGGTACAAATGGACAGAGGGATTGAAGCTTTAAGGCTTCACAGATGCAGATTGGGTGGGCAGTCCATCAGACAAAAATAACACATCATGAGGGATCTTTAGCATAGGATCGACATCAGTTTCCTGGTACAGTAAGAAACAACAATCTGTGGCACTCAGTTCAACGGAAGCAGAATACATGGTAGAAATTCAAGTTGCATGTGAGGCTATCTGGATGAGAAAGATCTTGGTTGGTTTGTTTGCTTATGAGATGGATCCGACAATGATTCATTGTGATACTCAGAGTTGCATTAAAATTTTGATTAATCATGTGTTTCATGATAGTTCCAAGCATATATATATCTGGTACCATCATCTCAAATATTGTGTGCAGAGAAGGATAATGTTGCTTCAGTACATTCCCACAGAAGATCAGGATGCAGATATTCCGATGAAGGCGCACACCAGGAGCAAATTCAAATACCATAGAGATAGAATCAGGGTGAAGGATAATCCCTATCTTGTTGAGAGGGAGTGTTGAAATTCAACAAGAGAATTTCAGCACCCATGCCTAGTGCATTAAGCACCTACACTAGGGTGGGGCCCATAGTGCTATGTTTGGTGCATGTCTATTTTAGTTATCCCTTAATTAAGATGGACAATAAACTGTAATATGTTCTTAATAATAGCTTTGAATATTTAACTGAGAGTGATAAACCTCAGTTAGCTAGTGGATTTCGAGTTAGAGGTAGTTGGTGAGGCATGCAGAGTAATTCTAGTTGTAACATAGTTCGAAGTGCAGTGGTGCCTTAGTTAATGCAGGTTGTAATCAGTTTAACTTAGTTAAGTGTGTTAAATTCAGTTGTGCTAGTTGTAACTGAAGATATACTAGCGAGAGATCAAGTGAATTAAATATTAATTAATTCACAATAAGTGATCTCACATGCAACTAAGGATTTACTATTATTAGTTGCATGCATGTTAGATCCAATGGAGACCTGGTTGAGATCTAGGTGAAAGGGAATTTGACTATCATTTGTAGGATTATTAGGTTGCACACATGCAACCAAACACCCATTGGAGTGCCCATGATACTTGCACAGTCAAGGAAGGCCATAATTCCTATCTTTTAGGGATTGCGCAAGCAAGGTAGGTTGTATGGAGGCAGTAAATTGGCTAATTATTGGTTAGTTTTTGTATAACATTGTGTGAAAATTAGCTGAGTACTGGTGGGCTCTTGTGAGAAGAGTTTTGTATGTCATTGTTTCATGATCCATGTTGAATATACAATAGAAGATAGTGGGGTTTTGAGCAGCAAGCTTTCCCTGGGAAATTATCTGTGTTGTGTTTGATTTGATTCTTCTTTAGTTCATGTGATTGGCGATTGTGTTTTATTAATTCCGCAAAATATTTGTAAAAGCGATTCAGTATTTAACTTTAGTACATTGTTAAATCGAGTGAATCCAAGATATACATACATGTTTTATAATTTCTACAACAAGACCTACGAAATTATTATATAGAATATGCATGGAACGTTAAAGAATATCATGAAGATCAGAACAATTACAATGAATTAAATAACTAATATGCGAAAGAATATTGTTACGTATATAAACAAATCAATAAACATGTAATTTAACAGTGCAAACTCCTAAGCCTGGATAATCATGTGTCGTGTAAGCACATATGCCATACAACGTAAAACTCCTCTCTATTGTGATGGGTCTTGATACATCGTATACATTTATCCCATCCCATAATTCCTTTAATTCATCTACAAGTGGTTGTAAGTAGACATCCATATTATTCACTTGTCTTCTACCAAGGACTATGAGAACCAACATAAGATGTTCATTCTTCATGGACAACCATGGGGGGATATTGTTATTGATCACTACTACAAGACAAATAGAATAGTTGGTGTTTTGGAGGGAATATGGGTTGATGCCATCCATGGCTATGTTGAGTCGTAGACTTCGTACTTCATCCTTGAATTTTACAGGTCATGTATCCTCTATATGCTTCATGGCTATTGAATCTGTTGGGATTCACATAACTCTCAACTCACTTCTGTGTGAGGCATGCCATCCCTGTAACATAGCTAATTCTTTGCAATGAAAAAGCCTTTGAATCCTTGGGATTATAAGCATGTGCCTTAATATCTTAAAAGGAGGACCACATGATTTTCCCTTCTTTTTTTATTTATCATACTTGTTATGCCCACATTTCAAACATATCTCTTTGTCTGCATATTCTCCTCTATATAGAATACAATCATTTGGACATGCATGATATGATATGTACTCAACACCCAACATTTTCAACAATTTCTTTGCCTCTTCGCAACTACCGGGCAAGACATTATTACTCGGAAGAACCTTATCTTTGAATAACCTGTAGTTGGTCATGGAAAATATGAAATGTACATTAATGCCGATATAATTATTAATGTTCATAAAATTGACCATTTTTCATGTTCATCGTGTGATTATATTTCTCAAAATATAAGGGAGCACTTGATGGTCGATTACTTCAAAATTCCAGAGAAACATGCATTCGAAAGGCCAAACTTTGCTTTCAAGTTGTATAGTAAGATCGTTGTTCCCAACCGGGTAGACTTTGACTGACCGCTAGTTCCAAAGAGAAGGGTGGTGGAAGAAAATTTAAGGCTTTCGAAAAAGGTATCAGGGATATGAGCATCATCCCCTAGCTGATCATTGTTCTGAAATGCATCTAACATCATTGTCTCCATGGAAGTCATATCCCTTAAGTAATCATCCATACCAACCTCTATTTGATTGCCTCCATTGCCAGCTTGTGAAGAACTACTATTGTTGTAGTCATTCCTAATTGGTGAATCTAGACGTAGTGGTAATTGAATAGGTGGTTGATTCAACCATTCTTGGTATCGTTCCTCTCTGAGTTTTTCTCTCAATTCAGCCTTCTCTCGATTTGACATTGTCGTGGGGTGCAACGGAAGATGGTAGGTAGGTCTCTCATCATCACTAGAATCCTAATAATTTCAAAAAATATATTTGAACATGATTAGTACAAAATCGATGATATCAATTAGTAAGCACGTCGACAATGCATGATTAATTGGTTTGACGTTGAAATAATATTCACATTAATATACCAAACAATTATTATTACCATCATTGTCCCAGGATTGTGGCTAGAAGATGCAATGTTACAATTGGAAGGGTGAAGCGACTACCTATTTTCATCTACCAAATGTGCCTTGCGGTATGCTGCTCCTGATAAGACCTTCCGACGTTTTGGAGCTGTTTGAGTTTTTTGTGCATCTGAACTCGACTATGAATCTACATGAACCTGCAAATTTGTATGCATTAATTTTATTAAGCTAATTGGCATGGATAAAACAAATAAATTCAATTAGATAATGAAAATATAAATAAAATCTAAAGTAATTACGTCTGAATATGGATAGGGAGAACTCTGTGATGGACTTTGTGAAATATTATGGAACAAGCTGGATTTTGAAGAATTGTCCATTTTATATAATTATAAGATTTTCTCCCTACATTTGAGCAAAATCAACAATAAATTTTGGTGTACATACCTACAAGTAATTTCGGTGCCTTAAAAATGGACTTATTTTTATTGGTGCTAATGTACAATTAACCACACCGGTGAGTTTTAGTTATTGCGCACCGGTGCGATTATTTAACAAACACACCGAATATCCGGGAAAAAAGAAGAAGCAAAAGCACATCTTTATTTTTTTTAAGTGAAAAAAAATGGTAAATTGAAAAATGGGTAGCAAGTTATTTTCGAAAATATAATTTCATAAAAAAAATTCTTTAAATAGTAAAAGCTATTTATTATTTCATTATTTTTGCAAAAAAATTCTGGGAGGGATTTGCACGAGAGACATACCTGGAGCAAGAGAGCACGAGAGCACTGTGGAGCAACAAAATACTTTCGAACAACATCACCCTTCAAAGAATCAGAATTTGAAACATCGGGTGATTCACACAAAAACCTTGTAGTATAGTAAAATTGTTAAATTTTATTGTAATACTTGTTTTCTTTTATAGTTTCTGTTGGATTTAATACATGCATAGTAAATTTTTAAATTTTACTGTGCATTTTCAGGAAAAAGAAAATCCATTCTTACGTTAAACCCTTGCTTCTTCTTGTTTCCATGACTTCACAACAAGGACTTTTCATTTTAGATTTATAGGGTTTGTATTGCTATATGTGTGTGTGTGTGTGTGTGTGTGTGTGACATCTAACCCACGGGACCACTTGTAGAGTCGGATCCCAATCCATGACGGCCCGTGCACAATTTTTTAAAAAACATATATTTTTTAATCGGTGCGCTCTGCTTAAAATAACGCACCGGTGCGCTATTGTAGTATAGCGCACCGGGCGCGTATTGATAAAAAAACATTGTTTGATAAAAAAAACTAATTTTTTTTTATTAATTTATGTTTGTGTTAATCAGTGCATCGATTAACATATAACACACCGGGTCTCCTTGTTGACAAAGAGCACAGTACGATGTTTCTATTGTGCATTTATAAGAACCTGCCGCACTGCCTTCGGTGGGTACTTTTTAAAAGATGCATCGTTTTCCTGATTTTTTTTTAACCTGAAAAATATGTGATTTATTGATCAAATATATTAATGAATGGTATGGTACAGGTTTCATATTGATAAAGAAATGACCGAAAATAGTTCAAGTAACAAAAATATTGATAGCACATCGAGAAAAAAAGAAGAAGACAAGTTCTATGTAAATTCTTTACAAAAATTATTATTTTTGAACTATATGTAAGTTTAACTAATATGTATTGTTTAATGTGTATCATGCAGAGTCACAAAATGACAAAGCTCGATAAGATTGTTTCTGATCTAAGACCAGAAGAGCGTAAAAGCTTGATGGAAAAATTGCAGAAAGATGAATTAGGTGAATGAAAAAATACTATCGATCCAATATGAGTTTCTTTTTTGAATTTTTATTAATAATATACTTAAAAATATTAGATAACATGTTTCAAACAATCTATTAATTCACATATGTTTAATGTTCTACAGGGACAAAAAACGGAGAAAATGAATGTTGTCTAATAAAAAAAAAAAAAAATAGAACATGCAAATGAAAATGAATTGCTCCTTAGCTCATTTGGAGTGGTGCTGGAGGTTAACGAAAGGGGGAAATTTTTTACAAAACTTTGAGGGATCTAGGGAAACGAATGTATAGACATTCTTTCCACTTACAATACAAAAATCAATCCAATAATTCCAAGAACCAAATTTTATTTAAACTACAGGATGAGTTTCCAGCGAATTGGTCAATGGGACATGTCAAACTTTTAATAGAAAAAACGTACAAAAAAAAAGGAATGAAAAAGTAATATTCTTTTAAATGTTTTTTCTATAATTATATGTATATATTACTAGAAAGTAATCATTTATAAATATCACTTTTGTTATACTTAATTTTCATATATCAATATAAAAATTAAATATTTTATTGTCATGTTATATTTTAAGGAAGATTATGAAAATCACAAAGGATGAACGAGCTGATATCAGAAATATGCCAATAGGAATGTCCAAAATGGTGTACAAGGAGATGGTCAAAGAAATGGACATAATTGCATCGCACGAGGAGCCATCTCAACAACAACGTGCTTTAAATGTAATATGTAATCATTGAATCTTTCGATTAGGTATAATAAATAAACAATTTATAAAAGAAAAGAAAATGGAACCCATTCAACACATAAAACAAGACGACAAGGAAGAAAATGGTCGATATCTATATTTGTGAGTCATTATTACTTGCTTATAATAACTTAACTATATTTTATTTTTGTATATTTTAAGTTGTTTTATAACAATCATCATTGAATGTCTTCAAACATGTGCTAACATACAAAGAAGAACCATCAGAAGATTTGATTAACATTGGGTTAAATATGGGTTGTCAATATATGTTGGCATATCAGAAATTAATTGTGGAATTTGTAAGCATCTATCTTGTTTTACTTAGCTTCATCTATAATTAATAGAACAAAAAATCTTTTCTATTAAATCTATGATTTGTTATGGGGTATTAAACTTGCAGGAAAAAAAGTACGGAACTACGTCAACAGATGAATTGTTGAAAGATGGCATGAAATTTGGTTTTGAAGGAATGTGTATAGTTCATGAGTCAATTCTTGCTATGGTACATTTCTTTTCGATTTACATTCATGCATATTATTTAATATTGCAATTTTCATTATTTTGACCAATGTATATACACTTATTACACTTTATTTTTAGGTTTGTAGATGGAACTTGAAGAAGAAGAAAACAATCAATACAGTGAACAAAACATTCCTCCAAATAACCCAAGTCATGGAAGTAGCTCGAGCAGTGACAACAGTTCTAGCGAAGAATGATGGTCAATATGTTTGGATATCAAAGTAAGGAATTGTATTTTTTGAAATATTTGTCTGTGAAATCAGACATTTTGTTTAATGTAATAGACACAGTGTCACAATTGAAAGACAAAGGGATACCAATAACTGTCCCATTTTGTATGACAAAGAGTGTCTTATATATATATATATATATATATATATATATATATATATATATATATATATATATATATATATATATATAATACGTTTTAATTTATTCTATTGTGTTCTCCATTGTCGTTGTGAAATGTTACACCACTGATTAAATATATCGATGATTGAATATTATAATGAAGAGATGCGAAATCTGATGATATGATATAAAAAATTAATCCAAACATCACATTCAAATGCACTAATACAAATTTAATTGATATGAATATTGCTATAAGATATGTGTCAACTTTTGATGAATAATGAATCTTAAAAAATCACAATAATTGCACTGTCACAGGTCGATGTTTATAAAAATACAAAATGAACATTGGTGCGTGTTAGTTACTGCGCACCAGTGCATTTGTATGATAATGTGCACCAGTGCATTTCTACGACCTATGGGCACCGCATAAATAACAATACCAATTAGAATACCCAGTGCGCTTTATCGACGACTACCACCTGGGTGGTCTGATAGGTGTTGCATGCACCGGTACGGTTTACCTTTAACACGTTGGTGCATTTTTATAACTTAACGACCTGGTGCGTTTTAGTACCTAGACAACCCGATGTGGTTTTACACCTTAACGGCCCAGTGCATGCACATTCTATCGGCCCGGTGCGTACATGGTAAAACGCACCTGTGCATTCACACCTGATGCACGCACTAATGAGAAAAACATCCGTAACAACCTCTGACCGGCCAATTTTTTTTAGTTGTGTTGAAATTTCGTTAAAAGCTCTGCCAAGACCTCCGTTACCGAAAACATATGTTGTAGCAAATTTTTTTTGGACAATTTGGCCAATTTTATAACACTAAAAACCTCCTTTATAACCTTCGCTAGAGGGTCTTTTCCTTGTAGTGGCCTACTCAAGGTTCCGCCATGGAAGCGCCGAGAGTTTTCATTAAATTTCAGTATTCATCATATCTTGCAATTCTACCTCACATTCACTACCCTATATAAAACTTAAAAAATAGGCACTAAAAAGAAATAACCATCATCAAGTTTCGAATTAATAGACCAAAAAAATTTAAAATTCCAGGCCTTCCAGAGATCACTAATATCACTGCAACAAGTCAAAATATGAATCATATGGATCAGATGAATCAGATGGCTTGGAATAACTGACTCAGAAAAATTATTTACAGATTGACATGCAAAATGCAGAGCTCGTGGGGTTGATATAATAATAATAAGATTGAACAAGAGCTTGTGATCTGCAACACACAGTAATTGAAACGTACTACAAGTTACAGGCGCACATTGGTATTTTAATATTTTTGTCCGTTTTAGGATATGCATGAGACCGGGTCTTCATCGCACCACATGATAACATGGCCGAGAAACGTAAAAGATTCAAACTAGATTACATTATAGTCTGTTATGTTTTTGTTTGGAGAGCTCTTCAGAATAAAATTCCCGGATTTTAATGGAAAAGGTAGACTAAGATGTATTCAACATTGTGATCTTCACAATATAGATTGTGGCGTAGTTGTCTCAAAATGTTGTGAAAATTTTAGCTTTTGATTCATGTCATTTGTCTCTAGATGACACCGTTTCAAAAATATTATAAATAAATGATGCATAAGTCACATGGTTTTTATAAAGCAAGAAAATATTCATCACAATAAAATAGATGCGAACATAATTTTTGATCATCATGACTTCTAGGACAGTCGTTTGTTTGTTATGTCTTGTTGTTTTAAAATGTGGCACACAAATTTTATCATTTTGGATGTGATCGGTTGGTGGAAGTTTGCCCTCATGAGTCTGAATATTCGATAATGTAAAAATTCTCAAAAGGTACGTGTGTACAAATTCGATCTCGTGCCAACGAAAAATAACCTTGAAATCAAATCAGATGCACAAGCTTTTGTATCACATGACAATAGCTAATGACAAAGAGACATTGTGAAGCTTTTGCTTGGGGCGTATAAGGCTTATCCATGTCATTTATTTTATGTTTTTCCTTTGGAATTCAATGAATATTAAATCTTTGAAAAATATAAAACTTTATTCATGTCATTTGTGAGGTATTTTTCCTTTGCAATTCAATGAATACTAAATTGTTGAATATATCGTATTTAGTATCTGAATCTTATTTTAATTATCGATAATTATTTATTATATTTTAATATAATAATGTGTAATTATATATATAGAGTTAGTTGGTGGGTAAAAATAATTGATTCTTTTCAACTAAATTTTATTAGCAAATTATTTTCCCAACTAGACCCAATTCAACTCCATTTAATTAGCAAGTTATTCTTCTAACTAAAATCAATGAAAAAGATATATTAGAATAATAATAATATATTATTATAATGATTTTTTTTTATTTTTTTTATTTTTTAATATTTCAAAATTAGTATAGCACAATATTATCTAATAATAATGTATATGTATTATTCAATGTAAGAATTAATTTTCTTAGTTATTTTTGTTTTTTAGTTAGATATTCTAATTTCTTCACAATTAGTATTATATACTCTAGGTTAGTTTTTCATTACAGAGATAAAATCATAACTAAAACTGCACTAGATCCAACTGATCAAGTGCCTCTTCTTCTCCTAATTATAAATGATGCTTCCTGAAAGTCTCTGCCATCATTTGCTTGTCCCCGTAGAATGCAACCATAGGCAAGCATCACTCATTTAGTGCATTGAAATTTATGTGCGTTTGGGTAAATTGAGCACCGATGGTTACTACATAATTGGGAACAAGCTCATTGCAAAGAAGCTATGGTCATGCGGAAGTTGGATCTTCCTAACAAAGCTAAGCTCTTCTTTGTCAAAATCTAGACACATTACATTGAAAATAATTGGAATATTAGCGCCAAACGTTGAAACAATAGAAACCATTCCTTGTTCCAATAATTCTTAACAAGACCTTGAGTTCATACAATCCTCAGCCTTCAAGAGAAAGACTCGGAGTCTTTCGTGCCTTGCTCCTATCCAAATAGGCCAACCAAAAAACAATGGATTGACTGCTCTCAATGATGGGTTTCAGATGCCATCAAAACTGAGTTATACAGACAATTTATCTCATACAAATTTGATAAATTTTGGAATTTATGATACAGTTCAGGGTCTTTTTTGGATGTTGTAGGTGGAAGGTGTACCGATAGAAACACATTTATGTCATGCTGGACTTTGAAGGATTGCATAGTTTTGAGCAGTCAAAACAAGAATATATGCTACTATTTGTTCTTAATGCAGCCATAAGCAATTTAACAATCTTCAACAAGAAGGGAAGATGACATTGAGACATTTACAAAGAAATTTATAGTGTACTTTTCAAGTTAAAAGTATAGTAACAATCAAAATTTAATTTTATCATTCATAAGTCAAGAGCTTAAAATTTAATGTTATAATCTATAAGTCAAGGTAATAAGTTTCTTATTGAATATGGAATACAAGGTTACATTGTAAACAGGATGAACATCTGGCTGTATGTATGGGACCATTAATTGTAAGTACTTGCGTCGAAATATAAAGCCTTAGAGGTGATTATGGTGGGATAATGGTTTAATTGTAGATGTTATTTGAGTTGTAATCCTCATTTTCCTCAAAGAGTATAGATTTTGATTGGGAGATAAATTTAAAACATCTGGCAAGAGTTGAAACTTGCTCATTCAATACTAAATTGATTTTAAAAGGAAAGTCTCAACTTCTTCCAAATCTCCCAATTATTTTGTATTATAAAAGAGTCTTGGATATAGAAGATAGGAAGTTGAAATATTATTAGAAACATACAAAATTATGAAGCTCACCCATATGTTTTCCTTCTAAAGTCATGTCTATGAATTGGGATAAAAAAAGGGGATTTATGTGAATGCAAAGAATAAATGAGTTGGTTGCTAATATCTTGAATAATATATATGAAATTTGAAATGTTGGCTCAATGATCTCCACTTAACTCCTCCTGGTTGAAATTGAATTTTGTTAGAGTTGTTTTTGAATGCTTCTCGCATAATACTCCTCTCCATATATAATAGGTCTTCCATTTGGACTCCTTGTCTCCGGCATATTCTCGTGTATTGCAAATTTCAACAATGTTATTTCCTATATGATATCAAGAGAGTCCCTCAAGAAGCCATCAATGATTGAGAACAACATGGAGGAGGCAAAGGAAGTAATTCTTCCTAGATGGAGTGAATCTACATTCTTGGAAATTGTTTATGAGATCATGGACTTCTACATAAAAAAAAGGAAGTGTATCGAGTAGTAACATTTCGTTTCACACTGTTTTTATTTCCTCTTAATTAAAGAGGGTTTATTAAAGTACCATCAATGATTATGTCCTCTTGTCCAAGGTTTCTTAAATTTATAGTGTGTATTGTCTTGAAACTCTCTCGTTGACTAGACTAAGTTACAAGGCAATATAATATATAATGTGACGAGGTTGGAGCTATTATGCCCTACTTTTTTTGTTTTATAATTAATGGAACCAATGATAGTATCCATACCTTATTAATATACTTTCGAGTTGTATATTCGTTTCATAAATATGAAGGCTACCCTAAGTATTTTGGAAGATATATAATGTCTTTGTTGTCGTCTATGAGTTACGGAACCAGTAACAGTAACATTAGCCTCACCTTAGTAGTATACTTTGAGTTACTATATTTGTTGCATAAATATAAAGGCAAGCTAGGTTCCCTGTACTAATTGAAGTAGCAAAATTATGTAGAAATTTGCTGAATAATAATTAATTATCCACCGAGACTATCCTGATCACATACAATTCGAATTTATATGCAACACATAATCTCTTCCACTCAGATCATCAAACATGCGGAAATAAAATCAAGCGATAACACATCAAATCATCATACACATTAACACAAAGAGGTATAAAAGCTTATAATGAAACCCCCAGCCTATTGTGTATATTATAATGGAGAAATCAAGTAACAAACTCGCATACTCCTCACAAGTACTCGTACTTTCTCATGAAGTTACACATAATCTAGCTCAGTTTTGAACAGGTTACTGGTTCAAAACTCACCGCCAATTGCCTTGCCTCTATTGCGCAATCCAGGCCTGTCTATATAGAGATCCAAGGTTTGAATCTCCTTGGCTTGACAACACAATCATCATGGGCAATTCCTCCAAGTGTGGTGCAAATCTCATGCACAACTGATGTCGCCACTGATAGCTAACTCCACCCTTTCATCTACCTCTTTCACCGGTCTCCACTGAACTGATCATGCACTGTAGTGAACTGATGTGTTCTTGAGTTGAATAATGAGTTACTAATTAATGAATTAAACAATATTTAATTCACTCCACTCATAACTAATTGATTAGCTAGTTAAACTAATCTCAACTAGTTCAACTAAAATAAACAGAACACAACTCCACTAGCTGTCTCATTAACTCCACCAAACTTCTGCCACTGAAGTCCTAACTGAAGTCAACCATGCATGATGCCATCAAACCCTTGGGAATAGCGTAATTCCTCTATCATATGCATGAGCCACTTCTGTAGCTCGAACTGAAGTGCTCCAAGAGAGTAAACTGCTGTTTAGAGTCCAAATATTATTAAGGGTAAATAATATTTGACTTCCCTATTTTTAGGAGAGGCAGTCTAAAAATAGACTTCGACCTCTTCGACCTAAAAAATAGAGTCTCATGTATTTTTACCAACATGACCAATGCTCCAAGAATCTCATACTGGAATCCCCGAACCATGCTCCATATGTCTAAAAATAGACATAGTCTAAAAATAGACTTTGCGCCAGAATTCGCCTGCGGACCCACTTAGTGAAGGCGACTTCATTTCACTAAGCTCCATCATCTTGCTGCATTTTCAACAAATTATTTTGGAAGCTATATACATTGGATTTGTTTACAAATATGCATTTTTTGGAAGCTATAAAAATTGGATTTGTTTTCAAATATATATTTTTCTCGCTAAGCTACTTATGCAAAAAATTGGTTTTGTAAAATAATATTTTTCCATGACATATCAATTACTCGGTTCAATGCTTAGGGAAATAATGTCCAAAGACTTTCTATGTATGGAAAGTCTAAAAATAAAATAATATTTTTCCATCACAAATATCAATTACCAAGTTCAATGCTTACATGAATAACGTCCAAAGACTTGTTTCTATGTGTAGTAATTCTACACTTTAGTTTATAATAATGACTCATGAGGTACAATAGGAATGGAAGTAGGTTGAGTATAAATTGGATAAACATCACAAATTTGTATTCCATTCTAGTATATTTAGATAGTAAACACTTATTTCAAAACAAATATTTATTATTCATTTTTATACATTTCAAGGATTTGAAACATTTATCATAAACCTCAAATGTATCATAACAAGGAAATCATTTTATCTGGGTATTTCTAAAATAAAAAGGGAATGTAAAACCATATATAAAAGATAAATATTTATGTATAAAAGAAAATTTAGATGAATCTTCAAAGATGTCAACATGAATTACATGAATTAACTCTCCATCATTTACAATTGAATATAGAAAAACTACATGTGATTAATTGAATTTTACTAGAATATCTCAATTCTTAGGAAGCTATACTTAAATATGAATGCAATGTATTTGCCTAGTGATTTGATTCCTAGATGTATATTTTCTACCTTTTTGAATTTGAGCTTTTAACCTTTTACAAGAAGGCACACATTCTTAACTATTAGAACCACCCAATATGTATTTAAAATAGGTGTAGTCTAGATAAAATAGTTAATTTTTCGCTATAATCTAGCAAAACAAATTTTAACCACATTATAATTTCTTTTTTTTTTATAGATGCTTTTGCATGCATAAATGGATCCTTGACACACTCAATTTTTGTAAATTAAAATATCATCTCATTTATTAGTAAGATTACTTTAAAATATGACATAATCAATTTAAATATCAAGATTACTTTAAAATATGATATAATCAATTCAAATATTTGCATTTTGAGTATGGAGTATTTAATATTCTAGCTAAATTACTTTTGTTACATATTATAAACTTAATAAAAAAACACAAAAAAATAAATAAATTAAATTTAACATCTCAATTGCTATTGCTATTTACGTGTACAAATTTTTAAATTTAAAAAATCTTATCGAACTCTCTTGGCACTTTTTTTGGGCCATGGCTAGTAATAGTGTTTCGCTATTAAAACAAACAAGTTACCACTATGAATTGGGATCTATTTACCATCCTCGATTTTTTTTTAAAGATACAACAGTATTTATCGCATTGCTTCCCTGGCTTTACGATTAAATCTGCTGACATTACCTACTTGCTTCACAATTAAGTCTGCTATATTTTAAACACATGCCATTTCATCTCCTGAAGGAATCAGCTGTCCAAACTTGCCTGGGTGCTAACTGGTTCAGTAAAACACGCAGACTTCCGTCCCTACAATTCTTCAACGGCTGTTATGTTCAAGGCTATATGCTTGTCATTCGCATATGAAAATTCCGTGGTATCGAAATTCCAGGCATTTGTCACGGATTTTCAAACACAAATCGATATAGGAAAGCGCTAAGAACCGAACCTGTTGTAAAAAACTCCCGCGCCTCTAATACAACATTACTTGAAGGTGGGAAATGCAGGAGAAATTGCGTTCCTGGTTCACAGGTGCCCAGGCAAATGATAATGATGAACAACAACCGAAACAACCATCCGCTTCTCTGCTTGCGGAGTGGAAGTTGTATACCAGTGCCTCCTCATCCAGGTCAGACGCATCGGCCTCCTCACAAACGGGGGCAGATCTGGAAGCTTCTTCAGTACCGGAATCCTTGGTACCCTTGTTCAAATCTGCCAATGAAACTATACTTGGAACCTTCAATATGTGAGTTATTTCTGGCACTTTTCTGCGTTCTCTTCGCATTTCAATTACAACCGTTGACATAAAATATGACATTGAATGCTCTAAAATGATTCTCTGTTTACATGCCTTCCTGTCATTTTCTATTCTTATTCCCGAAATTTTGGGCGCTCATGGATTTGATCAAAATTCCCAGTGGGTTTGAAGAGATTAAAAAAATGCTACCTGTTATTGGGGACTGAGTGCGTTCTGATGAAAATAAATTATTATCACCCATTAAATTATGTCGAAATATCCCTGTTTTATTTATAGGGGCTTTTGTCACAACATCTCCCGAGTCTATGGAATGATGAACACCACCAACTTTCAAACCCATGGCTTATATATAGAAACCTTTTGGCTTCAAAATTGCCCCTGTAACCTAGCTTGTTTTCCATTTGCAAAATTAAAATAGGGCCTATTTATATTTAGAGGTCTGATTCAAACTATTTGAATCTGATCCGGAAATCAAGTTTGTGTTAGCAGTTCTACTTTTCAAAGGCTTACCCCTAATGTAACTGTGTTTATCCAGGTGCACTTAACCAAAATGTGACTAATGTTCATGTAATATGTCAGATGTGCATCAGGAAGATGAAGGCAAAGCTAACCTTAATCTTAACTAAATCTCAGTAGAGAACGAGAGTTAGCCATCGGAATCAATTCTCAAGGCATCAACCCATCAGAACACATCCTTTGAACGAAATAACCATACCATAGTAGCACATCAAATAACAAGCGGCTTTCGGCCATTATCTATAGATCTTGCAGCAATATGGATTGGAAAATTCAACACACAAACTCAGGGTAACAAGGTCTCAACCTCAGGTTATGATCAGAGTGACCATCTAGGCATAGCATAACCCTCTATGGCATAACTCCGCAAATAACAAATGGAGATCTATTTATACCCTCAAAAACTAATCCGGGAAGAGATGCGAAGTTCACGAAGTCCTAAGTGAAATTTGCGTTGAATAATATGCCAGCTTTTGCTTAAGTATGGTTCCACAGAGTTGTCCACTGCGTTAGGTTGCAAGTCTGCACTGGATAGTTGGTTGCATGTTTCGCAAATGCAGTTAGCACTAGTAGTTCTGTGCAAGAGGAATTCCAGCGTGAGTGTGGTTGTGCCTAGACTTCAGTTGCAAAGTCTTGCTCCGCAACCCTGTTGCATAGACATTCGGTTGCACTAACATCTTGTGACAAACCTTTCTCACGCAGGCGCATTTTGAAGACTAGTGCACCTCGGCATAGCAGCACATTGCCCACTGGCGCAGTTTGAAAATCTACACACAATCAACATCCAGCAACTCCAGCATGGCAATGGATTATCTTCCACGACCATGTCTCTTTCTCTTCCCCAAACTCTGTACCATATCGTAATTGTAGAGAAAATGTAACAGATGGGAAATTCCCTTAGCTTAGCTATTTATGCTGTTTATTGTATTGTATAATGGTTTCTTCGATACCATTCTTCATTCTGATGTAATATATGTCGTGTTTCAGCTCTGTTAATGCAAATTCCAAACTTTTTGCTGTGCTCAAACAATTATTCTCACGCTGCTACTATGATGCATGCTCATTTTTATGAATGGTATGAGTTGTGCCATACTTAAGTGTCCATGTATGTAGTTTGTTTACTGCAATTATTTTTTGGCACAAATTTTATCATCCCTCGCACATATCAATTCGTATCAGAACATTGAATTCACCTGTGATTGCAGGATTATGGTTCACAATTTATGGTGAAAACTTGTTCTCAGACATAGAAAGACATGGAAAATAAATCTCAGAGAAGACTTGATGTGCTTGAGGAAGGGATTGCGCATCTTCACAGGAGATTTTCGAACTTGAAAGGCCAGATGAATTGGGTCACTCAGTCGTAGAATTTGACAAGCACTGTCATCCAACCTAAGCTGGCATGAGTCTGAATTCTTATAGAAGCAATGCGGGCTTGAATCAGCCTAGTTCCTCTCACAATAATTCACCGTTGTTGAACCTGGGATCCTTGACAAAGTGGAGACGAAGGTGAGATTTATTTGTATGATGTGTGTTACCCACCACTTCGTGGGCGATATCCCTAGGAGAAATTTTTCTTCATGATGGACCTCAGCCAGCAGCCTACTAACTCGTTGTGTCATTTCTCCGACCCTTGAGCCAAACATGTGGTCCCTCACCCATCTGTATTGATCGTATGTTTGAAGGTGGGCTTCCCGAATCTGAAGGTATGTCTTGTCATTTGGTAATTGAGTATTGGGTTTACTTATCATGGATACTTATGGGCATGGATTGATGGGGGGATTTGGTGGAAAAAGTGAGCTTAGTTTATGCTCCTGTCCCCTTGATCTCTTTTGGGTGTTACCTGTGAAAATTCCTAAAACTGGAATCCTATTGCAGCAACTGGAAAATATTCACCTAATTGTTAATCTTTACTTAACAATTTATTTGCAGTTTCTCTACGGCAAACATTGAATACATTACACTACAACCTTCACTATATACAAATTATATGCGGAAACAAGAACTGAGCAAGAAGAAATAAACACACATGACACTGTTATTTTTGGACTAATGTCCCCGGAAAAACCCAATGCGGGAAAAACGGTGCAGCAGTTGAGGGTTTGTATTATCAAGCAACAATTTTTTCTGAATACAATATGGATGCCCAAATCTAGCTATCCAACAAAGAATCTTACTGACAGAGAATTAGTGAGGATTACCTCACACTAACACTGGAGATCCGACACTGATCCAACCTTGAACTGACAAGCCCCACGCTGCCTTTGCGCAGGTTTGTGTCACAATAGTTGGGGACTGTGTCACTCCCTTTGGCTGATCTCTCTGCTGGCTGGATACTGATCCTCTGGCCCCTCCGGTCTCACACCCCGACTCTCTGACACTGGATCTGACTGATCCTCAGCAAAATAGCGGATCTCTTCAGAGGTTCAACGCTGTCTTTGCGTAGCTCTGCACTGCCCAGTGTAGCTGCCTCTTTTGCGTCCTCTCTTTGCCTTCTCTACGATGTATTCCCGACTTAGGAACAATCTCTCCAACGGGGGCTATCTCTGGCTCTCACTGCAAGAATCACTTTGATGATCTCTCCAGCTGCTTTGTGCTGCTCACTTGAGAAATCGATCTCTAGATCCTCTTCCGATGTGTTTTCCAAATGCCCATCAAGCCTTCTCTTATAACTTTCTCGTTGAGAAATCAACGGCCGAGATTAAAACATAATCAAGAGCTAAGATTAACTTGACTTGATCTTCGTCTTTTCCTAGAAGATTCACACCCAGTTCTATTAATACACTTTAATTAATTTAATTCCCTAAGTTTAGACTTAGGCTTCTATTAAAAATAATTAATTATTTTAATAAAACCTCATCCAGGTGGAATTTCCTAAAACATTTTATTGGAATTCTCGAATACATGTGTCTAAGCCTCCTTGCAAAATTTGAGACTTAGAGCACATCTGATGCTACCAGAAATCAACACTCTCTCTTAGCGAGGAATGTGCTTTAGTAATGCATCCTGCTGAAGCATCAACCCGACTTTGTAACATCTCCCTCTGCGCTGCTAATGTCTGACACTGCTGCCCACCAACTACTGCACTGCTGCTGACCCTGCATACTTCTGCCAACTGCATTTGCATTGCAACTTTGCTGCTGTTGCAACAGAAAAAACATTCAAAATAATGAACTAAGTGTTCAACATGATGCATCTAATATTGGAGATCTGACTGCTGCTAGTCTCTGCGCTGACCCTCTGAAGCCTCTGCGCTGCTGTTGACTCTGCATTGCTACCAACTTTGCTCGGCGCTACTCAGTCTCTGGCGCTCTCTAGCCACTGCAACTGTCACTCCAATACTCCTTTGCACCAACTGACACTGGTCCATCCTGCTACTTCTAATATGGGATCCCGTAGCAAGGTATTGATCTAAGAGATGGACTCTTCAAGGATCTTGCCCAACTGCAGCTCTTTCGAGCTATAGTTCTAGTTCACCCCAATTCTCTCCTGGAGATATGTGGGTAATCATAGCAAACTCCTCCTCCTTGATCCTCGCGGTTGCATCCTGCGGATCATGTTTCTCATCCTTGTCCTTCTTCTTGAGAGGACACTGCATAACTTAGTGACCAAACTCACCACACCGGAAACACTTGATCTTTGAGACATCCTTCTTCTGCCTCCGCTACTCCTGCTACCCCTTTGATGTAAGGGCTGTATTCTCCTCCTCCTCCTTGAGCTTCATTTCACTGCTGCTGCTGCCATCAAGTTTGCACTTGACTAAGTCTCTCCTCATCTCTTCTTGTTGAAGAGCTGAAGAGCTGCCCACATTCCTTCCCAATCCGACAACTTTTGTATGCCCAGGATGCTCTGGACAAAGACTTGCCATTCTTCGGAAATGGAATTCAAGGCCAATCTAACTATCTCCATGGCTTGAGGTGCCGATCCTACAAATGCCAGTAGATCTTGAACATCCTGAAGCTTCAATAGGAACGAATCTATGCGTTCTCCCTTCTACATCCTCATAGATCGCATCTTCTCCTCCAAGAACAACTTCCGCTACTCGGAAGACCCCTGGTATAGCGTAGCCAATGCATCCCACATCTCCTTGGCAGTCCCTTTGCCAGAAATATGTGAGACAATGTGATTCCTCACTCTGTCGAGGATCAACCTTTTAGCTTTAGCCATATCTTTTTTGTAGGCCTTCAATGGATCTGGATCCGTGGGGACAACTACCACACTGTCGATGAAGGTCTTGAGATCATGCGCATCTAGAAGGAAGGAGATCCTTGCCTTCCAGATCACATAGTTGGAGGCACCCTCCAACCGATCCTAGTCTCGCAACACGGTTGCTGCCATCTCACCCAACCAGATGTCGAATGCTGCCTCTAACTCCCTGCTGGAGTGAGCCAAATAAAACTCGGTTTCTGCTGCTTCTGCACGGGAAAACAAAATTTATTGGGCAAGAAATTCTCGAAGGTCAGACTTCCCTCAGTATGGTTCTTCTTCCTTCTTCTGACGCTTTCTGCACCAACAACTGTTGCAGCAAAAACTACGTCCCACCTCAAGAATGCTTTGCGTTGAATCTGCTGCTGTGCTGCTCCCTCTACCGCTGACAAATCACTAATTGGAAATCTTACCTCTTTGTCGACTCACTCGGAGAGAGATTTTCCTCGAGAATCTTGCCCTCCTGGCCTGGACTGTGAAATCCCTCTAGGGATTCGATCTGTTGCCTATGCAGCTCTTCGATCTCCCTCTTCTTCTCAGCGTTGGCTCTTCCGGCTCTGCTCTCTTGCTTGACCTATGCTCTGATACCATGTGAAAATTCCTAAAATTGGAATCCTATTGCAACAATTGGAAAATATTCACCTAATTGTTAATCTTTACTTAACAATTTATTTGTAGTTTCTCTACGGCAAACACTGAATACATCACACTGCAACCTTTACTACATAAAAATCATATGCGGAAACAAGAACTGAGCAAGAAGAAATAAACACACATATGACACCTTTATTTTTGGACTAATGTCCCCGGAAAACCCCAATGCGGGAAAACCGTGCAGCAGCTGAGGGTTTGTATTATTAAGCAGTAGTTTTTCTGAATACAATCTAAATGCCCAAATTTGGCTATCCAACAAAGAATCTAACTTACAGAGAATTAGTGAGGATTGCCTCACACTAACATTGGAGATCCGACACTGACCCAACCCTGAATTGACAAGCCCCACGCTGCCTCTGCACCAACATTGCACGAAGTGGGGACGCAGAAGCGTGATTTCCCAAAAATCTAGGAAGCGAAGTGTCTCGCAAGCGTCTACTATATATATATTTTTTATATTTTTTTGCATTTATATTAAAAAAGATCCAAAACACCAAATTAGTTGTAGAAGATATGGAAACATGCATATTTGTACATAAATCAGGATAGATATGGCATCCATTGTACATTAATGATTAATTATTCGAGATCAACCATCTCGATGCATCAACCATCTAGAATCTAGATTCTTCTCCTCTTGTCTAGCCTTTGCCTCTACCTCGATTTTCTAGGATATTAGTCAACATTACCCCATTTTGATCAAACTACCTAATGATTAATCCAAATTCCAAGCCATAAAATATAGTAGAAAAAGCTTAACATGCTTGATCGATGATTTTGACTTGATTGAAAGGTATTTTTTTGCTAACGACATGATAAAGGAGTTAAAAATTAACACCACCAACCTTAGGGTACATATAGGGCTTGATGCTCTTTATTAAATGCCAATTACATACCCTCATACATGATATAATCTAATGAAATGGCACGATCCCATTGAACTTGAATTTCTGAAAACTGTTAAGTTTGCTGAATTTTGAATAGGATATGAAATTCTGTTTTCTCCATACGAAGTCTGATGAAGTTGGAACCACTCTCAAACATCTTGAGTCATTTCATGGTAATGTTAAAAAATTAAGTAAAAGGATGAAAATGAAAGATAAAGGAGAATGCCACTTTTACTTTAAGAATTTAACATTACCATGAGGGAGCATCTAGGAAGCATCTAAGGAGCATCAAGGGAGCACGTTTGGAGTGTCCAGAAGCCCCAACCCAACTTAAGTCAAAGAAAAAAAAATTATATTTAGAACCTTGTGGAACCGCCCATCTCTGTATGAATCCGACCCGGAAACTCCACGTTTTTGTACGTCGGTACGCCGTACGAAACGCGGTTCCGACGTATGGAAACGTAGATCGGGCTAAACGGTTCCAAAATAGGTAGGAATCGTCTTTTTAAGCCCGATTCGCGTTTCCGTTTTTCGGAAACGGAAACACGGTTCGGATGACGGATCCTCCGCGTTTCCATATAGGATGCAGATCAGGGGTTGGAGCCGGGGGGGGGGGGGGGTTCCTGCAACACTGCTCTGCGTCATAATAGCTGGGGACTGCATCACTCCCTTTGAATGATCTTTCTGCTAGTTGGATACTGATCCTCTGGCCCCTCCGGTCTCACACCCCGACTCTTCGGCACTGGATCTAACTGATCCTCAACAAAATAGTGGATCTCTTTAGAGGCTCAGCGCTGCCTCTGTGTGGCTCTATGCTTCCCAACGTAGCCCTTATGCTGCCTCTTCTGCGTCCTCTCTCTGCCTTCTCTGCGATGTATTCCCGGCTTAGGAACAATCTCTCCAACCGAAACTGTCTTTGCCCCTCACTGCAAGAATCACTTCGATGATTTCTCTGTCTGCTCTGCTTTGCTCACTTGAGAAATCGATCTCTAGATCCTTTCTTGATGTGTTTTCCAAATGCCCATCAAGCCTTCTCTTATAACCTTCTCGTTGAGAAATCAACGACCCAGATTAAAACATAATCAAGGGCCAAGATTAACTTGACTCGATCTTCGTCTTTTTCTAGAAGATTCACACCCAGTTCTATTAATACACTTTAATTATTTTAATTCCCTAAGTTTAGACTTAGGCTTCCATTAAAAATAATTAATTATTTCAATAAAACCTCATCCTGGTGGAATTTCCCAAAACGCTTTCTGGGTATTCTGGAATACATGTGTCCAAGCCTCCCTGCAAAATTTGAGGCTTAGAGCACATCCGATGCTACCAGAAATCAACATTACCCTTGCATCTTAGTCCTGTGGGATCTCCTTTATTGACCATTTGGTTCTAGGGTGGTACTACTTGGGAAACCCCAACTTTGCGTGCGTGGTCCTGCTCCTTTATCCGCATATGTTACTTCCTTTCCACTCACAATACCCCTATTCATCATTTCTCCCACCTGGGTCCACACAGGGTCAACCTCCCTATCCCCTTGTCCCTCCACCTTGGGTCAGGCCTGGAATGATGCCTTGGAGGTTGAAGGAGCTAAAAGAAAAAAGGAAAAGCATAATTGGCCACATTTAACAGGAGATTGTACCACAAAATGCAAAAGATGGCCGGGAAAAAAAAATTAACACGTGGGCAAAAGCCAATACATGAGCTTTGCCCCATACCCATGGCCATCACCCTGGTTCCATAGGCCCTAGATGAGCCTCCTTTCTCATACAAGAACCCATGATTGTCCCAACACCTGGAGGGCAATGAACCACCCTACCTTAAAGGTGTAATCACTGCTATATCTGACACATCATGCTCTTATCCTTGAGCCCCGAGCAATTAATTAAAGAAAATTCATAAAAAGCAAAAGGCATAAAAAGAAGGGTGGAAAAATCAAGGTTAGGACACCTCATGTGCCACGATTGCTCCCTCCTACACATTATCTACCCTGGTGTGGGCTTCCCATTATCTGGCTACCCCTATGCCTCGACATGTGGCTTTGGATTGCCCCTCTCATTCCCTATTCTGTTTCACTTATTTATCACTTACCACCCCCATTCAAAGGATGTACCTTGGACCTACTATCCCCTTTAAGGGCCGAAACCACTTAATAAGGTACATGGCTAACCCCCTTTGGAGTATGGATACACGAGCACACGCCAAAGCCCACTATGGAAGGGCATGCCATTGTGAAGTGCCCACTTTGTTATCCATGATTTGTAAGTTCTTTTACACGATTACTCTAATGACTGGTTGTACTAGAAGCCTACGGGATGCATTGGATCTTATACTTGATTGCAGGTGGTTTCCATTTGGGTTTGGTCTCCCTATACGAGGTCCTAACCCCCGGAGGGCTACATTGGCACACATAGGGTGTGCGTAGATGTTAAATTTAGATAACCATGGTGTTTTATGATTGATGCAAGTAATATGCTGATACAACACAATAATAGATCAACAGAAGACAAGCTAATAATATAGATCAAATTTACAATTCCTTTTGTCCAGCAAAGATATGAGATATTATTGTGTTACGACAGTCATCAGGATGCTTCAACCAGCAAAGTCTTTCTCGGTCAGCCAATCCTCCAAGTGTCACACCCACAACCCTCAAAGACAACTCATCAATAGTCAACGCTGGTCAACCCAAAGTCAACGCAGGACAGCAACAGAAAGTTAACGTCGCAGATTAGGGCTTCGATCAAACTTCTCTCATTTCCTTGATTTTAGTGCCCAGTAGTACGACCTCTCAAAATCGAATTTTTGGCAGAGTTTTAAGGTCAAACGACCAAGGGTCGACCACGGTTAACGCTGGTCAACGCTGCAACAACAAGCCCTAAACAGATCTGTAGAAAATAGCTTCAGTAGCTCCCCACGTGTGAAGAGAAGAGGCCTCCAATGGTTGTCCAACCAATCATATCACAATGAGAGATGTGTGATGAGTTGATGATGAAAATAACCTCCAAGTCTCTCCAATTTATATCCATCAATGAGGGTGTGTGACACATCTATTAGGCATGTGAGCCTACATTACAAATCTGGCCGACCTTGCACATGTGTGGAAAATAAATTCAAAATATATGTTCTGCTCATCCAATCAAGATGATCTTTAGATCAATTTTGCACCTCTCCGAAAGAGGAATCCAACAAAAATATGACCATTGTCATATGAGCAGTGCAACATGGAGTTTGGACCTAGTTGCCCAAAATTTACACTCCCTCGCAACTAGGGAGAACTCCATTTGTCCACAAGTGCCATCCATCAGTACCATCGTGTACTTTCACCAAACATCGTGTGTCATCCTGCCGTAACTTGCTTTGCTGGCTCTTTCTTAGATAGAACAAAAAGGTGAGTCACAAAGACATCACACTCAGTTGACCCGAAGTCCGCTTAAAGGTAAAAACCTCTCTTGGACTCAAAAAGAGTCTCATACTAACCCGAAGTTAGTTTACTGACCCGAAGTCAGTTTAGAGGTAGAACCTCATCATACTTGATCCCAGATCAAGGTGTTGGACACATGCCATCCTAGACATAGAGAGTACGACAATCTCCGATGCGTCTTTCGGTCTTGCTATTGGTCTCTATCCACATTTTCCACCTCATTGGCCAAATGAGAGGTACTTCCCATGAGTCTGAAACTCCATGGGTGGGATGCGTGCGAGGCACAGATCAAAGAGAGATGAACCAAATCAATATCATAACGGTGGGGCAGAAGCACAACAAGGTTCGGCAAGCCTAGCCCTGTATGTGCTTATAACTCCAAGAAGTTATCCCCAAGCCCCCTGGAGCTCCCAGAGCTCATAGTCCAACTCAAGCAGGACCCTCACAATAGGGTCTTTCCACGATTCCAAGCTTCTCACGGAAGGTTAGGAACTTGATTTCCCAGGGGCTTTGTGAGAATATTCGCGACCTGCTCATCAGTTCCTATATGATTGAGCCTTACGGCACCTCGCTGTACCATATCCTGGATAAAGTGGTACCTGATATCAATATGCTTGGATCGATCGTGGAACACGGGATTCTCAGAAAGGCGAATCCCACTCTGGTTATCACAAAGGATAACGGTGGTATCTAACACATGCCGAAACAACTCACTGAAGAGCTTTCGCAACCAAACAAATTCACAACAAGCCATACTCGCTGCAATGTATTCGGCCTCAGCGGTGCTCAAAGCCACCGACCTCTGCTTCTTGCTCATCCAAGATATCGAAGCAGAACCCAAGGTGAAGCAACATCCAGATGTGCTCTTGCGATCCACCACACTGCCAGCCCAATCGACATCAGTATATCCATGGAGTCTCAAACTCCCGGTTGTGTATCTCAGCCCATGGTTGATTGTGCCCCGAAGATATCTCAATAAATTCTTGGCACCAATCTAATGAATGTGATGAGGATCAACCATATGTTGACTCAAAGTGTTCATTGCAAAACATACGTCCGGATGAGAGTTCACTAGGAACATCAGGGCCCCCACGAGTTGACGATACTCGGTAGGATTTGCTAGCACGGGCCCAACAACATTTCCACACAACTTCTTGAAGTTGAGTTCCATCGGTGTTGACACAGACTTACAGTCCACCATTCCAAATCTCACCAACAACTTCACGACATATTTTCCTTGAGAAAGGAAAATCTCGCCTGGCCTCTACCAGACCTCCAAGCCTAGGAAATAGTGCATCAGTCCTAGGTCTTTCATCTCAAACTCAAAAGCTAGCTCCCTCTTACACTGATGAATGAGAGGGTCCACACCTGTCCGGAAGAGATCGTCCACACAGAGAACTAGAATGAGAGGCCTTTCTCTATCAACCTTAAAATAAAGGTTTGGATCAACATTACTTCGAGTGAAGCCCAACTTCATCAAGTAGCTATCTATCTTATCGTACCAAACCCTGGGGGCTTGCTTCAACCCATAGAGGGCTTTCTTCAACCTGCATACATGGGTGTCTCTATCTCGGACTTCGAACCCCAAAGGTTGCTCCACATACACCTCTTTCTTTTTAGAACCATGCAGAAAAGTGGTCTTCACATCCATCTGATGTAGACTCCATCCTTGCATTGCAGCAAGGGCACTAATAGATCAGATGGTGGTATAGCGGGCCATAGGTGCAAATATATCATCATAATCTATGCCTTCTTTTTGAGAGAAGCCTCGGGCAAAAAATCTTGCCTTTTACTTTTCAACACTTCCATCAGATCCATGCTTGATCTTATAGAGCCATTTCGAGGTGACAACAGATTTTTCCTCCTTCTTCATAATGGACTCATATTCTTCCAAACTTGATGCTTTACGACTTCTTCAAATGATCCAGGCTCAGATTGTACTATCGTACTCATGGCTGCTAGATACCCTTGGTAACTCTTTGGCTTCTTGCTTTCACGGAATGTCCCCCTTGGGCAATATATCTCTTGGCATCTGCGAGAGTATCCCTGAGCCATGAGGGTCTTCTCTTATTTGAAGGAGGTGGATCAATAGGATCCATAGGTCCTTCAACATCAGTCATTAGGTCATCATTTGTCTCTTCCTGCTTCCCTGCTTCTTCATCTTCTTTGTCTTCCTTGGAGCTAGGAATATTTCTCACTTTCTTGAGGGCAACACCTTCATCGAAGGTGACATCGTGGCATATCTCCACTTCTTTTTGACCAGGCACATAGATTCTATATGCCTTTGAAGTTTCATTGTAGCCCACAAACATTCCCTTCTTTCCAGAAGCATCCAACTTGCTTCTCTTTTCTTTTGGCACATGAAAGTAAACAGGACAACTAAAAACTTTAAAATGAGAAACATCAGGTTTCTTACCAGAGAAGACTTATTTGGGAGTTTTGGAGTCCAAAGCAGAATGCGGGCATCTATTTTGAACATACACAACAGTGTTCGCAGCTTCTCCCCATAGAAACTTTGAAAGACCTTGGTCACATAGGATGGCGCGAGCAGCGTCCACAATGGTCTCGTTCTTTCTTTCAGCAACACCATTTTGTTCAGGAGTATATGCAGTTGTGGTCTCCCTCTTAATGCCAGCTTCTCTACAAAAGTCATTAAACTCATTTGACTCATACTCGGTCCCATTGTCGGTCCTCAAAACTTTGATTTTCTTCTCGGTTTGATTTTCCACCAAGGCCTTCAAGGTACGAAACAATTTGAATGCTTCGTCCTTCTTCTTCAAAAAATATATCCAGGTCTTGCAGAGAAGTCATCTGTAAAAGTCATGTAATAGGAACATCCTCCCAAGGATGTCACAGGTAGCATACCAGATAAATCAGAATGTATCAACTGCAAGATATCAGTTGTCTTTGAGACACTTGAGGGGAATGGTCCCCTTGTATGCTTCCCTTCAACACAACTCTAACATATACCTTCATGATCATCTCTAAATTCGGGCATCCCTGTCACCACCTTCCTTGTTTCGGGAAGGGCTTTGTAATGAAGGTGTGCAAACCTCAGGTGCCATAACTTTGTTTGAAGAGTTGTATCACATGGCATAGCCCCCAATGGACTTCCTCCAACTTGGTAGAGTGTATCAACTCTAAAACCAATAGAAAGAGCTTCCTTGAAGTTCTTCTTCCAGATGCATACCTTTCCATCAACGAAAGCCACCTTGAACCCTTTGTCTTCCATTGCCGGAATGGACACAAGGTTCTTCTTTAGAGCAGGTACGTACAACACATCTTGTAATCGGAGGACTTGACCTTGAGATAGATGGAGGGTCACAGTCCCTGACCCTTTCACAAGATAGGTGGCATTATCTCCAAGGATAATTTCCATATTGGTTTCCTTCTCAATCAAATCAAAGAGGGCTTCTTTATAACTAGTGAGGTGCCTTGAAACACCACTATCAATCAACCAGACATCCAATGTGTCGGGAGGAGATGTAGCAGAGAGGGCAGATACAATAATAAATTCGTTTCTCTTATTATCAACAACATTAGACTCATTGTACCTGGAATTTCTTGACCTCTTGAAAGGTTGCCCATTTCCACTACGATAAGAGGGAGCCTTCATTTTTCCTTTGAACCTGTTGTTCCTTTGATTGCCATTCCCCCCTGGAGTTGTTGTTGTCATCATCCCTGGGAGAGTCCCTTCTATTAGGGCATTCTCTTGCGTAGTGGCCAGACTTGTTACACGTGTAACATCTTCCCTTCCTTCCTTTGGGCCCCGCTCTTCCAAGGTTTTGATTTCTCGGGCCACCATTGTTATTCTTCTTTGCACGAGCAACGAAGGCAGTAGTGTCACTTCCATTTCCATTGGAGGCATATTCCATCATTCTTGTTTCCTCTTGAGTGCATCTCGTTAATATTTCATCAAAATCAGGAATCACATTTATTATTAAGAATAGTGGTATTGAATACATACCAATCACGGGGGAGACCTCCAAGTGCAATAAGAACAATCTCTTGATCAGATATTGCTTCCCCAATAGCTAGGAGGTTATTCTTGATTTCAGTGAGCCTCATAAAATAGGATTGAATAGATTCATTCTTGCCCTTCTTGGTATTCTTCAATTGATCCTTGAAGAAAAGGATTTGATTAACATTGCTAGCACTGAACATGCTTACCAACTTATCATACATCTCTTTAGATGTGTTCAACTTAGAAATGTAAGCAACCAAGTGCTTATGAATAGAATCCTGGATAATCATCTTTGCTTTGATTTCCCCTTTTCTATACTTCGTCTTTGTGGTAGCAGTTGCATTTGATGGAGGCTCTTGAATCTTCCCCTGCACATAGTCCATGACATCTTGATCTTTTAGCACCAAATCCAAGGACATCTTCCATGCATGATAATTAGACTTATTAGTTAATTTATCGTCAGCTTTGAAACCCTTGTAGGTTGAGGAGGCCATTTGTCCTTGATAGAATTCCTTCCTTCAGTGATTGCTTCTAACACCAGCTTAGACTTTGTTTTCACCTCAAATCTGATACCATGTTAAATTTAGATAACCATGGCGTTCTATGCTTGATGCATTTTTACTTCAATCTTTCTTAGGTCTGATACAAAATAGCAATCACATAAACATGAAAGTAAAATCTGTTAAAATTTGGGTACCCGAGGACAAGTGGTTCCCTAAGGCTTTGATTTTTGGCCTAGGGAAAAGTGTCCAAATGTATTTTGTACTTTTCTCCTAAAGTGACTTTATAAGCGGTAAAGTTACAAGTCTAATTTTAAAGTGACTTTATTAAAGTCAATGAAAAATTAGAAAGTGAAAAAGTGACTATGGAAATAAAATGTTGAGTGGGTCTTTATTTAAGTGGGGTGAATTAAAATTACAAAGTGAGAATTAAATGCACACTTATTCTAAGCCCTTGATCTAAAGCTATCTTAGCCATTGGATTTAGGGATTCCCCAAAAGTCACTTAGGGTTAGGTTAAAGGAGAAAAGAAGAGAAAAGGTCATTCAGTCTTTCATGCGCAGATTGAGATAAGGAGAAGGAGAGCAAGGAGAAAATTTTTGAGCAGAGGGAGAGCAGCAAGGACACTCAACGAATCCGTACAGTAGCTTGGCATATTTCCCAAAGCAACATTTTTGAACAACAACATCTACTTGGCACGGATATCGAGGTAGAATCCATACAACACTGTTTGCACGATTTTTAAGGCAAGGTACAACACTGAAATCGAGGAGAATATTCAACAATCAAAGGTACGATTTTCAAGGCAGTTTTTTGGGCACAAAAATCGAGAGGTGGATTGTTGTACTGTCCGTACAGTTCCTTATAGCCAGTTTCAGGCACGCATTGCGAGGCAGTAAGTACATCAATTAATGTTGCATTTATTATTGTAAATTTCTATTTGTTGTTGGCACAAATTCCAAGGTGGAAAGTTGGCACGGAAATCGAGATAAGTGGGTTATTGTGTTTGCTGTAATTTTTACTATGTTTTTCAGTTCTCTGTAAAAGCATTTTCCAGAAATAAAGAAGAGCTCTCAAACTGGTTTTCCCCAAGAGTTGTAGGGGGTTTTTCCAGGGTCACATTGACAAAAAATCACAGTGTTATTTGTGTGTGTGGCTGTTATAATTTCCTGTGTTTTATTTCTGCATTTCCAGCAACTGTGAAATTCCTAAATTTGTGTTTTCAGAAATATTTTTCATTTCTAGAATTTTGAATGTATGATTATGGGAATGGACATTTAACTATATGGGAGTGATAAGGTGAAACTGAAAACCAGAGTGGAGTCAAAATTTTTACATGGTATCAGAGTTTGGGTGGCTGAAAAGTGCAGTTTGGGACAACAAAGTGAAAATCATAGCAAGCTGATTTTTTTCATAGGAAACTGAACCTTTACCACAGTTTTGAAATTTTCAATTTGTTAGGATAGCGAGCATGTCTTTGGGCTTGAGGGTTGAGGATAGGTTGGATGGGTAGAGCAACTATAGTGCATGGAGGGAGAGCATCCAGAGCATCTTTGAGGAGGCAGAAGTCTGGGCCATAATGATTAACACCACACAACACCCAGTAGCAGTACCTGCTGACCGTGTATAGTTGGTAGAGTTTAACAAGAAGAATGCTAAGGGAAAAAGACTGATTCTGGATGGTGTTAAAGACCATGTCATTCCTCATGTGAGAGGAAAGACATATGCACATGAGATGTGGACAACCTTGACCAATCTTTACCAGAGCACCAATGAAAACAGAAAAATGGTCCTAAGGGAGAAGCTGAAGGCCATTAAAATGGCTGAGACTGATAGTGCTACAACATACCTCACAATGATCACTTCTGTGAGAGATGAGTTGGCAGCTGTTGGAGAGACCATTCTATCCAATCAGTTGGTGTGGATTACATTGAATGGTCTTTCCAAGACTTGGGAGAGTTTTTGTGGATGGGATTGTTGCATGGGAGAACCTTCCCAGCTAGGAGAGGTTGTGGGATGATTGCATTCAGAATGAGATTAGAAAGAACCATCTTGGGGCAACCAAACAGGTGGAGGAGGATGACAATGTAACATTGTTGGCAAGGGGCAAGAAGGGCAAAGGAAAGAAGAAAGCTTCCACAAGTGGTGGTGGGGGCAAAGGCAAAGGTAAAGGCAAACAGGTAAACAAGGAGAAGGATTATTCCAAAGTCAAATGTTGGAATTATCAGAAGTTGGGACACTATGCAGAAGAAGAAGAAGGGAAAGGACAAGACCATGGCAACATCTGCAGAGATAGAGGACTTCTCGGAGAGCTTTGATCGGGAGTTTGGATTCATAGCTTGTGAGTCCACTAGTGCAGGATCACCTGCCACATAGGTTCAGAGAGAGTGTGCACTTCCCTCCACTAGCAGAGCATCTTCAGGTATTTGGTATGTTGACAATGGGGCTTCCCGTTATATGATAGGAGTCCGAGAGTACTTCTCGGAGCTTTCAGAGAGTGGCACTGATATAGAGGTAGTACTCGGAGATGACAACATTGTTAGAGCAGTTGGTGTGGGGACATTGACATTTGATAGGGAACCCAAACCTCACTTGAAAGTGTCTGATGTTCTATATGTGCCAGGGATGAAGAAGAACCTTATATCCGTCTCAGCATTGGAGGACAGAGGGTATGAGGTGTTGTTCAGGAGAGTGCAGGTGCTTATATATCCTAGGGGCACTCCAGCTGATTCAGCTAGAGTGATTGGTGTGCGCCATGCCAAGGTGTACAAGTTTTCATTCCAGCCCCTGATGGCATTGAGTAGCAGTACCAACAACAGATCTAGCAGTTCAGAGTTTTGCGAGATTTGGCACCGGAGGATGGGGCACATGTATCATGGGGCCTGGAGGACATTGCGGGAGATCACCACAGGTGTGCCAAATTTCAATTCTGATCACCTTGATACATGTAGAGGATGTGCCATGGGGAAGTTTTCCAAATCCCCTTTTCCCAGCAGTGATAGCAGAGCGACGAGGATTCTTGACTTGATTCATACCGATGTGAGTGGTTGGATGTCTCATGTATCCTTGAGTGGCTATGAGTATTATGTGTTATTCATTGATGATCACTCCAGGAAGACCTGAATTTATTTCTTGAAGACCAAGAGTGAGGTCTTCAAGCGGTTTCAAGAGTTCAAAGCTCTTGTGGAGACTCAGACAGGTCGAAAGATCAAGGTCCTCAGGTCGGACAATGGAGGGGAGTATACCCTTGGTGAGTTTGTTGATTATTGTGCGGAGGCAGGCATCAAGAGGGAGTTCACAGTTCCTTACAACCCCCAGCAGAACGAGGTTGCGAAGAGGAAGAACAGATCCATCGTTGGGGCTGCCAAAGCCATGCTTCATGATCAGGGGTTACCTTTGTTTTTGTGGGCAGAGGCCTGCAACACTGCTGTGTACTTGCAGAACAGGAGTCCACATCGTGCCTTGGGCAATGTGACTCCGGAGGAGGCTTTTTCTGGGAAGAAGCCTGATATTGGTCACTTTCGTATCTTTGGGTGCATTACATACTCCTATGTTCCCAAGGAGAAGAGGACCAAACTAGAGCCCACTGCTAATAAGGGCATCTTTGTGGGTTACAGTGAGACCTCGAAAGAATTTCGGATTTATATTCCTGCGAAGAGGAAAGTTGTTGTCAGTCGGGATGTGAAATTCGAGGAGGAGAAAGCTTTCAGGAGGTCACGAGAGTTAGAGTATCTGGATTCACCGGACCCTCAGGAGCAGCTAAGTCAATCACAAGGATCTAGTGGACAGGGATGAGGAGGTACATCGATTACAATGTCAGGTCCATTAGTGAGCAGTGGCTCTCAAAGTCAGATGGGTGGTGCTTCGGGCAGCATGCAAAGCAGTCCGCAGAGCAGTTCATAGGGTAGCCCATTGATGGACAGTTCACACGGTACTTTAGAATCTACAGGCACAGGTTTAGGCATGAGGTCAGTTGGCAGGCCTTCAGGAGTTCAGGCATCTGATGATGATGAGGATTCTTTCACTCCGGTGGGAGAAGTGTGCTCAGGGAAGAGGAAGCCCAAGTGGCTTAAGGACACCTTGCGCGAGGCCACATCTGTTGCTGGGCCAAAGAGACAGATTAGAGAGAGCAAACCACCTAAGCGGTTCTGTAGCTATATGGCATTGGTTGCTAGCATCGTTGACTCCGAGCCTTCTAGCTATGAGGAGGCAACTAGCCAACAGGTCTGGAGAGAGGCCATGTAGGAGGAGTATTCTTCTATCATGAAGAACGATGTTTGGGAGGCAGTGTCGAGGCCTAAAGGTAAATCAGTGGTTACTTCTAGATGGATTTACAAGATAAAGCATGCTGCAGATGGCAGCATCAAGAAGTTCAAGGCTCGGTTTGTGGCGTGAGGGTTCTCATAGGTAGAGGGAGTTGACTATGAGGAGACCTTCACTCCCATGGCTCGATATACTTCCATTCGCTCCATTATATCAATAACAACAAAGATGGGTTGGAAGATCCACCAGATGGATGTGAAGACTGCATTTCTCAATGGCTTCATACATGAGGAGGTTTATATTGAGCAGCCGCAGGGCTTTGAGGTGCATGGGAAGGAGTCTCATGTATGCAGATTGAAGAGGGCACTCTATGGCCTGAAGCAAGCTCCTAGAGCTTGGTACTTGAGGATTGATACGTACTTGCAGGAGTTGGGTTTCACAAAGAGTGATGTAGATTCGAACCTATGCTTTATTGTGGTAGGTGAGGAGCCTCTCATTCTAGTGCTGTATGTTGATGACTTGGTCATTACAGGTGCAGAGAGACTCATCGAGGGCTGCAAGAGAGATCTTGCTTTAGAGTTCGAGATGAAGGACATTGGCTTGATGCATTATTTTTTGGGATTGGAGGTGTGGCAGGAGGAGAGACATTTCTTCCTGGGACAGGGGAAGTATATTGTGGACATTTTTAGCAGATTTCACATGGAGGATTGCAAACCCATGTCTACACCTATGATCACTAACTGGAAGAAGCTTCACGCTTCAGATTCCGAGTTGGTGGATCCTACTTTGTATAGACAACTGATTGGTTCTTTGATGTATTTGGTCAACACTCGACCGGATATATGTTTTGCAGTCAACACGATGAGCCAGTTCACGTGTGAGCTCAGGAGAGTGCACTGGGTTGTTGCAAAACACATTCTTCGTTACTTGCAGGGGACAGTGGATTTTGGTTTGGATTATAGACAAGGAGATGGAGTGAGACTGGCAGGGTACACTGATTCATATTGGGCAGGTTGTGCTTCTGATAGGAAGAGCACTTCAGGGTGTTGTTTTGGGTTGGGTTCGATAGTTGTGTCGTGGTTCAGCCGAAAGCAACAGTTCGTTGCATTGAGTTCAGCAGAAGCAGAGTACATGGCAGCCAGTTTGGCTAGTTGTGAGGCCATATGGCTTCGCAAGATGTTGTTGGCTTATTTGGTCAGGTGTTGAGACCTTCAGTGATTTACTATGATAATCAGAGTTGCATTAAACTCACGGCGAATCCAATTTTTCATGACAGGTCAAAGCATATCGGGATCAAATATCATTTTATCAGTGACTATGTTCAGAAGGGAGTTGTAAAGCTTGAGCATATTCCTACAGATGAGCAGGTAGCAAACATATTCACCAAAGCCTTACCACGGGGCAAGCATGTCTATTTTAGAGACAAGATGGGAGTGGTGAGGAACACTTTCTTCGGTAAGAGGGAGTGTTAAAATTTGGGTACCAGAGGACAAGTGGTTCCCGAGGGTTTTGAACTTGGCCTAAGGAAAAGTGTCCAAATGTATTTTGTACTTTTCTCCTAAAGTGACTTTATAATTGGTAAAGTCAAATCTAATTTTTAAAGTGACTTTATAAGTGGTAAAGTTACAAGTCTAATTTTAAAGTGACTTTATTAAAGTCAATGAAAAATTAGAAAGTGAAAAAGTGACTATGGAAATAAAAGGCTAAGCAGGTCTTTATTTAAGTGGGGTGAATTAAAAATTAGAAAGTGAGAATTAAATGCACACTTATTCTCAGCCCTTGATCTAAAGCTATCTCAGCCATTGGATTTAGGGATTCCCCAAAAGTCACTTAGGGTTAGGTTAAAGGAGAAAAGAAGAGAAAAGGTCATTCAGTGTTTCATGAGCAGATTGAGAGAAGGAGAAGGGGAGCAAGGAGAAAATTTTTGAGCAGAGGGAGAGCAGCAAGGACACTCAGCAAATCCGTACAACAGCTTGGCATACTTCCCAAGGCAACATTTTCGAACAACAACATTTACTTGGCATGAATACTGAGGCAGAATTCGTACAACACTGTTTGCACGCATTTCAAGGCAAGGTACAACGCTGAAATCAAGGAGAATATTCAACAATCAAAGGCACGATTTTCGAGGCAGTTTTCTGGGCATGGAAATCGAGAGGTGGATTGTTGTACTATCCATACAGTGCCATACAACCAGTTTCAGGAACGCATTTTGAGGCAACAAGTACAACAATTAATGCTGCATTTATTACTGTAAATTTCTGTTCGCTGTTGGCACAAATTCCAAGGTGGAAAGTTGGAACGAAAATCGAGATAAGTGGGTTATTGTGTTTGCTGTAATTTTACTGTGTTTTTCAGTTCTCTGTAAAAGCATTTTCCAGAAATAAAGAAGAGCTCTCAAACTGGTTTTCCCCAAGAGTTGTAGGGGGTTTTTCCAGGGTCACATTGACGAAAAATCACAATGTTGTTTTTCTGTGTGTGGCTGTTATAATTCCCTGTGTTTTATTTCTACATTTCCAGCAACTGTGAAATTCCTAAATTTGTGTTTTCAGAAATATTTTTCATTTCTAGAATTTTGAATGTATGATTATGGGAATGGACATTTAACTATAAGGGAGTGATAAGGTGAAACTGAAAACTGGAGTGGGGTCAAAATTTCTACAAAATGCCGATAGAACACAATAATAGATCAGCGTAAGACAAGCCAATAATATAGATTAGATTTACAATTCCTTTTGTCCAGCAAAGATATGAGATATCATGGCGTTACAACTTACGACAGTCAAAAGGATGCTTCCGCCAACAAAGTCTTTCTCGGTCAGCCAATCCTCCAAGTGTCACACCCACAACCCTCAAAGACAACTCATCAATAGTCAACGCTGGTCAACCCAAAGCGCAGAAAAGTCAATGCAGGACAACAACAGAAAGTCATTGCTGCAGATTAGGGCTTTGGTCAAACTTCTCTAATTTCCTCGATTTTAGTGCCCATCAGTACGGCCTCTCAAAATCGGAATTTTGGTAGAGTTTTGAGGTGAAACGACCAAGGGTTGACCACGGTCAACGCTGCAACAACAAGCCCTAAACAGAGTCGCAGAAAACAGCTTCACTAGCTCCGCACGTGTGAAGAGAAGAGGCCTCCGAAGGCTATCCAACCAATCATATCACAATGAGAAATGTGTGATGTGTTGATGATGAAAATCACCTCCAAGTCTCTCCAATTTATATCTATCAGTGAGGGTGTGTGACACATCTATTAGGCATGTGAGCCTACATTACAAATCTGGCCGACCTTGCACATGTGTGGAAAATAAATTCAAAATATGTGTTCTGCTCATCCAATCAAGATGATCTTTAGATCAATCTTGCACCTCTCCAAAAGAGGAATCCAACAAAAATATGACCATCATCATATGAGCAGTGCAACATGGAGTTTGGACCTAGTTGCCCAAAATTAACAGTAGAGATCCATGGGCCTCCACTGCAGCGGACAACACTCCACGAATCCCCATCGAGGTTCAGAGACTACTAGTGATCCACTTTTGGGATGATGATGATGTGCTTGGTACACAATGCCCGGCAGGCCCCACAGGAGCCCCACACTCTTGGCAGGCATCTTAGGACTTGTACAATGTCATGGAAGTGTTCATTCCATCACTCGAGCTCTTGCAGAGGATCTACATGCATATTCGATTCATATGGAGATCCATGGGGTCATTTGTGTGCCCCCACAGCCACTGGGAGCACCACGATTCTACTACTTGGAGAACAAGGGGCCACCCCCTTGTCCATCATATTTCGAGGAGTTTATTCCTCATTATGGCACTTCAGGATATTATTGCGCCTTTAGAGGGCCCCACGACATTTACATATTATTATTTGCTCCCCTAAGAGACTTATTTTTCCATTTATGAGCTAGTTTGGTGGGCTTGTCACTAATAGGGGTTTTATTTGCACATTATTTTATCATTAGGGGCTAATGTAGGCTCATATGCTAATTCAAACTCCTAAGAGGGGTATATATTGATGTTAGCTACATTCATTTGTATCATCACTTCACTTGGGATCTCTCTATCTTTAAAGAATTTCACATTTCTTCTTGGAGGATTATTTTGGATAAATGGATGACTTTTGATGTATGGATTTGGGCCATTTTTATCGTGGAGCTTCATTTTTTGCAAATGTGATGCTGGTTGGATATACTCTCTAACAATGTGAGTGAATTTTAATGATATATTCTTGTTGCTGCACACTGTTGAATTTCGCTATAATTAGGGCTAGTTGCTGCATCATTGGATTGTGGAATTAAGTGTCTATTTAGCTCGTTTACTATATGGGATATTGTTAGATGAATGAAATGTCCTAGATATTGCCTTATCTCGATAAACTTGCACTATTTGTATGAAGCATAAAAGCTTGAAGGTCACTTTGCTTCTTTTTCCCTTAACATTGGACGAAGTTGACTTTCCGAGCCTCCTTGATCAAGAAGCCGATTTCTCTATGATTATCATCCTTGACTATATATCCCCAAGGGAAGTAAGCACTGGTCCCTCAAAAGGGTGGTCATTTTACCCTTTTTTTTAAATCTTTTTCCCTTTTTCCCCAGGTTTTAGCCCTGATAGGTCACCTATGGCATCCATTTCTGAGAATTCACCCACAGGAAAGCTTCGATCTCTTGGAGGCTACTGCATTGGTGGGTCCCCTTCCTCTCCTCTGAATTCGAGGCAATTTCAACTGTGGAATCTCCGGGAATCCCAAGCCCTAGCTCTAGGACCAAGTTTTGCCTAGGCATCCCCAAGGTTAGACCCTAGTAGGATCAATTTGACCTTTTGAAGCAAAATTTCTTGTTTGATACTTTCCCCTCACCTTGTCCAGGATAGGAACATCATTGGTTGCTATATTCCATCCCCGAACTTGGGCTAGGTCCACCTGGTCCCGTGTGGTCCCATTTCCTATCAAATACTAACCATCAATGGCTATCTAGGAAACCAAGTTCATATAGGATTTTAGAGATTGTGAAGTACCTCTTCAAGTTGTACCTTCTCCCTTATCCTCACCCTTTCACCCTTGGAAGGAGAGTCCCTTGCTTAAAGAGCAAGCAAGCACCATTTCTTCACCTCCTTCTTGGGAAAGGGCTACTGGGATCACTTCATACTTATCCATTGACATACCCTTTATAAGTGGCTTCCCAAAAACATCACGACTCCTCCCATCGGTGAAAGTCCGTAAAGAGTAGGGAGCCTTAGCCGTGGTGACAGTGGGCTAAGCGTCCACCATTGCCCTTAGTTTAGCAATTGCGCTCTTAGGAACCCCTCCTAGGTCCCTTGCTGGTTTGAGTGGTAACATTTCTGGCGTCGTTGCCGGGGATGCGACGTGTGTCTAATTCTCCATACGACAATATTGATATATCATTCTTGGCAACTCCATTAGAAGAACGAAGCCCTAGTTCTTCATTGCACTTTAAAGTTAATGCTTGTAGGGCGGAGCAAGCATCTATCAAGGCACTTCATTTCACCCCGGCGACTCCATCTTAATCTTAATATGCAAAATCATAAAAAATGGACTATTGGAAAATGGAGGTTTGTCTTGGTCCTGTATTTGCAAAGCTCAATGAGCAAGACATTCAGGAACTACAAAAGAATGTGGTTAAATATGTAGAATCCTATAAAAGTATATTGAAAGGTTTGGATATGGAATTCATGCTCAGGTTTTATAGGTCGCAAAAAGCGTAACTCGACATAGTGAGATGTTCCTATGAGAGGGATCTTACTCGCCTTCTTGACTTTGCTCGCATAACCTGTGCTTTCATTATCTTGGATAACCTGACCAAAGACTATAATGAGATACAAAGTCCCACAAAGGGTAATCGATTGGATGACATTGAAGAAAGCTCAAGTGCAAGCAAGGATGATGAAGAGTTGGATCCTCTGAGCCTTCAAATCACGCAAGAAAGAATGGATGAATATAGTTGGTCATGCAGAGGGTTAGTGAGGGAATGTAATTCTAATGAAGTATTCTTTCATTTGCACGAAGAAGAGGCGAAGCTTCATAAGATGAAATGTGAGTATAAAGAAAACCCCACTAATGCTCTCCTCTTAGAAGTATACTACCAAAATCATGTAACAAATACCTTGGCTATTGTTCTTCAAGAGAAGAGGAAAGAAGAGTTGTCCCGTTGGTCAACTAACCAAGATGAGGATACCCTTGAGGATATAACTGAGGAAGATGAGTCCTTGTTGAATCTACATGATTAATGGGATGATTCTGAGAACACATGTGTTGAGGATGACGAGGCTATGGAAAGTAAAGTTGAGGCTTACCTTACCTTTCTCGAGGATTGTAAATTTTCGTAGATGTTCTATGCTTGATGCAACTTTACTTTGTATCTGATATCAAATAACAATCACATAAACATGAAAGTAAAATGCTGATAAAACATACCAATAGATCAGCAGAAGACAAGCCAAAATACACTTAACTTGATCAGCAAAATATGTGTTGTGGTGCGTTACAACGGTCAACAGGATGCTTCAACCAACAAAGTCTCTTCACGGTCAGCCAACTAGAATTTGTCACACAACCCTCTCGGACAGCTTCTACAATAGTCAACCCAAAGTCAACAAAAGTCAACGTTGTCCAGTCAACAACGCAAAACAACATTAGCAGAAAGTCAACACAGCCAAGTCAAAGTCAACATCTAGCCATGGTTTTTGTGCCAAAAAATGCGGATTGAGGAGATCGAAGTTTTGGGAGAGTTTTGGGTCAATTTGACCAAGCGTTGACCAAAGTCAACGCTGGTCAATTATGTGCTGGAAACCCTAGAATAGACTGAAACCCTAGCTGCTGCTTTTTCCCACGTGTGAGTGAAGAGAAGCCTCCAAGATGATGATCGAACCAATCAGGTGCAAAGAGAGAATGTGTGATGAGTGATGGTGAAAATGACCTCCAACATTGATTTATATATATCCATCAGTGAGGGTGTGTGACACATCTGTTGGGGCTCCAAGCCTAAATTACAATTCTTGCTGACCTTGCACATAAGTGGAATTAATTCAAAATAAATGTTTTTCTCATCGGATCAAGATGATCTTTAGATCGATCTTGCACCTCTTCGAAAGAGGAATCCAATGAAAATATTGGCATCGTCATCTGAGCATCACAACATGGAGTTTGGACCTAGTTTCCCAAAATTAACACTCCCTCTCAAGTAGGGAGAACTCCATCCACCTATGCCATCCAAACATCGTGCGTCATCCTGCCGTAACTTGCTTTGCTGGCTTTTTTATTTCAGAACAGAAAGGTGAGTCACAAGGACATCACTCTTGGTTGACAAAATCAGCTCAGAATTCCAGAACCTCTATAGGACTCAAAGGAGTCTCATACTAACCCGAAGTTAGTTTAATTGACCCGAAGTAAGTTGGAGGTCCGAAACCTCACTAGACTTGATCCCAGATCAAGTGGTTGCACACGTGCCATCCTAGACATAGAGAGTACGACAATCTCCGATGCGTCCATCTGTCTTGCTACTGGTCTCTAGCTTTTCCCACCTCGTTGGCCAAGACGAGAGGTACTTCCCATGAGTCCGAGACTCCATGGGTAGGATGCATAGAGGGCACAGATCAAAGAGAGGTGAACCAACTCAATATCATAACGGTGGGGCAGAAGCACACCAACAAGGTTCGGCAAGCCTAGCCCTATGGTTGCTTATAGCTCCAAGAAGCTATCCCCAAAGCTCCCTGGAGCTCCCAGAGCTTATTGTCCAACATGACCCTCAGCATAGGGTCGTTCCACGATTCCAAGATTCTCAAGGAAGGTTAGGAACTTGACCTTCCCCAAGGGCTTTGTGAGAATATTTGCGACCTGCTCATCAGTTCCTATATGATCGAGCCTTACGACGCCTCGCTGTACCATATCTCAAATAAAGTGGTACCTCATATCAATATGCTTGGATCGATGGTGGAACACGGGATTCTCTGACAAACGAATCCCACTCTGGTTATCACAAAGGATAATGGTGGTATGTAGCACATGCTCGAACAACTCACTGAAGAGCTTTTGCAACCAAACTGGTTCACTACAGGCCATACTCGCTGCAATGTATTCGGCCTCAGCGCTGCTCAAAGCCACTGACTTCTGCTTCCTGCTCATCGAAGATATCGAAGCGGACCCAAGTGTGAAACAACATCCAGAGGTGCTCTTGTGATCCGCCACACTGCCAGCTCAATCGACATCAGTATATCCATGGAGTCTCAAACTCTCGGTAGTGTATCTCAACCCATGGTTTATCATGCCTCGAAGATATCTCAACAGATTCTTGGCACCAACCCAATGAATGTGATGATGATCAACCATGTGTTGACTCAAAGTGTTCAGTGCAAAACATACGTCTGGACTGGTGCTCACTAAGAACATCAAGGCCCCTACGAGTTGACGATACTCGGTAGGATTTGCTAGCACGGGTCCAGCAGCGCTGCCACTCAACTTCTTAAAGTTGAGCTCCATCGGTGTCGACACGGACTTACAGTCCACCATTCCAAATCTTTCCAGCAGCTTCACAATATATTTTCCTTGAGAGAGGAAAATCTCACCAGGTCTCTGCCAGACCTCCAGGCCTAGGAAGTAATGCATCAGTCCCTAGGTCCTTCATCTCAAACTCAAAAGCGAGCTCCCTGTTACACTGATGAATGAGGGGGTCAACACCTGTCAGGAAGAGATCGTCCACATAGAGAACCAGAATGAGAGGCTTTTCTCTATCAACCTTGAAGTAAAGTTTCGGATCAGAGTTACTACGAGTGAAGCCTAGCTTCATCAAGTAGCTATCTATCCTTTCGTACCAAGCCCTGGGGGCTTGCTTCAACCCATAAAGGGCTTTCTTCACCCTGCATACATGGGTGTCTCTATCCTGGACTTCGAACCCCAGAGGTTGCTCCACATACATCTCTTCCTTTATCGAACCATGTAGAAAGATGGTCTTCACATCCATCTGATGAAGATTCCATCCTTGCGTAGCAGCAAGGGCTATGATAGATTGGATGGTGGTGTATCGGGCCACAGGTGCAAATATGTCATCATAGTTCACACCTTCCTTTTGAGAGAAGCCTCGGGCAATGAATCTTGCCTTGAACTTTTCAGCACTACCATCAGATCCATGCTTGATCTTATAGAGCCATTTCGAGGTGACAACAACTTTGTCCTCTAGTCTCGGAACCACATCCTAGACATCATTCTTCATAATGGACTCGTACTCTTCGTGCATAGCATCCTTCCAGACTTGATGCTTTATGACTTCTTCAAAAGATCCAGGCTCAGACTGTACGATTGTACTCATGGCTGCTAGATAACCCTTGGTATCTATTCGACTTCTTGCTTTCACGGAATGTCCCCCTTGGGGCCATATGTCTCTCAGCATCCTCGAGAGTATCCCTGAGCCATGACGGTCTTCTCTTTGTTGAAGGAGGTGGATCAATAGGGTCCATCAATACTTCGACATTGGGCATCATCTCATGCTTCGGTTCTTCCTGATTCCCAGACCTTACTTCATGATCTTCCTCAGAGCGTGGAAGATTTATCACTTTTCTGAGGGAAGCATCTTCATCAAAGGTAACATCATGGCATATCTCCACTTCTCTTTGACTAGGCACATAGACTCTATAAGCCTTCGAAGTTTCACTGTAGCCCACAAACATTCCCTTCTTCCCAGAAGCATACAGCTTGCTCCTCTTCTTTTTTGGCACATGAAAATAAACGGGACAACCAAAAACTCTAAAATGAGAGACGTCATGTTTCTTACCAGAGAAAACCTCTTCGGGAGTTTTGGAGTCCAGAGCGGAATGCGGGCATCGATTTTGTATGTACACAGCAGTGTTCACAGCTTCTCCCCACAGAAACTTTGGAAGTCGGAAGTCCTTGGTCACATAGCATGGCATGGGCAGCTCCCACAATGGTCCTGTTCTTTCTTTCAACAACGCCATTTTGCTCAGGAGTATATACGGTTGTGGTCTTCCTCTTGATGCCAGTTTCTCTGCAAAAGTTATTGAACTCGTTCGTCTTATATTCAGTGCCATTATCAGTCCTCAAAATCTTGATCTTCTTCCCTGTTTGATTTTCCACCAAGGCTTTGAAAGTACGAAACCACATGAAAGCCTCACCCTTATTTTTCAAGAAGTATATCCAGGTCTTGTGAGAGAAGTTATCTATAAACGTCATATAATAAGAACATCCTCCCAAGGATGTCACGGGCAACATACCAGACAAATCAGAATGTATCAATTGCAAGACATCAGATATCTTTGTGACACTCGAGAGGAAAGGTCCCCTTGTATGCTTTCCTTCGGCACAAACCTGACATACACCTTCATGATCATCGTTGAATTCGGGCATCCTTGTCACCACCTTCCTTGCTTCGGGAAGGGCTTTGTAATGAAGGTGCCCAAACCTCTGGTGCCATAGTTCGGTTTGACGAATAGTATCACATGTCATAGCTCCCAGTGGACTTCCTCCAACCTGGTAGAGTGTATGAACTCTAAACCCAATCGTGAAAGCTTCATTGAAACTCTTCTTCCAGATGCGTACCTTCCCATCAATGAATGCCACATTGAAACCTTTGTCTTCCATGGCCAAAATAGACACAAGGTTCTTCTTCAAATCAGGTACATATAGTACATCTTGCAAGCGGAGGACTTGACCTTGAGATAAGTGGAGGGTCACAGTCCCAGTCCCTTTCACGGGATAGGTGGCATTATCTCCAAGGATATTTTTCAGATTAGTATCCTTCTCAACCAAATCAGAAAGTGCTTCCTTAAACCTAGTGAGGTGCCTTGAAGCACCACTATCAATCAACTAGATATCCATAGTGTCGGGTGGAGATGCAGCAGAGAGGGCAGATACAAGAATGAATTCATTTTTCTTATCATTAACAACATTAGATTCCTCATACCTGGAATTTCTTGACCTTTTGAAAGGTTGCCCATTTCCATTGCGACCAGAGGGAGCCTTCCTCTTTCCTTTTATCCTGTTGTTCCTTTGATTGCCATTCCTCCGGTTGTTATTGTTATCATCATCCCTTGGAGAATCCCTTCTATTAGGGCATTCTCTAGCATAGTGGCCAGTCTTTGTTACATGTGTAACATCTTCCTCTCTTTCCTTGGGCCCCTGCTCTTCCATGTTTCCTCGGACCACCATTATTCTTCTTAGCACGAGTGGTGAAGGCAATATTACCTTCATTTTCATATTCCATCATTCTTGTCTCCTCTTGAGTGCATCTCGACAATACTTCATCAAAATTAGGTATCACATTATTATTGAGAATGGTAGTAATGAATACATGCCATTCAGAGGGTCTCGAGACCTCCAAGTGCGGTGAGAACCATTTCTTGATCAGCTATTGTTTCCCTAATGGCAAGAAGATTATTCCTGATCTCAGTCAATTTCAGAAAATAAGATTGAATGGATTCATCCTTGCCTTTTTTAAGATTCTTCAATTGGTTCTTAAAGAAAAGGACTTGATTTGCATTGTTGGCCCTGAACATATTGACCAACTTATCATACATCTCCTTAGATGTGCCCAACTTAGAGATGTAGGCAACCAGACTCTTATGGATGGAATCACGGATGATCAGCTTTGCTTTGATTTCTCCTTTCTTATACTTTGACTTGGTGGCAGCAAGTGTAGATGATGAAAGTTCTTGAATTTTACCCTGCACATAGTCCATGACATCTTGGTCTTCCAACATTAAATCCAAAGACATCTTGCAGGCATGAAAGTCAGCTTTGCTAGTGAACTTGTCATCAACTTTGAAGCCATTATAATTTGAGGTACCCATGGGTCCTTGACAAATGCTACTTCTTCGGTGATTGCTCTCAATACAAACTTGGGCTTTGTCTTCACCTTAGCTCTGATTCCATGTAAATTTTCGTAGATGTTCTATGCTTGATGCAACTTTTACTTTATATCCGATATCAAATAGCAATCACATAAACATGAAAGTAAAATGCTGATAGAACATACCAATAGATTAGCAGAAGACAAGCCAAAATACACTTAACTTGATCAACAAAATATATGTGTTGTGGTGCGTTACGACGGTCAACAGGATGCTTCAACCATCAAAGTCTCTTCACAGTCAACCAACCAGAATGTGTCACACAACCCTCTCGGACAACTTCTACAACGGTCAACCCAAAGTCAGCAAAAGTCAATGCTGTTCAGTCAACGGTCAATGCAAAACAGCGGTAGCAGAAAGTCAACGCAACCAAGTCAAAGTCAATGTCCAGCCTTGGTTTTTGTGCCAAAAAATGCGGATTGAGGAGATCGAAGTTTTGGGAGAGTTTTGGGTCAATTTGACCAAGCGTTAACCAAAGTCAACGCTGGTCAATTCTGCACTGGAAACCCTAGAACAGTCTGAAACCTTAGCTGCTGCTTTTTGCCACGTGTGAGTGAAGAGAAGCCTCCAAGATGATGATCGAACCAATCAGATGCCGAGAGAGAATGTGTGATGAGTGATGGTGAAAATGACCTCCAACGTTGACCTATATATATATCCATCAGTGAGGGTGTGTGACACATCTGTTGGGGCTCCAAACCTACATTACAATTCTGGCCGACCTTGCACATAAGTGGAATTAATTCAAAATAAATGTTTTGCTCATCGGATCAAGATGATCTTTAGATCGATCTTGCACCTCTCCGAAAGAGCAATCAAATAAAAATATTGGCATCGTCATCTGAGCATCACAACATGGAGTTTGGACCTAGTTGCCCATAATTAACAAGGATGTCACTCTTGATAACTCTCCTTTTGAGAACCTTGAGGAAGGTGGTCCCATGAGCTCCTTCGAAGATAACATTGAAGATTATTTCCATATTGAAAAAGGGAAATTGGAAATTGTTGGGCCTCAATTTGATTGTGCTCTTATTCCTTTCCCCTCGAGCATAACTTATGATGACATATCTATGGATACCTGTGGGAAGAAGGATTTCTATTTTCCTTTGCTTGAGGAGGAGCCTTTGGAGATAGTTGATTCTCCTTTTAAGGGGCTTCAATGATCGGTACTAATGATGATGAAATCAATAAGGCTCCCACCTACATTCCTTTTGATTCTATATTCAAATCATTGGAGCCTTTAGATTGTGATTTGGAGGAAGAAAGACTTGTTGAATATAATGTTTCACTCTCCCCTTCATATTTTCCTCTTGTCTATCATGGTAAATCCCCCTCAAGTGATTCCCTCACCCCTTCTCATACGATCTCAGATTCTCAAGTGTCCGTGAGCCCTTTCCCCCTTCTGAGTGAAGTGTCAAGGAGGAACCCCTTGTTGCACTTCTTCTTTCCCTCAACATTCCTTCCCCTCTCATTAGGGCCTGGTGGCATCGACAAAACATAGTACTATAAGTAATGATCGTGATAGGGAGTTCTTGAGAGTAATCACCCATTCCTCCATTCTGTAGGTGGAGGGAAAGCCCGAAACTTCTGGATCAAATCATTTTCTTTCTCCTAAGGCTTCCTTTTATCTTGAAGGGGGATCGTGTTCTCTTGCCTCCCACCCCCTTCATCCTCCATGTGACTATGACCACTTTCGCCTTGGGATTTGCCCCATGAGTAATCATATAGGCATGCACATTTATATTGATTTGATGATATGTTGGCTACACTGGCTATTTGATTACACTTGATATTAACTTCGTCGTATGAGTGTTAGGGTAGGATGCATTGCATGCTGATTTTTGCATTAGAACTAACCGCATATGATATTTCTCATGATATATTAGCTGCATTTAGATTAAAATTTGCATATTTTATTACTTTTTGATTTTATGAGCTGACATTAAGCATGGCTGATTATTAGACACTGTGAAAAACATGCTGCCCCATGGCTTTGATCTTTTACATGTGCAGATAATAGGTCTACGGTGATCAAGAGATTGCTGGAGTTCTCGTGACCTCCCGTTCGAGTAGCCTTTCCCAATTTTTTGAGAGATCACGTCCCAGTTGGAGCTAGATGTTTTGACTTTAATGGTTAAATTGATTAAAAAGCGGCAAAATAGCTGCCGCGTACTGGATCATTACAATGCTGTTTGACAATGAAATTCCTGTTACACAAATAGGGATCTCGCCCTTTGTTACAGCAAGAAGTGTCGCCATGGAGATCGGGCCACGAGCTTGCTAAATCCTTGATTGGAGATGCTTTAAGATTGTAGGAATTGTCTGGACAGTCCATTGTTGCCTGAGGTTCAACCAATTTGCCGAAATAGGTTTTGCTGTAGGGATCGTTGATCCTTCTGTGAGCACTTTGCGCAGGGGCTCGGCTTTGAAAGTCCTTGAGTTGAATAGAAGGCCAGGCGAAAAATCTAGCAAGTTCCAGCCCAAAACCATGGTACTGCACCTTCATGTAGACGAACATCCAAAGCGAATTTACATCGCCCTGAGGAACAGGCGACAGAACCCGACCATTTCTAGCGCTGCTTCTGATACAAGGAAAGGGCAGAGGTGAGGTAATTTTGGGAGATGCCTGTATCAGAAGCCAATGGTTACTAGAACAAGTGCGATCCAACAGTGCTGGAGAATGAACAGATTTGTTGAAAAGGTCGATCATAGGAAGATTAAGGAATGATGCAGAGAGACTCTACAGAGTTGACTGACAAAGATCTTCGGCTACGGGCTGAGCCAAGATTGGCTTCCAGGTCAGCTTGAGAATTCAGATGCCTTAGAATATGATAAAAGGATATTTTCCGAAACTTGGCCAGAGTGAACCTGATTTTCTTGAGAATGAGGACTAAGTGAATCTGCGAAGGGGTCGAATTGGAATTCAGCGCTTGGATGATAAGCCTGGAGTCACCGAAGACCGACAGAGAGTGAATGTTCCGATTGAGAGCCAGAGAGAGCCCCTGCCACAGAGCCAGAGCCTCAGCTCTGTTATTTGATTCGAAGCCCAGCCCCCAATGATACTTGAGCGAAGGAGAGCCATCAGGATTCAGAAGAACACCACCCCCACCCGCAGCCCCAGGGTTGCCTTTAGAGGCCTCGTCGAAGAAGAGACAGTGATCATCCAAAGCAGATCGCCACTTTATAAACTCCTGTTCTTCCAGGCGAATTTCCCAATTAGCATGGGAAGAAGCTGGAGAAATAGGATTGATTTGATAATTTGGAGCAATATCTTTGAGCCAAAGCTCCTCCTCACTGTCCAGAACCGCTTCATTCCTTATTTCCGGATTAGCATCCAAAGTCTCTCCCAAGAGTGCTTTAATTTTAGAGATAACGTTGCTTGAAGTACAGTTTTCACCCCTGAACAATCTATTGTTCCTTTCCAACCATAACTTCCAGCAGGTGTATTTAGGGATCCACATCCAAGCAGTCTTAAGAAGGTTTTTTTTATTGAGGCAGAACGAAGATAACTTGGCCCACTTGTGAAGCAGATTTGGAATATTTCTTGGCAGCTCAACTTTGTCAGCCCTTGACATCAGGACCCCCCTCCAAACATATTGGGAAAAAGGGCACAGCAACAACAGGTGATTAGCTGTTTCTTCCTCTGACATACACAGAGGGCATCTGGATGGCCCTTCCATTCCATGTTTTCTCAGATTATCTCTAGTGAGAATGCTGTTGTGAGCTAACGTCCAGCATAAGAAGTCTACTTTTGGGAGTGAAGGGAAGGCCCAAATAAATTTCCATTGCGTTGGTTCAGGAGGGACATTAGGAACAACAATCAAACTTTTGTAACCTTCAGAAACCGAGAAAGAGCCAGATTGGGAGCCCCACCCTCTTTTGTCCTTAGCTGTTGCTGTAATAGGAGATTTTCCTTGGAGTTTGTCTAAAAGAAACGAAGCTTCAACTTGCAACCGATGGGGAACCTCTCCTAGGTTCCAGCTGTCCCACAGTCTACCAGAATCCTCCGTCCAGGTGGAAATGTCCCACAGGGTTTTCAGATTGTTGGACTGTAGCCAAAGTTTAATATTTGCAAGGCCTTCAATATGGTTCAAAGGCTGATCTCCTAGGATCGGGTCTTCCCAGATTTTGATTTTTTTCCCATTACCTGGGATCCAGTAGAGATTGGAACTGAAATGCTCCAGAGCAGAGAGACAAAGCTTGAAAACTGGAGAACCTTTGGTGGTTTTTGGCGGATGATCCAAACATCTCAAACGCTGGCCTTGAAAATATTTCTTCCACAGGACTCTCTTACTCCAGCTAGATTTCCCAGCTACAATATTCCACAGAATTTTGGAGCCCAGAGCGAGATTTTGTGAAACCAAATCTCTCATTTGAAGACCTCCTTCCAGGGTAGGCCTCTTAATGGTATCCCATTTAACTAAATGAAGTCTTCTTTCATTATTTTTCCCCCCTTCCCAAAGGAATCTCCTCAGAATACTGTCCATTTTACTGAGGAAGGTTTTGGGGGCAAGCAGAATGGAGTGCTGAAAAAGAGGCATACTTATGAGAACAGATTTCATTAGAATAATCTTTCCAGCATTGTTCAGCCAAGAGGCTCCCCAAGCGTGTATTCTGAGCTTAAGCTTGTCTAAGAGGGGCATCCAGTGGGCAACTTTAGGTATGGATTTGAAGATTGGAATCCCAAGATATTTGAAGGACTCCCAGGTCTGACAAACTTTCATCTCTAGGAGCCTAGCAATGTCAGTCAGATCTTTGACCGAGCAGTTCCAGCCAAAGATTGTGCTTTTTAAATAGTTTATCTTGCTGCCCGAGACCTCCTTATAAATATCCAACTCCTTCTTAAAAGATCTGGCCGAATTTATGCTCGCTCCTCCAAGCAGCAGAGTATCATCGGCAAATTGGGCATGGTTTATGTCTTTAACATTGTGCACCATTCTGAGGCCTGGAAGAGTTTGGACTTGTTGACAAAAGTCTAGCTGGAAGCTAAGCACAGAGGCTTGGATAGCATAGAGGAGAGGGGACAGCGGAAAACCTTGTCTTAAACCCCTAGATGCATTGAAAAAATCAGTAGATCGGCCATTAACCAGCGGCGCAATCCAAGGGGAGGCAATGCAGGCTTTCACCCAATTTATGAAGGTTATTGAGAAGCCCATTTTCTTCATAACAGTAAACAGGAAGTCATGTCTCACCCTGTCAAAGGCATTTTCCAGATCAAGTTTTATCACCATTCCTTTCTCTTTTCGGTGGCAACTTGAATGAACTGCCTCTTGAACCAGCACAATATTATCCAGAATCTTTCTCCCTTTGATGAAACCTCCTTGATTTTCCGGAATGATGTCCGGCAGAATATTCTTGAGTCAGATGGCTATGATTTTGGTAATCAGTTTATAACTAGTATTACACAGCGAAATGGGACGGAATCTACTAAAATCTGAAGCTCCTTTCTCTTTCGGTAGCAATGCAAGGAAGGTTGAATTGGTACTGCCTCCTATCTTAGAACATGATTGGGACTTCCTGACCATTCTCAGGAGGTCTTTATTGATAGATGACCAGCAAGACTGAAAAAACCTAGCAGTGAACCCGTCAGGGCCTGGCGCTTTATCCGGCTCCATGCAATCCAAAGCTTTCTTGAGCTCTTCCATGCTAATCGGTGCAGTCAGCATAGTGTTAACAGAAGCTTGGACACAGTGGGGAATTAGATCAAACGGATAGGCGTGAGGATCTATAGGAGGGTCAGCAGGCACCGAATAAAGCTCTTTGAAAAAAGTGAAGGCTGCTCTCTTGATGCCTTCAAAATATTTAACCACAGCATCATGGGAGCGGATTTCTGATACATTTTTGAATTGCTTGCGAGCTTCGGCTTGCTTATGGAAAAAACTGGTATTTTTGTCGCCGGCCTGTAACCATAAGTTTATGGATTTTTGTCTCCAATACTCCTCTTCGTCCCTACTAGCTTTATGGAGGGTTTTTTGCAACTCAACTTCTTTTTGAAGCAGACTTTGGGTAACAGCAGAATCCTCCATTGTTGATTGGAGGACAGCAAGGTTTTCTAAGGACTCTTTTCTCTTGGCAGCGGGAGTTTTCAGAGTTTTAGCCCACTCCTTGAGCCTTCTCTTAAGACCCCGCAAATTTTCTTCCCACACAAAGAATGGGGATCCCAGGACATGTCGGTTCCAGACTTCAGAAACCACCTCATGGAAACCCTCTTGCTGAATCCACAAAGGACTAAATCTAAAGGGAATGGGGCCAAGAAAACCATCCATGGAGAGCTTGAGACTAATGGGTTTATGGTCGGAAGTGTAGTTAGGAAGGATTTTGGAAGAGGCCATTAGACCACAAGTAAGGAAAGAGGTTTGGACGAGGAATCTGTCCAAACGAGCAGCTATGTGGTTGGGTCCTAATCTTTTGTTAGACCAAGTGTATTTCCCAGCTGAAGGCTTGATATCCTCCAGATCCTAGCCGATCATAATGTCTTCAACCCATTCTATAGCTGGGTCCCTAACAGGAGAACCCCCCTTTTTTTCTTCAGTGGCTTGATTAACGTTCAGATCCCCTGCAATAATGATGTTTTCTGGATTGTGCAATAAAAGAAAGGACTAGAGCGAGTCCCAGCAAATTTTTTTCTCCGCTGGAGAGGCCGGAGCATAAAGGTTGAACATACTTACTTGTTGACCAGAGTCTTTGTGGAGGAGCTGAGTGAAAATCCAGTGATGGCAACTTTCTTCGTGAGTCAAGTCATATTTGGAGCTGTCCCAGAAGGAGGAAATCCCGCCAGAGGCGCCCCTAGCACTGACAGCTCTTCCGGGACCTTTACGCCAGAATATTTTGCTGGATTGGAGGAGAAGAGTATCCTCCAGCTTTGTCTGTTGGATGAGAAGGATTTCAGGCGAGTGTAACCTCACAATGTCTTTCAGGGCATCTTCTTTCAGCCTGCTACCTAATCCTCTGCAATTCCAGGATACGTACTTCATTATTTACTGGATTGGGAAGGTGTGGCTCCTTTTGGAGCCCTGTTGTGCTTGCGCCCGGATCTGGTGTTCATCATTCCTTTGAGAGTTTTCTGGGAGCCTTGGAGAACATCCAGGTAAGTTTTCTCCTCTCTCTGTTTCTTCCTGGATTTTCGGCCCCTGGCTGATTTGATAGGAGTAATTTGTGAACTGTCTGATTCGGAGTCTCTTTCTTTTGATTCTCCCCTAGAGACAGAGGCTAGACTAATGTGCTCGTCATTGCCTTCGTTTCCCCCTTGATCAGCCTCTGCTAGGGGGACAGTTGTTTCTTCTTCGATTTCTTTCACTTTCTTCGACTGATCTTCAGTTTCTTCATGGTTCTCTGAGGCATCCACCTTTTCACCTGAAAAGGGGCCTTCATTTGAAACTGGTTTGGTCTTGGAATTGGTCTGGGGTTTCCCCATTGGTCCAGATTTTTTCTGCTCATTGGGCTTTGAGACTACCTTGCCCTTTTTTATCTCTTTCCATCCTTCTTCTTCCACCTTGTCCCCTGATGGCGCTTTGGGGTAGTTTCGTTGAAAGTGACTGTGCTCATGGCAGATTCTGCACTTAAAGGGCAATTGCTCGTAGTCCAGTTTCTGGAAGTGGTGCCAATCTCCAACTGTAAGTTTGATGGCTTCTGGCAAACCAGCTTCCAAGTCAACTTCCACGCAGATTCTTGCGTAGGTGTATTGGCCCCTGTTATCAGCTTTGTCGATTAATCTTCCTAGTCCGTTTCCAATCTTTTGCAGGGATTGGAAGCTCCAGCAGTGAATTGGTAGGTTGGGGAGCCGGACCCAAATAGGAACCTCCTTTGGGACATCGACTGAAGGGTCAAAGTCGGGGGTCCATTTATTCAGAAAGAGACCTTGATTTCCCATGAAATACAGACCGTTTCTGAACACCAGATCTCGGTCTTCCTTGGTAGTGAATTCGAAAATGAAAAATCCTCTACCGACGGCATAACAGATCACGTTGTTGGACAGCAGGGGCCTCCAGTTTCGTTGAACCCATTCATCAGTCGATTTTGTTGTTGGCCATTGACCCATAAATTTCCCGACTAAACCTCTGTCAGCCAAGGCAAGTGCGATTTTGATCGGTTGATCTTTCGATAAAGCAATTTCTGGGATTTCTTCAAGTTTTTTGATGAACTTCGGGACGTCGGGATGTGGACGTTTTTTCCCTTTCTGCGAAATAAGGTTACGAAAGCCATCAACTGAAGAAGTTGGAGGGGTGGGATTCCTTCCACACCCTGGCTACCCATGGCGGCGGCCTGGGCCTGTTTGCGAACTCGGCTGTCGGGCACAACGAGGAGGAGATGGAGCTAGATGTTACCCACCACTTCGTGAGTGATATCCCTAGGATAAATTTTTCTCCATGATGGACCTCAGCCGACAGCCAACAACCCCTTGCTCCTACAAGCTTGTTGTGCCATTTCTCCGACACCTGAGCCAACCATGTGGTCCGTCACCCATCTGTATTGATCGCATGTTTGAAGGTGGGCCTCCCGAATTTGAAGGTATGCCTCGTCATTTGGTAATTGAGTATTGGGTTTACTTATCATGGATACTTATGGGCATGGATTGATGGGGGATTTGGCGGAAAGAGTGGGTTTAGTCTATGCTCTTGTCCCCTTGATCTCTTTTGGGTGTTACCCTTGCATCTTAGTCCTATGGGATCTCCTTTATTGAACATTTGGTTCTAGGGTGGTACTACTTGGGAAACCCCAACTTTGGGTGCGTGGTCCTGCTCCTTTATCCACATATGTTACTCCCTTTCTACTCACAATACCCCTATTTATCATTTCTCCCACTTGGGTCCACATTATCTCTCTGGGTCCACATAGGGTCAGCCTCTCTATCCCCTTGCCCCCACCTTGGGTCAGGCCTGGAGTGATGCCCCAGAGGTTGAAGCAGGTAAAAGAAAAAGAAAAAGCATAATTGGCCACATTTAATGGGAAATTGTAAAAAATAAGAAGAAGCATAATTGGCCACATTTATCTGGCTACCCCTATGCCTTGACATGTGGCCCTGGATTGTCCATCTCATTCCCTATTCTCTTTCACTTATTTATCACTTACAACCCCCATTCAAAGGATGTACCTTGGACCTACTATCCCCTTTAAGGGCTGAAACCACTTAATAAGGTACATGGCTAACCCCCTTTGGAGTATGGATACATGAGCACCTGCTAAAGCCCACTATGGAAGGGCATGCCATTGTGAAGTGCCCACTTTGTTATCCATCATTTGTAAGCTCTTTTACACAATTACTCTAATGACTGGTTGTACTAAAAGTTTATGGGACACATTGGATCCTATACAAGATTGCAGGTGGTTTCCATTTGTGTTTGGTCTCCCTATACAGGGTCCTAACCCTTGAAGGGCTACATTGACACACATAGGGTGTGCGTATAGAGCCATGGGCCTCCACAACAGTAGACAACACTCCATGGATCCCCATCGATGTTCAGAGACTACTAGTGATCCACTTTTGGGATGAGGATCATGTGCTTGGTACACTATGCCCAACAGGCCCCACAGGAGCCACACACTCTTGGCAGGTATCCCAGGACTTGTACGATGTCGTGGCAGTGTTCTTTCCATCACTCGAGCCCTTGCAGAGGATCTACAGGCATCTTCGATTCATATGGAGATCCATGGGGTCATTTGTGTGCCCCCACACCCACTGGGAGCACCATGTGTCTACTACTTGGAGAACAAGGGGCCACCCCCTTGTCCATCATATTTCGAGGAGTTTATTCCTCATTATGGCACTTCAGGATATTATTGCGCTTTTGGAGGACCCCACGACATGTACATATTATTATTTGCCCCCCTAAGAGGCTTATTTTTTCCATTTGAGTTAGTTTGGCGGGCTTGTCACCAATAGGGGTTTTATTTGCACATTATTTTATCATAAGGGGCTAATGTAGGCTCAGGCTAATTCGAACTCCTAAGAGGGATATATATTGATGTTAGCTACATTCATTTGTGTCATCACTTCACTTGGGATCTCTCTATCTTTAGAGAATTTCACATTTCTTCTTGGAGGATTATTTTGCATAAATGGATGAATTATGATGTATGGATTTGGGCCATTTTTATCTTGGAGCTTCGTTTTTTGCAAATGTTATGTTGGTTGGATATACTCTCTAACACTGTAAGTGAATTTTAATGATATATTCTTATTGCTGCATACTGGTGAACTTTGCTATAATTAGGGCTAGTTGTTGCATCATTGGAATGTGGAATTAAGTGTCTATTTAGCTCGTTTAATGTATGGGCCATTGTTAGATGAATGAAATGCCCTAGAGATTGTCTTATCTCAATAAGCTTGCACTATTTGTATGAAGTATAAATACTTGAAGGTCACTTTTCTTCTTTTTTCCCTTAACATTGGACGAAGTTGAGTTTTCGAGCCTCCTTGATTAAGAAGCCGAGTTCTCAATCATTATCATCCTTGACTCCATATCCCCAGGGGAAATAAGCACTGGTCCCTCAAAAGGGTGGTCATTTTCCCCTTTTTCCCAGGTCTAGCCTTGATAGGTCACCTAGGGCATCAATTTCCCGAGAATTCACCCACAAGAAAGCTTCGACCTCTTGGAGGCTACTGCACTGGTGGGTCCCCTTCCTATCCTCCGAATTTGAGGCAATTTCAATTGTGGAAACTCCGGGAATCCCAAGCCCTAGCTCTAGGACCAAGATTTACCTAGGCATCCCCAAGGTTAGACCCTAGTAGGATCAATTTGACCTTTTGAAGCAAAATTTCTTGTCTGATCCTTTCCCCTAACCTTGTCCAGGATAGGAACAACATTGGTTGCTATATTCCATCCCCAAACTTGGTCTGGGTCCACTTGGTCCCATGTGGTCCCATTTCCTATCAAATACTAACCATCAAGGGCTATCTGAGAAACCAAGTTCATATATGATTTTAGGGATTGGGAAGTACCTCTTCAAGTTGTACCCTTCTCCCTTATCCACACCCTTTCTCCCTTGGAAGGCAAGTCCCTTGCTTAAAGAGCAAGCAAGCACCATTCCTTCCAATTCAATTCAACTCATGGTGATGGATGCCGAGCAAACATTGATAACCAAGTTCATATGAACACTGATTATTTCAATTCAAAAAGAACTTGAGATGTTTGACATCTGCACTTTGAAAGATGCATTTTGAAAGGCGAAGTTGGCCAAGGAGAAGAGCAATTGGAGGAAGCCACAGAGCACTGTTGGTGTGAGTCTTGCACAAGGAAAGAAGACTACTACTGGGGGTGTTGTCAGGTAGTGGTATTGCACAACATAGGAGTTACTCCAAATCTTTGAAGGGAGGAAAAAATTGTTGTGCACAAGAAGAAGGTTTTCTTTTGCAATTATTTTGTGTAGAGGAAACTCAAAAGACGATTGTTAGAGGCTACATCCTGGGAAGTAGCTGAAGTTTGTGCAACTGGAGAAGGTAGTGTTACGGCTCAAAGTTGCACTTAAGTCACAAGTCTGAATAACAGGTGTAATGTCAAAGGTCACTTGAGAGGGCTATCATTGTCACCAAAATAACACCTCTTTTCACTTTAGGCTGGCTCTCCTTCGGCACAACGGGGGTATCCCAAGGGTTAGGATTACTAAACTATGTTGTGGAGGCTCCAACTTAGATGGAGGATCAACTGTAGTAAAGCAAAAATTCTAAATGGTTTTATTGATTTTATATTTAAGGTGGTTCAGAGCAAGGTTGCTTGGGAGCGAGAGCGGGGAGCGACATTTTCAAAAATTCCCGAGTCGGGAGCGAATTTTATATAATATATATTTTTATATATTTTGATGCATATATGTCAACAAAAACATATAGAATGATGAATTAGTTATAAAAAGCATAAAAACATGGATTAAACCATGTAACGTCAATCGTCTAGTAGTTACAATCTTCATCAACCACAAGTCCACAAGTTACAAGTTTTCATTTATATAGCATGTAAGGGTGCACATAATCAAAATACCATCGAGTGCAATCCATCTCTGAACCAAAAATACATCAACGAACAGGCTCTAGATGGCCTCTAGCATCCAAAAAAATCATGCTACAACAAATACCTACATATCATCAAAATCATTGCCCATCTTGGGATCTTTGTCATTAATATCACCCTCTAGGCATTAACATAAGATAGAAAAAATGTAGCATGTCGAGTCAAGATTTTGTTTGAGTGATGAGTACATTTTTAGTAGGGTCATGATAGAGGAGGTCGACAACTAATGTCACTAACATCAGGGTACATAGAGGGATTGGTGCTCTTGATTAAATACGAGTTCCATACCCTAGTACATAACAAAATCCAATGGAAACATTGCAATCCCCCCAATCCTGAAATCCTGAAAAACTAATAAGTTTGCTGGATTTTGAGTGAGATCTAAAAGTCTACTTTCTCCATATGAAATCCAATGAGGCCATAACCACTCTCAAACATCCCGAGTCATTTCATTTAAGAATTTAACATTACCATGAATTGCATATAAATACTAGGGCCGTAGGCTTCATCATTAGGCCGCCCCACTTGCAAAAAAATCTAGGGAGCGATTTTGTTTTTACGGAGCGCGCTTTGGGAGCGGATTTCGGGGGGGGGGGGGGAACTCCCTGCAACCCTGGTTCAAAGGTAATGACTAGTGCCAACAATCCACTTGGGCATATGAAATATAAGGGGAATTGAAAGCGCTCGAAATGGATGAATGGGGATGGTAAATAGTTCTGTTTTAACATGCAAAATTCTACCTATGAATGCTAAATCAAATTGTTGGAAAGTGAGAGAGTCAAAGGTGCCTTACTTATGCACATGCAAAGACAACAAAAGGTGGTTCTACTTCAAGCTGCAAACTAATGTTCTACCTTTCAATGAAACAACATCACAATAATCATCCAACTTAAAAGTTGGACGCTTGACTTGAGGAGGCGTGGGTTGGTGATGGACACTTGACTTGAGGGTGCTTGGGTTGGTGGGTTGGTGATGGATCTAGACATGTACCTTGAAGGTTGGACACTTGACTTGAGGACACTTGGGTTGGTGATGGATCTAGACATATATGTTGAGAAGGGACATTGGAGCTTGTGACTACATTAACACACATGAGAGTAGCATTGGGCACATGCGAGGACATGTGGCAAACAATTAGAGGAGTGCTTTGCATGAGGACACTTAGATGGTGGAGCATTGTAGAAGAGGGGGCATTGGACTAGCAACTTGTTGGAGAGTGCACTATCTTATAGGAGAGGCATTGAGCCCAAGGAGGATCATGCTTGGAGGGCATTTCACTTTGGGGTTGGATAAACCCTAGTTTGACACATGTACATCTTTGTGTGTAGAGATTTCCATGTGGGGATGCCCCCTTGGTTACTTGTATGGACTTATGTCCTTATTTTATGTTAGCTTCCCTCATAGCCACATAAGATGATGTGAGGTCTTCCCTTTCTAGCTTTCCAGAGCTAGGGGTTATGATTTTAATTCCACACGTGACTGCTTAGTGATGGAGCACTTAACATGAGTTACCATTCTTGGGCATTTTTTCCTTACTACCCATTTTTTGTTATTTTGGTCCCTTTCTTTACATTTAGCATTCTTTAAGCATTGGACTTGGGGAAATTAGGCTTTTTTGCAACATGGCATGGCTCAAGCTTTACAATTTGACTTTTTTTTAGCTGTATCAACCTTTGGCATTTTTAGCTCTTTTTACATGGGATTTCTTTGCTTTGGAACTTGCTATATGACATATGATAAGTCAACCATTAGAGGGAAAATGATGAATGTGCATGGAAATGATGGGAATATGACAAGGTCTAAAAGATTTTAAAAGATGGTTAGGGAAAATGAACATGCTACACCTTCCTATTTCTCTAGTAGTACAACTCGACTCAAAGGTGACAACACTTATCTGAAAATTATGACCCACCATAGTACAACTAAGGAACATAGAAGAATTTAGAGTGTTACGATTCATTATTAGATTACACAAATGTTCGCCATGGTAATGATCTAGATAGGAAGCAGTATCACCATATGTAAGTAAGAACATAAGATATGACAATATCCAATACGTCAAGCATCATCATAGTTGAAGTACCAAGGAGCTATCTATTGAAAATGTAACTAGTTTCGGTCTTCATAATTGTTGTTGTACTCATTTCAATGTGTATCGTATGTAACAAACAAGAAAAGAAATAGTCATTATTATTAAGGCATGGGTTTCATGCTCTTTATTGATGGTCTTCTAGGTAAAAGCATGTCCTTCATGCTTCTACGGTTTGTTAGGTCTTATGATTTATTGTTATGAGTCAAAGAAGTCAACATCATGTTTATAAGACCCTTTCAGGCAAAATGTATTTATAAAAATAATTATTTTTGAGTCTATAAAGTCTTGGAATCTCCTAAAGTACAAGTCGGCCTTGGAAACATCAAGTTGGCCTAAAGAAGGGAATTTGACCCCTTAAGAAGGCTATATAAAGGAGCAGTTTGACCTCATTCAACCAAGAAAAATTCGAGCATCACACTTGAAGTTTCTATTGAAGGTACAAAACCGGGTATGGAACAAGTCAAAGGTACAAAACTGGGTGTGGAACAAGCCGAAGGTACAAAACTGGGTACGAAACATGTCGAAGGTACAAACAGGGCGCAAAACAAGTCGAAGGTACAAAACCGGGTGCAGAACAAGCCGAAGATACAAAACTAGGTGTGGAACATGCCGAATGTACAAAACCAGGTGCGGAACAGGATGAATATATAGAACCGAGTGCAGAACAGGCCGAAGATACAAAACCAGGTGTGGAACAGGTCGAATGTATAGAACTGGGTGTCGAACAAGCCTAAGATACAAAACTAGGTGTGAAATAGGCTGAATGTACATAACCGGGTATGAAACAGGCCGAAGATACAAAACCATGTGCGGAGCAGGCTGAAGGTACAAAACTGGGTGCAAAACAGGCCGAAGGTACAAAACTGGTTGCAGGACAGGCCGAAGGTGCAAAACTGCGCTGATTGGTGAAGGTTCAAGGAAGGAGTTGTTGGAACAGATGACTTGGTACTTGGAGAAGGACTTGGTCTAGGGTTGGGTCTTTGTATCTCATTTGAAGCAGATTCTATAAGAAGAGAAGAGTTTTTCCAGGTTTTCTCCTTGGAGGGGTTTTTCCCTGGCTGAGAGCCTAATTTCCTTGTCCTCTATTGTTGCTATTTTGTTCTTGATATTTGTTTGATGAAAAGATCTAACTAAAGAAAATAAAGAAGACTAATAAAGTTCACAAGCAAATATTAAGGTTAAGGAAAATAAGAATTACAAGTTGCCACTTTACATTTTCCAACATGGTTTAAGAGCTAAGGTGAACAAGGAAGGTAACTGGAAGGACACTAGAAGAAATTATTTGTCAAGGGGAAGGAAGAAAGGAAACTCTCAAAGCCTGAAGAAGAAGACTACAAGGAAGATTATCTCTTGAAGGGATCTAGTTGAAGACTCATTGGCCGACCTCTTTGAAGAAAGCATCAAGGGATCTTGTTATCACTCATCACTCTTGGACGCTGTTGTTGGAGGAATCCTGGGGAACATCTTTCAAGAAAGCCTCTTCAAATATCTTGAAGGCATCAAGAAGATTGAAGACATCATCAAGGAGAATCTTGGTCTCAAGTAAGTATCATATTATTACATCATGTTTGACTCTACAAGTCATATGGGTTCTTTCTGCAAGGAGAGCAATAAGCTCGTCGAGACATCAAACTATCTAGCATGGAAGAAAATAATTGACTTGATACTCACATAACAATAAGTAATGAAATATGTTATTGGGGAAATCATCGAACCAAGCAAAGAGAAGACAAGAACTAGCAAAGTATAAGAAAGGGGAAGTAAGGGCTCAAAGGATCATAGTTGAATCAATTAAGGATTCTCTTGTTCCATTTGTTGCAAACTTGAAGACTTCCAAGGCTATGTATGACAGGCTAGTGAATTTGCACTATGTAAGTACAACAAGACATAAGACGTCTTTGCGGAATAAGTTATATAGAATCAAGAAATCAAAGGATGAGGGTGTGGCATCCTTTCTCATGAGAGTATCTCAGCTAAGAGACCATCTGGAAGGACTTGTGGAAACAATTTCTGATTCAGAAGTAACCATTTGTGTACTAAATGCATTTCCACTGGAGTGGAGCAACTTTGAAACAAGCATCTACTCCAAGAAAGATTCAACTCCTTTTGACGAGTTGTGGGCTCAATGCGTTCTGATAGAATCAAGGATCAAGATAAAAGATGACATTGGATCAGATGAGCAGTCTCAAGCCTTTCTAGCTTGAGTCAAGAAGCTGAAGAAGGGAAAGTTTTGAAAGTCCAAGAAGAAAGACATGTCCAAGGTTCAATGCTTTAAGTGCAATGAGTTGGGACACTTTAAGAGGGACTGTCCAAGTCAACAGAACAACAAGAGAAAGGAAAGAAACGAAGCTCATGTAGCCAAGGAAGTGGGAAAACCTTAGTAGAAGCCGAAAAAGGAAGAAGTGAAGGATCTTTACTATTAAAGAAGGCACTCTGTGTGTTCTGGTTCTTTATATGTTCTTTCCTTTAGATAGTTTGATCATGTATAACATCATAAAGATAAGCATATGATAGTAGCATGTCTAGAATTTACATGGTTAAGTTGCTTTGTAGAGATCATCTAGATAGATGGATAGATAGACCATTTTTGCATAATGTTTATCTAGGTATTATCTCACAATATGTTGGAAGTTGTCATCCTGCTTAGTTGGATCATCATGATTTAGGAAGGACCATCATTTCGGAAGGTCCTTGGGAAAAACATCATGACAAGGTTAGTAGACATTCCATGTAATGTGGAATCAATACTGTTAAAGGGATGAAGGAATGCAATGGGTCAAGTTGCCGACTGACTTTAGGGCAGATAGCTAAATGATTGGGTGAAAGCATAGGAATGCAGGCTGAATGTAAAACTTTGGATAAGATTCATATGTATAGAATCTTGTGAAAAGAAAGTTGGTCATAGAATATGCTTAAGTATATGGATATATGATGCTTGAAAATAATAGGATTTGATTTACTTTAAGTTGAATAAAAGAGTAGGAATTTCTCTAGAATATGTAAATAGTGATTAACATCCAGTATGATCTCCGGAAGAAAAGTTGTAACTTGGTAATCAAGCTCAATCCTTAGGCACTCTGATGCATGAAAGAAGTTTGAAATGGAGATGGTCGGTGAGGATGTTGATGGTACGAGAAGGTCATCATGATGAGGTAAGCCTGTTTTTAAATTGTTGGTTATCTGGTTAACAATTTATTTTGCCACCTCGAAGAATGTTGTAGGAATACATGATGATAGTTGAGGCAAGTTCAATTGTATGGATGAAGAGTATTGAGGGAAGCTCAATATTTGGTACCTGGCAATTATAAAGTCAAGATATGACCATATTGGGAATGGAAGGTGTTGATTTTTTGGGTAGCATTTTTTGGGTAGCATCGGATGTGCTCTAGCTCCGAAACTTTGTGGAGGGGCTACGACACGTGAGATCTCCAAGACCCATAAATTGTTTGGAGAAGTTCCATCTGAAGCTTAAGTTATTCAAATAATTAATTTTTTTAATGGAGACCCTAAGTCAGGAAATTAAATAATTAAAGTGAATTAAATTAAACATGTGGGTGAAAATGTTCTAAGTGACGAGGATCAAGTCTTTTCTAATCTTAGCCATCGATTAGAGATTAGATCATGACAGTTGAATGTTCAACAAGAAAAGTATTAATGGAAGGCTTGGGGTCAGTTGGAGAACACACATAGAGTGGCAACACTTGAGCTAAGTCGAAATTCTGGGGCGCGGTTTGCTGGGAATATTCGAGTGAGCTTGCAGTGCAGTGAGGGGCAGTTCGACAGTGGGATTTCTGATGGAAGGCCAAGAATACAATTGTAGAGAGGCAGATTAGCACCATAGGAGCAACGTAGGCCCAACAAGGGTGACGTAGGCCCAACAGGGGTGACGCAGGCCCAGCCAGGCTCACGCAGAGCCAACGTAGATGCTCATGCAGGCCCAAAGGGGCAACACAGGCCTAGAGGAGCAGACGCAGAGCCAGAAGGGGCATTGTTGGGATTTCAGTGGGCCAGACCGGTTTGTATTTAGCAGATCAGAAAGGGTGACGCAACCACACTGAAGGGTGACACAGTCTCAGCTGGGGACTGTGTAGGCACCTGTGGGGTTCTTCATTATGAGTTGAATCAACCATAATATCCATCTCCAGAGATATAGGTACTTCTGTCGGGATTTTATCTGTTGGGTAAACCACTACTGGTACCCTAGTTTGTATTTAGAATTTTGCATAATAATAAAACCCTCAAGAGCTGCTGCACCGGTTTTCCCGCATTGGGTTTTTCCGGGGACATTGGTCCGAAAAATCTTATGTGTCCTTTGTCAAATGTGCTTATTTCTTTAGTATTTGATCTGTATATTTGTGTAGGTAGCAGTGTATTTACTTTGATGTTTTTCTTGTATTATTCAGAAAAATAACTTGATAAGTTAATAAAACAAGTAGGAGAAGTAAATAAGACTACCGTTGTAGGATTTCTGTTTAGTAAATTCAGAAAATTTCACATGGTATCAGAGCTATTGCAGATCAGGGAGAGCTAAAGACCATCAGCGAAGAGACGAAATTTTGTTGCAGGAAGGTGGCTGTCTCGAGTGACAGCGCAGATCCAAAAAGAGGCAGCATAAAGGGACATCGCAAGTCTAGGAGGGGTGACGCAGAGGCAGTCTAGATCACGCAGAGCTGATGCAGAGGCTCACGCAGACTTAGAAAAGTGACGTAGTCCGAGAGGAAGTGACACAGAACTGGAGCAGAGGGTTCGAGTCTTCGTCCTTCTGGTTGTCGTGGCTGGAAGTGCAGTGTGTTCTTCGGAAGTTGCGGGTGGGGCATTGTTCTGTCGGTACAGAACAATGTCTAACAAGGTGTGACAAAATAAGGGGAAGCAGTTCCTCAACAGACTTTCTTGCCAAGAAGTCTGAGATCTGATTAGTGGAGTGATTGGCGAGGGTTGATTCGACAACTGTTGGTGGAGGATTTATGGGAGGGAAATCACTTGTCAGAGGGAGCATATTCTCTAGAGGGTTTCTAGTGCCAAGAAACCCAGATCTGAGTCTTTTGCTGAGGGCAACAACAGAAGAAGGGAGAAGAGTATTCACTTCGACATCTTTTGAGCAGAGATGGACGCTGAGGGATCAGGACAGGTTGGATGGAGTATCCAACTTCGTCGTCTGGAAGGCCAAAATCTTGTCATTCCTTGATGAGTATCGCATCAAAGATCATGCCGAGAAGGTTGTAGCTATTCCTGTTGATGCTGATCCGTTGAAGAAGTATGAGGAAGCGCAAGCAAGGGCCAAGCACTTGATTATGGACGGGGTCAAGGATCATGTGGTCCCACACATTGCTGAAAAGAACATAGCAAATGAGATGTGGACGATGTTGACCTCAATGTATTAGGGGACTTCTGTCGAGAAGAGAATTCTTCTGGAGAATCAACTCCGACTATTTCAAATGCATAAGGGAGAGGAAATTGACCCCTTCCTCATTAGATTGAACGCGATTTGTGATCAACTAGCTGCTATGGGGGTCGCTCTTGATGAGGGTCTATTGGTTAGGACTGCCTTGAATGCAGTGTCTGAAGAGTGGGAGACCTTTGTCCAAGGCATTTTGGGCAAAGTGACACTTCCAAATCGGGAAGACAAGTGGGTAGCTCTTCGACAAGAAGAGATTAGGAGGATGACCAAAGCGGGCAGCACCAACGGAGGAATCAAGATCAAGAAGGAGGAGGAGGAAGATGCGGCTCTCGCATCCAAGGGACAACAGGGCCAACGAAGAAAGAAGAAGAAAGACCTTTCAAAGGTCAGGTGCTTCAAATGTGGTGAACTAGGACATTTTGCCACAACTTGCCATCAGAGGAAGAAGGGCAAGGAAGATTCTGATTCAAGGGCTGCAACAGCTAAGGGTGATGATGGGAGTGATGACGATGTGGCTATGAGTGCTCATGTGCCTCGAGAGAAGAGGTGGGGTAGCATAGATCTGTAGATTGAACTACATATAGTGGAGAGGGGCAGGATCCTTGAGGTGCCCAAACTCTTGGATTACATACGTGCTATGGGACCCCTTAATGACATTAGCATGATCACTGGAGTCAGATGGTGCAGAGGATTATGGAGGCACATTGGCAGAGCTAGGACGCTGAAGATGGAGCACCGCAGAGCATGGCCAACAACAACATAGAGGTTGATGGGATTTTGACAGCGCAGAGGCAGTGCTTATGCAGTGCAGAGCAGCAGCAACGCAGAGCTTCAGAGGGTCAGCACAGATTAGTAGCAAAGGGTGTTTCAGTATCGAGATGCAGCCAAACTGACTTGTCTGTTAGTATTTTGGGTGATGTCCTTCAATTGCTTAACTCTCAGCGACTGAGTTGCAGTGGCAATGCTATGGGCAGCATGATGCAGGATTTGAGAGGGAGCTGTAGTACAGATGAGGCAGTGACTGTGGTAGAGTCATGGGCAGTAGTATAGAAGGCAACAACAAAGAGGATGAGGGGCAGTAGGCCAAGCATCAGCAGCGTAGGGGACTGATGCCGTGGATCAGAGTAATGCTTCTGGGTTGAAGTATTGCTAGAGCACATTCCTCGCTAAGAGGGAGTGTTGATTCTTGGGTAGCATCGGATGTGCTCTAGCTTCGAAACTTTGTGGAGGGGCTAGGACACATGAGATCTCCAAGACCCAGAAATTGTTTGGAGAAATTCCACTAAGAGCTTAAGTTATTCAAATAATTAATTATTTTAATGGAGACCCTAAGTCTAACTTAGGGAAATTAAATAATTAAAGTGAATTAATTTAAACATGTGGGTGAGAATGTTCTAAGTGACGAGGATCAAGTCTTTTATAATCTTAGTCGTTAATTAGAGATTAGATCACGACCGTTGAATGTTCAACATGAAAAGTATTAAAGGAAGGCTTGGGGTCAGTTGGAGAACAAACACATAGTGGCAACACTTGAGCGTAGTCGAAATTCTGGGGCGCGGTTGGCTGAGAATTTTCGAGTGAGCGTGCAGTGCAGTGAGGGGCAGTTCGATAGTGGGATTTCTGATCCAAGGCCGAGAATACAATAGCAGAGTGGCAGATCAACACCAGAGGAACAACGCATGCCCAACAGGCGTGATGCAGGCCCAACAAGGGTGACGCAGGCCCAACCAGGCTCACGTAGAGCTAGCATAGAGGCTCACGTAGGCCCAAAGGGCGACCCAGGCCTAGAGGAGCTGACACAGAGCCGGAAGGGGCAGTGCTGGGATTTCAGTGGGCTAGATCGAGCTCGTATTCAGTAGATCGGAAAGGGTGACATAACCACACTGAAGGGTGACGTAGTGTCAGCTGGGGATTGTGTAGGCACCTGTGGGGTTCTTCATTCTGATTTGAATCAGCCATAATATCTATCTCCAGAGATAGAGGTACTTCTGTCGAGATTTTCTCTATTGGGTAAACCACTACTGGTACCCTAGTTTGTATTCAGAAATCTGCATAATAATAAAACCCTCAAGAGCTGCTGCACCAATTTTCCCACATTGGGTTTTTTCCAGGGACATTGGTCCGAAAAATCTTGTGTCCTTTGTCGAATGTGCTTATTTCTTTAGTCCTTGATCTGTATATTTGTGTAGGCAACAATATATTTACTTCGATGTTTTTCTTGTATTATTTAGAAAAATAACTTGTTAAGTAAATAAAACAAGTAGGAAAAGTAAATCATATTACTGCTGTAAGATTTTTGTTTAGTAAATTCAGAAATTTTCACAGAAGGTAGCAGTGCGAGAATATAACTTGAAGGTCAAGAAGATCACTTTCATAGGGAAGTCATGATCAACTTAAAGTGTGGGAAGGCTCAATGTAATGCCTTCATATCGAAAATGAAAGTGATAAGCAAGAAAGATGACTCGGATCTTGTCACAAGAACGAAGAGTGGAGATGGCTCCATGATACCTCGAAAGAAAGCCAGCTTGATACAAGAGATGTGAAAGAAAGAGGAAGCCATGTAGCTATAAAGTTCAAGTAGTTGATACTCTTATGAAGACAAGCTATCTTGTGGTGTTGACTTCCAAAATAGAAAGGAAGTCAGGAATCTCCTCTAGATTTTTGAGGGAGTAAGGAAGTCTCCTTGAATAGGAGCAAGGATCTATTCTCTAATTACAAAGAGAATAAGGATATCCTCTTTGGTTGAGAGGGAGTGATATTAGACAACACATGTGCATTCTCTGCTTCATGTGTCAAGCACTTGACTAGGACTAACAACCGTAGTCTAAGTGAAGGCCTTGAAGAGAGAATGGTAGAGGATTGGATAAGCATCTATGGTTTCCTTGAGGATAAAACATCCAAGAAAGGAAAGGTATCGACACTCTTTGAGGATGGGACAAGAATCCAAGAGAAGAGTGGTCGAAGAGGACCGATATTCTTTGAGGACTCAAGTATGGAGATCCAAGATAAGAATAGTCCTAAAAGGACATACCTCATGGACATCCGGATGAGGTATGTGCCTTGTAGAGGTAGTGCAGTATCACACGTAAAGCCTTCCAACATAATGCTCTTGAATGATGAAGAGCCTATCTAGTTAGGCCTCAGAGATAGTGTTGGTCATGATGATGATGCTTACAGTATGGATTATCAATACGACTCTTCTTGCGAGAACTCTTCAGTTTGAGATATGAATACCTCCCTAGTTAAGAGGGAGTGTTGAAAATGTAACTAGTTTCAGTCTTCATAATTGTTGTTGTACTCATTTCAATATGTATCCTATGTAACAAACAAGAAAAGAAAAGAAAAATTTAAATTTAAAGCATGGGTTTCATTCTCTTTAGTGATGGTATTCTAAGTAAAAGCATGTTCTACATGCTTCTAGGGTTTGTTAGGTCTTAGGATTTATTGACATGAGTCAAAGAAGTCAACATCATGCTTATAAGACCCTTCCGGGCAAAATGTATTTGTAAAAAGAATTATTTTTGAGTCTAGAAAGTCTTGGAATCTCTTAAAGTACAAGTCGACCCTGGAAACATTAAGTCGGCCCTGAAAACATCAAGTCAGCCTAAAGGAGGGAATTCGACCCCTTGAGAAGGCTATATAAAGGAGCAGTTCGACCTCATTAAACCAAGAAAAATTCGAGCATCACATCTGAAGTTTCTACTGATGGTATAGAACCGGGTGCGGAACAGGCCGAAGGTACAAATCGGGTGCGAAACAGGATGAAGGTACAAAACCGAGTGTGAACATGCCAAAGATACAGATTCGGGTGCGGAACAGGCTGAATGTACAGAACCGGGTGTGGATCAGGTCGAATGTACAAAACTGGGTGCGGAATAGGCTGAATGTACAAAACTGGGTGCGGAACAAGCCGAAGATACAAAACTAGGTGTGGAACAACCAAAATGTATAGAACTGGGTGCAGAACATGTCGAATGTATAGAACCAGGTGTGGAATAGGCTGAAAATACAAAACCGGGTGCAGATCTTTTATCAGGCCGAATGTACAGAATCAGGTGCGGAATAGACCGAAGATACAAAACCGGGTGCGGAACAGGCTGAAGGTATAGAACAAGCCGAAGGTGCAAAACTGATCTTGGTTGGTGTAGGTTCAAGGAAGGACTTGTTGGAAGGGTTGACTTGGTACTTGGAGAAGGACTTGTTGGAAGAGCTGACTTGGTACTTGGAGAAGGACTTGGTCTAGGGTTGGGTCTTTGTGTCTCATTTGAAGCAGATTCTATAAGAAGAGGAGTTTTTTTCGGGTTTTCCCCTTGGAGGGGTTTTGCCCTGGTTGAGAGCCTAATTTCTGTGTGCTCTATTGTTGCTATTTTGTTCTTGATATTTGTTTGATGAAAAGATCTAACTAAAGAACATAAAGAAGACTAATAAAGTTTATAAGAAAATATTAAGGTTAAGGAAAATAAGAATTACAACCTGCCACATTACATTTTCCAACACTATCACTATGTGTGCAATATCATATATGTGCCCGTTGCCTCAAAATCTAGTAGGTCTTGTGAGGGGAACTCATAAGACAAGAAACTAGACCAAGGGACAACAATATGTGGTGTGGCCCACTATCACCACAACCACTACCTCGTGCTCCTTTGCGGATTTTCACCACTAGGGAGGCTTCCTTGTATTAGGTCACCTAAATTATTTATCAAGTACTAGGGATAAGGTGACAAGATAGGCTTAGGGAGGGATGCTCTTCTTAAGAACAAGGCTTAGCTAGCACAACAGGGCAATCACATTCTCCAAAAGGCCTAATTAGGGCACAACGTGACCTGTGGCTTGAGAATTAGCAAAGTTAGAAGGACTACCGAGTATCACAAAGCCAAGAAAAGGTTTCCAATAGATATATACCTTCAATTTATGGAACAAGAAGCCTTCAATAAGCCTGAAGTTGAAGCTTAGGGTAAATTAAGAATTTTATAGGGCACAATCTACCTAGGGCAAGGGACGTTTGCCCTAAAATAGAGAAATTAACCATGAGAATGTCTTGATTTTGAGGCAATTACCTCACATTCACGTGTTGAATCTTTCCACCAAGCAACTTTTCAAACCCTAGTTGAGAAAGATGCCCTAGCCCTAGTTAGCGACTTATCTTAAGAGGCCAAAATTCTAGGTTTAGGGTAGAAGAAAGTGAACTTATGAAGATTTTCAAGGTGATCAACCATGTAACAAGGGTTAGTGCCTTGACCTTGGGTGATGGAGTCTAAGGGATGGTTAAAAACGACTAAACCTTGGCAAAAGAGTAAGGGAATATGAATCCCTAGGTTCCAAGCCCTAACTATCACTTTTGTGAGGGAACAAAATCAATGGGGAGAGCTAGTTGAAAGATTTACCCATGGGATTGTCATGCACATTCTATAGGTGGATAATGCATGCAATACTATCATCAAGAGTGCATAGAATAATTTTGAACAATAAATTTGCATGTAATACTATCATCAAGAGTCCATGGAATAATTTTCAACAATAAATTTGTACATATAAACCCTAGATAATCAACCATTTCATACTATAGCCACAAAATACAAAGATTTATCAAATACAAGGTACACTTACAAAATAGAATGCATGAAAAATTCTTTTATTGCTCCAAAATGACATCTCCAAAGCCAAAGAATAGCTCCATCAACAAAAATCAAGGATAGATCATATCTCCACAAGATACGAGTCACAATTCAACTAGGTCGAATTCTGTAAGAGGGCCAAAATAATCAAAAGTGATGATGTTGAAATGAAATGAGCCTATCCTCTATATATATGAGGATTAGCACTCCTAATTATGTCTACAAATCCCCTAAAAACGAGTTTGATTGCTAAATGTACTTGGGTTACAAGCCAACCCATTAGCTAACAACAAATTATGCCTAATTTTCCCATGCGTGTGAGCCGTTGCCTCTAAAATGCTGACATCATCCATCATAAATGCTCCAAATGCCATGTCCCCGGGTGAAAAGGTGTCAAAGAATGTGTAAATGCTCGGATTATCCAAAATTTGACTGTTGGCCCTCAAATCCACCTCAATATCTCCCATGGGGCCAAGGTCCAGCTGGGATGCTGTCAAGTGGTCTCCAACTATCAAATAAAGCCTCCTCTCCAACGTTAGGGCTTCCTGTCGTGCAACAAGCCCTTCCTAGTCTCTCAATGGGAGACCATCCTCATCTAGGGTTTGAATCAGCTCCAACCCATCAGGCTGTGTCAAGGCCAGCCTAGGGGCAGACTAGGTCCAATGTTGTCATCATGAAGAGTCCTCAAAACCAAGTCAAAGTAGATCATTGTCCTGGGTCTTGAAGGTACATTGGGACATGTGTCATTTGCTAGTGCTGTTAGGAGGCTCCGATCTCTTAACGTTGCACTTGCTTAGGACAATGTACTTCTCTAGAAAGCTTGGGTAAGGGTGGAGTGGGTGCCCAAAGCCTGGGCTGTTGAACCACTTGACAAGAACAACATGGATTCTAGTGAAAGCAACCATCCATTAGGGACTAAGATCAATAATGAATCTAAGTGAATGGTTGAACCAAACTTGAATGCTAAGGGGATATTAATACCTCAAACAAAGATACCCTTCCAAAATCAAGACCAAGATTTCACAAAGGTGTTTTCTCACTAGGTAGGGGTGGCTAAGGGTCAACCTTATTAAGTGCTTCTAGCCCATAGGTGGAAGTAAGAATTCCCTGGGCCACCCTTCAATTGATAGGTGTTAGTGTATAATAATGTGGTAATGGAGGGGAGAAGACTTCATGCTCTAGTGCCATGGTCAAAGGGGCAAGTTGATGTTGGTATCCACATCTTGAGTGTATAGATGTGAGGAGGGAGCATTCGTGGATGCATGAGCGAGTTACCAGCTCAGCCTGATTTTTCCACCCCTCTTCTGCGCCTTTTACTTCTTGATTATTCCTTGTATTACTACTTATAGCTCAAGGGTTAGAGCTTGCTTTGTATGATGTAGCAGTTTTATTACCCCTTTAAGATGAGTTAGTTTATCTTTCATTGGGGTTGGGACATGCAAGGTTTCCTTTTTGATGTAATGGAGCATCATGTGGTTAGGAACTGGGTGATGGCCATATGAGGTAGTTAGAAATCATGCTAGGCTTTTTCCCACATGCTAATTTTATGTCTCAACCATCGTTTGCATTTTGATTTTCTTTCTTTTGTTTTGATGTGGCCATGATGCACTTTTACCTTTTCTTTTAGTTGCATCGACCTCCTAGGGAAAATTTTCCGAGTCTTACTCAAGATATTTGAACATATGAATGCCAAATCCCCAAGAACCAATGACAAGTTCCTGAACAATGGAGGTGAAATATGGGGCTTGTAATGTGGCGTGGAGGTGTTAAGTATGGCATAGGGAAGATGGAAGTACACTATCTCAATCATGGCTTTCCAGGTAGTGCTCCTCCTATAACCCAATGGGCCTTAAGGGAGGTCCCACTAGATTAGGGTTAAAGATTAACCCCCTGGTAAGGTGAGAGAGCAAAATTACGGTCATGCTCTGTCAATCTTTCAGATAACCCAGTATCCATACTAAATGCGCAAAACAAACATGTATAGGCACCCAAATGCAAAATCATTAGAGTACCTTTTGAATAGCAACCCACCTTCATCCAAGTGCCAATGCCAGATGGTGAGAGGCACATGGATGATACAAGTGGCAGAGGCACATGGCATATCATAGTCTAATGGTGGCTGGCAGGGGCTACTGGCTGTATGGCTAATCGACTGGTTGTCAAATGTAGGAAAAAAATATCCTCCTATGGGTTACCCATTTTGGTGAGTAACAGTGCCAAAGCCAACTGAGCCATGTTGGTATCTGTCATGAAATCATCAGGTAGGCATAACCATTGTGCAAAGAAAGACCATCAGGCAACATAATGTGTGACATATGTGCTATGAATGACCAATTTGAAGTGCTCACATCAGGTTTGAACTAGAACATCATGCCACTTGAAGAGTTTTGCTTGTATTGAAAGTCCTATCATATGATGAAAGTCACAAGTTTACCTCTCATGCAATATGAGGGGTAAGAGATGCCAAAACTTTGCGAATGAAATTCTTAGCCTCTCGATGTTGTTCTACACATCAGGAACTTTCCAATGGTGTGAAGATCACCTCAATTGGAGTTTATATGTGGAATTCATGCCTCCCGCAAGTTGACCTATCTTGTTGACCAACTTGATAATGTGTGGATGCCTTGTCAACTCACATCACTCACATATGGAGCTAGTCATGTGTGGACTTTCAAGAAGATTATAGAGGTTAAAAATCCTAACCCTAAGTGGGAGTTGAGGTATGCAAAAACCCTATTCCTAATATTAGACAACTTTCAAGACATGTTAACTACTAGGATGCTAGAAAAGGAAGGGGTTCCATTTGTATTATAGTGTTGTTGTTACATAGTTGAGTAGAGCATTTGGTAGTGGGATATTGAAGCAGGATAGAGGAAGTGGAAGATCATGTAGCAACCATACAAGCCTCAATGTCCATGACAACATCATAGTGAGTGCCCCTTCTTTGTATTTGCATTCCATAATTGAGGAGAAAAGAGCAAAGCATAGACCTCACTTTCTAGCTAGGTTTTTCACATATTCGGTTTTACAGGGGTAGATCTTGTGTTCATTGTGTGGATGGTGTGTTATTTTCCAGCTTATTTCATTTTAGTTTTAATTTATTTAGTGTTTTGTGTGCTATGCTAGTAATATTAAATCTGAAATATAAAGTAATATAGTGTATGATAAGGGATTTTAGTATTGCAAAGGTTGTTGTGACAAACTATTCCAGTGAAATATCCATGGCAATTTATTGATTAGAAACCCTCGACTACCTCCTCATAAGGTGGGATGCTCTTGGAATGTGTGCTTTTTATAAGGTGTAGAAGAGGTATTGGGACCATTTTGATCATTTAAATATTAATAATCATCCAAGAAATAATGTGCCCTTGTTATATGAGCAAGTAATGGATTATGTCTTCCTTGAAGCTTTTGTGCCCTCAATAATTGGCACCCTTGCTCACCATATGATAGGACTTTTATTCAAAAGAAACTTCTTTGCCTTGCTTCTTCTAGTGGCTATCTAATTTGGGTTGAGATGGGCTTGGTTGAGAGGCACTTGTAGAAGCAAAGATGTGGGAAGGTGTGAAATAGCTCTTAATGTTCTTCTTCTTTATAGTTTGATTGTGGGACTCAGTAAGGGAAGGAACATAATGAAAGGGGTCATGGACATTGGTAGATGGGAGAGAGGAAGAGTCTTCATGTTCAAAATTGTCACTAGCACTTGCTCTCATAAGTGCAAGTTGCCTCTTGCAACTTCTTCTTTTATTGCATTTTCCCTATCCTTCACCTCTTCAAAATTTTCAAATCGATTGAGTATTTCTGCTCTAATATGCCCTATCACCTTTGATGTTGGACATGGGGTTACTTGGCCTCTTACACCACCCAAGTGTTGTTTTAACCTACGAATACCCCCCGATCTTCTGCTTGCAATATTTGCAATATATTAGGTTATCAATAATATCAGAATGGGTTCATGCAGAGTCTTTGACTCTTGGGGCCCTGGATGATGGAATTTAAATGGAAAGAAATTTGTAAATTCAAGAATAAAACATGCAATAAATTAGAATGCAAACCCCATCTTAAAAATTGAAAGAGAAAAATAAAATAAACATAATAGGGATAGAATTCATATTTGCAATTTTATGAGAGGGAAAAGTTAAAATATCCGGGAATGAGAAGATTGCTTGTAGCCTCCTCCCAAAGATTCTGAATCCATTGGATAACTCCAAACCAACTCCAACCTAGCTCCAAGATGCCAAACTAGTGCCAAGCTCGTTGCTGCTCAAAACTTAGCATTGTTGTAGAACTTAGAAGGCTCATAAGAGCTCATAAGGAAATGTGACGCAAATAGGAAGTGGCAGGGGGGGGGGGGCGGGGTCTCTTTGCTAGGTTATTTATTTATTCTTTTTTTTGTGGAGGGGGGGGGGGTTTGGGTGGTGGGTTATTATTTTATTAGTAGAAAAAAAGTTTTTTTACAGGCCGAGTTTGTTGGAAAGTGTAACTAGGTTCGGTCTTCATATTGACTATGTAATTATGTATTTATATAATTAAGAAGACACATAATAAAATATATTTTTGGTATGCTTGCCTCATGGGTTTCATGAGCAAGGTTTTATTATAGGTCAATAGACTTCTTCTTGATGTCTATTAGGATTTGTCTTCTGATTATAAATGTATTTAAGAGTCATGTATGAAGAGTCAAGTCAATCTAATATGACTCGAGACCTTGTCACACAAGCACAACAACCATGGCTCAGAATGATGCTCCAGATCAGTGTTGAAATACTCCTCTAGACAGCCTCCTTGTCGGCCTACAAAACAATGATCAAGTTGGCTCAAAGGTCTGTCACACCTATTCATACACAGGTCGGCTTATTACAGCTAGAAACAACTATATATACCCTATATATACTGTGCAAAAAAGCAGAGAGAGTAATTCAGATTCTTATGTGATTTTCGAATGGAGTTTCAGGAAGATAAATTGCGGATCACGGACTCTAGAAATAGGATGATACAACAAGTATAAAATGCGAAGAAAGGAGACATGATATCACATATATATAAGTATATAAAGCTCTGAGATCTGCGGATATGTTACTATATAAAGATGCAGAATGATGACTGTAAAGGTGCGGATATGTGACTGTATAAAGATGCAGATAGATGACTGTAAAGGTGCAGACATGAGACTGTGTCAAGGTGCGAATAGATGACTTATTTAAGATGCATAAACAAGACTATGATCAAGTGTAGAGAAGGGCTATATTGAAGTGCGAATATTTGACTATGTTAAGTATGAGAAAGGATTGCAACAAGTATGTTAAGCTGTGGACCACTCTTTGAAGGAAAGAATACAAGTGTACAATCAACAAGGTTAAGTGAAGGTACGAAGGAAGACAGTCTATGACACGGTGCTGAGTTCATAACTAACGAGCCAAGTAGAGACCGAGCTCTCTAGTCTTGGTGCAGAACGATGCAAGGAGGTGCAAGAAATAAGGATCAGCTCAAGGGGTCAATGAAGAAGCAGTGACAAGGTCTTGAAGGCATACTAGGGTCAAGGGTCTGCGTCATGGTCATGGTACTTATCATCTGAAAGTCTATAAGAAGAATTTCTTGCGGGTTTTCCTCTCCAAGAGGGAGAGGTTTTGGCCCTGGCTTGAAGAGCCTAAATCTGTGTCTCTCGTGTTTTTGATAATTGACTTGATGAAAGATATAATAAGCTAAGAAGAAAATATCAAGTAATTATCAAGTAGAGAATTTGAATTAATCACCGACCCACCAAATTCTCAACAGAGTTTGCGTGTGTGGGATCCATAGTGACTTGGCCAATTTGGTACTAGCTGGTTCAAGTTGACTGGGTTGCTTGTTTGCTTGGCTGATTTGACCATTTCCAAGTTAGACTCGGCTAAGTTTTAAAACGTTGCTTCAAATGCTAAGCTCGATATACTTCGTAACTTATCTAACTTCGGAATCTCCAATTGCCAAAAATGCCTTTACAATGGAGAGAGTGCTCTTCTTTATAGATTGAGTCTGTTCTCTCATACAATAAAATATTCTTCTTCTAACTAACTCCATGACAAGTCAAACAATTATTATAAAAATGGAGTAGTTAGATCTTTTCTCAATCCAATGTTGACCAAATCAAACACATGTGGACGTAAGCCTCTCAAAGCAATCTTTCCCTATCTAAAAATAGAGAGAGACGTGCACGAGATAATGCTCATGAAGGGAGTACACCACTAAAATAGCTACTAGTCAATATTCTAGTTGTATATGTGGAATGCACCCTCCAATAATGCATGCGTGAAAGATTTAATAAATAACCTCAACATAGGAGGATGTGCTTCAAGGTCCACCTAGAAGAGCTCACTAAGTGCACCCTCTGAGATGCATGAGTGATAAAATATTATAATAATCCTCCTCGGAAAATGCTACATAACCAACAACGCCAACAATAGCAGGTGGTCCATAATAGTCATGTGTAAGTGTGGAACAACTCCATGTGTGAATATGAAAGAAAAGATGTGGTCAAACACCAAAATAGATAGTCTTCATAAGTGCGCCCTCCAAGATTATCTCCAAAAATAAAAAGGAAGAAACCTTCAACATGTGTGCCCTCCAAGAAGAATCTCCAATAATAGTAAGAAGTAAAGTAGTATGCATGCAAAAGTCACGCGTGTTATACCACACGCCTCCCAATAAATACCCCCATAACCACCTCAAATAATATATTATATGTGTAAAGTCAAAGAGGTGAGGGTGTTCTCCAATGAAGGTCAAAAGATGCCAAGTGTAAGTTCCAACCTCATCAGATTTCATATGGAGAAGGTAGAATTTTAGATTCCACTCAAAATCTAGTAGGCTTAACAGTTTTTAGAATTTCAAGGTTTGGAGGATTGCAACATTTCCATTGGATTTTGTCTTGTAAGAGGGTATGGAACTGACATTTAATCAAGAGCACCAAGCCCTCTATGTACCTTGATGTTAGTGGTGTTGATTGTTAAACTCCTTTGTCATGAATTTAGTAAAACTGTACCCATCACTCAAACAAAATCTTTACTTGACATGTTAAGCTTTTTCTTTATAATTTTAAATTTTAATGCTTAGAGGGTGATATTGATTATTAAGATCCCAATATAGGAAATGATTTTGATGATATGTAGGAATTTGTTGCAGCATGATTTTTATTTTTGGGATGCTAAAGGCCATCTAGAGCCTGCTTGTTTATGTATTTTTGGTTTAGAGATGGATTGCACTCAGTGCTAGTTTTTTTATGCACCTTTACATGCTATATAAATAAATACTTTTGCATATTTGTGTATAAATGGTTTTGATTCATATAGAAGCACATGAATATATATCTTTTTTCCTTTAAAACTTGAATATTTTATGTATTTTTTGGTTGATCGGTTTTTTGGTCTGGTTTTGGTCCAGTTTTGACCAGTTCTTAATTTGGGGGGTCTACCAGTTCGGTTTTGATAACATTGCAAACAACCAACAAATAATATAATATTCTCCAATAAAGTGTGCCCTAGGAGAATGTTCCAAGAGTGATTAGACCTCATGACTAAACCAATGAAATATCCCTCCGTTTGCAATGTCATAAAGATGTCCAACCAACCCAAGAGAAGTGTGCCAACTTGTCCAAGAAATAAATAAAACATTGCATGCCTTCGAAATTGTGCCCAAGAAGGGGGCGCACCACAAGAAAGCCTTGTCAACTCCAATTAGCTGGTCTAAGTGTGAAAAGGAAGCTAATGAAGTAGGATGCTCAAGCTATTAACCTTAATCTGAATATATTAGAGGTTCTATGTTTTTTGTGATTGCAAGTTAAAGATTCACTGTCCTTGGTAGGGCAATTTTCTCAATTTTAAAGTTTGAGTAGCCTTAAATAGAGGAGGTTTGGGCCCTTTTTATATCCTCAATGCGCAGATCAAGTGACCCACCTTCTATCCTATGCCACTCCAAATCTTGATCAAGTAGTAGATTTTGTAATAGAAGGGTAGGCCCCCTTAAATAATAGGAAGCTGTTGCCGAGTTGCTTTATTCATGGCTAGAGCATACCGCTTATCCCCTTTGTGTTTTTATTTAAGTGTGCCGCACTTGAATAATAACAGGGTTGACAACGATGGAAAGAAGTGCCCACCCGTTCAATTATAAACATTGAATAGTTAAATCAACCTCAACATGTGTGCTCAAAGGTTAATGCTGAAATAAAACTGTCGTCCCCCTTTCAAATATCATTAACTATTTAAATCACCATGAACATGTGTTAAATTTGGACAACTAGGTCCAAACTCCATGTTATGATGCTCAGATTAAGAGGCTAATATTTTTGTTGGATTCCTCTTTCGGAGAGGTGTAAAATCCATATATAATATGTCTTAATCCGATGAGCAGAACATTTATTTTGAATTTATTATTCATAATAAATTATATGTGCAGGGCGGCCTTAAGGTTTCACACCCCCAGCGAATGTGTCACACACCCCAATGATGGATATAAATACAGGCAAAGTTGGAGAGCATTTCAAAACAACTCAACACACATCTTCTTCTCTCATCTGATTGAGTACGAGCTCCTTGGATCCACTTATATGTTCTATTAGCATTTTACTTAACTATTTGTGTGATTGCTGTAAGAAAAGTAAAATTGCTTCAAACATAGAACATCTACAAAAATTTACATGGTATCAGAGCTGAGGTGAAGACAAGCCCTATCTTTAGCAATCACCATCGGAGGAAATGGGTTCCACAAGTTTTGAATTCAAGGAGAATGACAAGCTGACTGGAAGGGATGACTTCCATGCCTGGAAGATGATATTAGATCTCAAATTGGAAGACCATGATCTCTTGGATCATGTGCTGGGTAAGATTCAAAAACCTCCATCCAATGCTACCACTGCTGTTAGAAACAAGTATAAAAAAGGAGAGATCAAAGCAAAGCTGATGATCAGGGAATCCATACATAAGAGTCTGGTTGCCTATATATCTGAACTAGGCACATCCAAGGAGATGTATGATAAATTGATCCTTATGTTCAAAGTAAACAATGTGAACCAAGTGCTATTCCTCAAGAATAAGTTGAAGAATATGAAAAAGGGCCGGGATGAGTCCGTTCAAACTTACTTTCTGAAATTGACCGAAACAAGGAACAATCTGCTGGCTATTGGGGAGACAATAGCTGATCGTGAGATGGTTCTCACCGCACTTGGAGGACTCCCATATGAATGGCAAGTATTCACAACTACCATTCTCAATAATAATACCATTCCTAACTTTGATGAGCTCCTGTCTAGATGTATGCAAGAAGAAACAAGGATGAAGGAATTCGATAATGACAAAAATGCTGCCTATGGTGCTCATTCTCGAAAGAAGAACTCTGGTGGTTCTAAGGACAAAGGAAGAACAAGGACTCAAGAAAAGAAGGGTAAGTGTTTCACTTGCCATAGGTCTGGTCACTATGCTAGAGAATGCCCCTTCAAGAAGGATTCTCCCGATAGTGATGATAACAACAACAATTGAAGGAATGGGAATCGAAGAAACGACAAATCCAAAGGAAAGAGGAAGGCTCACTTTGGTGGAAACAATCAACCTTCTCAAAGGTCTAGAAACACCAGGTATGAGGAGTCTAATGCTGTTGATAAAAGAAATGAGTATATTCTTGTATCTGCTCTCTCTGCTACATCTCCGCCCGACACTATGGATGTCTGGCTAATCGATAGTGGTGCCTCAAGACACATCACTGGATTCAAGGAAGCACTCTTTGACATGGTTGAAAGGGATACTAATCTAGAAATTATCCTTGGGGATAATGCCACATATCCCGTGAAAGGGACAGGGACTGTGACCCTCCACTTGTCTCAAGGACAAGTCCTACGCTTGCAAGATGTACTCTATGTACCTAAATTGAAGAAGAACCTTGTGTCTGTATCTGCCATGGAAGACAAAGGATTCAATGTAAATTTCTCTGATGGAAAGGTGCTCATGTGGAAGGAGAGCTTCAAGGAAGCTATCTCAATTGGTTTTAGAGTTGGTACACTCTACCAGGTTGGAGGGAGTCCGTTGGGAGCTATGATTTGTGATACTATCCGTCAAACCGAACTATGGCACCGGAGATTTGGACACCTTCATTACAAGGCCCTTCCCGAAGCAAGGAAGGTGGTGACAGGGATGCCTGACTTTGGAAATAATCATGAAGGTGTATGTAAGGGCTGTGCCGAAGGAAAACATACAAGGGGACCTTTTCCCTCAAGTGTCACAAAGACATCTGATATTTTGCAACTGGTCCATTCTGATCTATCTGGTATGTTGCCCGTGACATCCCTGGGAGGATGCTCGTACTACATGACATTCACTGATGACTTCTCTCGCAAAACCTGGATATACTTCTTGAAGAAGAAGGATGAGGCTTTCATGTGGTTCCGTACCTTCAAAGCCTTGGTGGAAAATATGACCGAAAAGAAGATCAAGATTTTGAGGACCGACAATGGCACTGAATATGAGTCAAATGAGTTCAAAGACCTTTGCAGAGAAGCTGGCATTAAGAGGGAGACTACCACTGCATATACTCCTGAGCAGAATGGTGTTGCTGAACGCAAGAATAGGACTATTGTGGAAGCTGCCCGTGCCATGCTATGTGACCAAGGTCTACCGAAGTTTCTGTGGGGAGAAGCTGCAAATACTGCTGTGTACATTCAAAACCGATGCCTTCATTCCGCTCTGGACTCCAAAACTCCCGAAGAGGTTTTCTCTGGTAAGAAACCTGATGTCTCACATTTTAGAATTTTTGGATGTCCTGTTTATTTTCATGTGTCGAAAGAAAAAAGAAGTAAGCTGGATGCTTCTGGGAAGAAAGGAATGTTTGTGGGCTACAGTGAGACTTCTAAGGCCTATAGAGTCTATGTACCTGGTCAAAGGGAAGTAGAGATAAGCCATGATGTCACTTTTGACGAAGATGCTTCCCTGAAGAAAGTAGTAGATCTTCCAAGATCCGAAGAAAATCATGAAGAAAGGCCTGGAAATCAAGAAGAACCGCAGGATGAGACAATGCCTGATATTGAAGGACCAATGGACCCTATTGATCCATCTCCTTCACTGGGAAAGAGACCATCATGGCTCAGGGACACCCTCAAAGATGCTGAGGGTCATGCTGCCCCAAGGGGGACATTCCGGGAAAGCAAGAAGCCATGTAGATACCAAGGGTATCTAGCTGCCATGAGTACTATTGTACAATCTGAACCTGGACCTTTTGAGGAAGCCGTAAAGCATCAAGTTTGGAAGGATGCTATGCACGAAGAATATGAGTCCATAATGAAGAATGATGTCTGGGATGTGGTCCCGAGACCGAAGGACAAATCTGTTGTCACCGCGAAATGGCTCTACAAGATCAAACATGGATCTGATGGGAGTGCTGAAAAGTTCAAGGCAAGATTTGTTGCCCGTGGCTTCTCTCAAAAGGAAGGAATAGACTATGATGACATATTTGCACCTGTGGCACGATATACCACCATTCGATCAATCATAGCCCTTGCTGCTACGCAAGGATGGAGTCTTCATCAGAGGGATGTCAAGACCGCTTTTCTGCATGGTGCAATAAAGGAAGAGGTGTATGTAGAACAACCTCTGGGATTTGAAGTTCAGGATCGAGACACTCATGTCTGCAGGCTGAAGAAAGCCCTCTATGGGTTAAAGCAAGCACCCAGAGCTTGGTACGAGAGGATGGATAGTTACTTGATGAAGCTCGGCTTCACTCGAAGTAATGCTGATCCGAACCTTTACTTCAAGGTTGTGCAGGGGAAGCCTCTCATTCTAGTGCTGTATGTGGACGACCTCTTCCTGACAGGTGCTGACCCTCTCATTCATCAATGTAAGAGGGAGCTCGCTGCTGAGTTCGAGATGAAGGACCTGGGACTGATGCACTATTTCCTAGGCCTGGAGGTCTGGCAGAGACCTGGAGAGATTTTCCTTTCTCAAGGAAAATACATTGTGAAGCTTCTGGAAAGATTTTGTATGGTGGACTGTAAGTCTGTGTCAACACCGATGAAGCTCAACTTTAAGAAGTTGGGTGGAAGCATTGTTGGGCTCATGTTAGAAAATCCTACTGAGTATCGTCAAATCGTAGGGGCCCTGATGTTCTTAGTGAACACCCGTATGGACATATGTTTTGCGGTGAACACTTTGAGTCAACATATGGTTGAGCCTCATCACTTTCACTAGGTTGGTGCCGAGAATCTGTTGAGATATCTTCAGGGCACGATAAACCATGGGGGTGAGATACAGCTAGGAGTGTGACACTCAGTGGATATGCGATCTTAGATTGGTGCAGCGTGTGGTGGATCGTAAGAGCACATCGGGAAGGCTTGCTTCAATCTTGGTTACCTTCGATCATGGATGAGGCGGGGAAGCGAAGTCGGTGGCTTTGAGCAGCGGAGAAGTGGGAATACATTCTTTTAGTATGGCTGTTGTGAAGCGGTTTGGTTAATAAGCTCTTTAGTGGTTGTTGGGACATGTGCTAGATACCTTTGTGATACTGCGTGATAGCAGTGGGATTTGTATATTGATCTGTGTTCCACGTAGATCCAAGCATATTGATATCGGGTACCACTTTACTCCAGGATATGGTACGAGTAGGCGGCCGTAAGGCCCTGAATCATATAGGAACTGATGAGCAGGTCACGGATATTCTCACTAAGCCCCTGGGGAAGGTCAAGTTCCTAACCTTCCGCGAGAGTCTTGGTATCGTGGAACGACCCTATGATGTGGGTTCTGTTGGACGATGAGCTCTGGGAGCTCTAGGACGATGGGATAGCTTCTCGGAGCTATAAGCACTCATAATGCTTCTGCCCCACCCTTGTGATTATTGGTAGGTTCGCCTCCTCATTTATACGTACCCGTATGCATCCTACCCATTGAGTTCAGGGCTCATGGGAAGTACCTCTCATTTGGCCAATGAGGTGGGAAAAGCTAGAGACTATTAGCAAAGACTGATGGATGCATCAGAGATTGCCGTACTCTCTATCTAGGATGGCACTGTCCAACCACTTGATCTGGGATCAAGTTTAGTGAGGTCTGGGACCTCTGCCTGACTTCGGGTTAGATGAACCAACTTCGGGTTGGTTGGAGACTCTTTGTGAGTCTGATAGAGGTTTCGAACCTCTGGACTGATTATGTCAGTCGGGGGATGATGTCTTTGTAGTGACCCATACATTACGAAATAAAGAGGCCAGCAAAGCAAGTTACAGCGGGATGACGCACGATGTTTGATTGCACTGATCGATGGAGTTCTCCCTAGTTGAGAGGGAGTGTTAAATTTGGACAACTAGGTCCAAACTCCATGTTATGATGCTCAGATTAAGAGGCTAATATTTTTGTTGGATTCCTCTTTCAGAGAGGTGTAAAATCCATATATAATATGTTTTAATCCGATGAGCAGAACATTTATTTTGAATTTATTATTCATAATAAATTATATGTGCAGGTCGACCTTAAGGTTTCACACCCCCAACAGATGTGTCACACACCCCAATGATGGATATAAATACAGGCAAAGTTGGAGAGCATTTCAAAACAACTCAACACACATCTTCTTCTCTCATCTGATTGAGTACGAGCTCCTTGGATGACATTTCCAGCCCACACGTGTGAAGAAGAAGGACGAATTTCTGTATAGCTGAGCTGAAGGACGAATTGCTGCGGCTAGGGTTTTGCTAGAAGTTTGACCAGCGTTGACTTTGGTCAACGCATGGTCCGAAAGGGCTGAAAATTGGTGGGAAGTTCGATTTTGGAAGGCCGTACTGTTTGGCACAGAAATCGAGGTCAAAGGGTTGACCAAACTGCTGCTGTGTTGACTTTTAGCTTGCTGCAATGCGTTGACTTTTCTAGACAACGTTGACTTTTTTGGAGTTGACTTGGGTTGACTTGGTCGCTGATTGGAGGACTGTTGTGACACATTCTGGGTTGGCTGACCAAGGAGACTTTGCTGGTTGAAGCATCCTGTTGACCGCCGTAACGCACCATCACATTTTTTCTGTTTCTGGTTTGTCTTCTATAAGATCCACTTATATGTTCTATCAGCGTTTTACTTAACTGTTTGTGTGATTGCTGTAAGAAAAGTAAAATTGCTTCAAGCATAGAACATCTACAAAAATTTACAACATGTGTGCCATTTAAGGGTGCACTTTAATAAAGTGTTGTACCATGTAAATAAAAGATGTTCTCCTAGCCAAAAACCCCACCATGATAACAACAAATCATAAAGCCCAACCTAATTTGCACCAACATCAAGGGATTATTGCATCAAAAGTCATCATGCAACCTTAGGAAAAAGGTTAGATCACCATCAAATCATATATAGTATACCCTCGCTAACTCAAACTTAGGAAATAACACATTAGTGAGGGTATCGACATCATCAAACACAATCCACTCCTAGGTGATGTCTAGCAAATGTTACATCATTGGGTTATATCACCTAGGAATATCCCACAAATAACAAAGTCAGAAGAAAAGGGGATATAATAAAGGGATAACCCATCCAATCATCGAGTATGATCCCCGTCACACATCCAAAACACGACGACCCTGTAAAATATTCTCTCCCAGTGACACCAACGTCATGCATCAACACACTAAGTCATTAGGAAACATCAACAATATCATGATACATTTACTTCTTAACATCATCATCTAACCCCTTGGGAGGCTTAGATCATCATTCATATCTAAGATAAACATATATACCAAACCACAACATGATGAAGTAGTATGCTCCACAACCATTCAAAAGTGCAACCAAGGGGTCATCAACAATGTAAGTACATGTGAGAAGACCACCAAGTAGCAAGCACAATCATCCACCCAAGGAGAAGTGATACTTGTCCAAGCCAAATACCTCCAAGGAATCGACGACAAATCTCCGTCAATGTGATGAAAAATCACAAAGTGAAACCTAATACAATATGACATGTGAAATTCCCAACAAGACTTCTCCAAGACAATACAAAGGTTAGAGTACATTGATGATAATAATATGAGAAAGCCTCTCTTGCCTTTATAATAGGTGAGGGAGGCTAACATGCAAAAAAGAGATATGGCCATGCAAGTAATCAATAAGGAAATCCGACATGGAGAGCTCTACAATACAAGTATGTACATGTGTCAAATGTTGAATTTCCATGAAATTCTGCAACTGCTTGAATGCACAATCTGAAACTAATGGCAACTACAAACTGAAACCAAAAATTATTTTCACCAAGACACAAAATGTATCAACACACATAAGCAGCGGAATAAAAACACAAAGATAAAAACACAAGCACAAATTGACACACTTTTTCTAAGAAACCCAACAGGGAAAACCTTCTTTCTTGATGTGGCTATTTTATTCATTGTCCTTGGAGCAATTGAGTCTATTACAAAGCAATCTGTCTCTCTTGAGAAAACGTTATGCTTCTCACACAAATCTCAGCTAATATAGTTGATCTCGACTTGCCTTGATCACTACTTGATCTCGGTTCCTGCACACAAATGTACCTTTGCTGCCTCCTTGAATTGCTCTACAAGCCGTGCTCTCTTCTCCTTGATCTTGTGCACTTGTGACTTCCTACTCCTTAGGAAACAAGCTCTGCGCACAATCAATCTCCTAAATACTTGGGCACTTGTGATCTCCTATTCCATAGGACACATTTCCGGTGCTCCACAATCAAGGCTCTCTCACAAACTCGTGAGCTCTATCTTGTCACAAACCTTTGTGCACAAAACAAAATATCATTTACTTGTGCCTTCGTCCTCTCTTTATAGATTCGATCCATGCTAAACTAGGCTAGTTCAAATTTAGAACTCGAGTTGTGATAGCAAGTTAACTGAGAGTGTTACTCACCCTCCTTCCAATCATCACTGGAGTGGTTAACTCATGCTCTCTCCAATCAACACTGGAGATCTAACTAGCTCTTCCTTCAACCGAGATTGAAGGCTAACTCGCTCTAACTGAATTGCTAATTGCGACCTCATTCTGTAGTAAAATTGATGAAGACTCATATTTAACCGAATCTCCAACTCTACACATGTAATCTTGATGATCATCCCAGTTAACTGGAAATAACTCATCCTAACTGCAGTTTAACTCATGAGGACAATTTGAGGTCTTCACTAGCTAAGGCACAAGCCAGAGGACCTTGCTCGCTACATTTTCAACACTCCCTCTTAGCGAGGAAGGTACTTCTGGAAGAACCTGGTCCACCTGGATCTGTCTTCAACACCATCACGTTCTACGCTGCTGCAACTACTCCCTCTGAACTAGAAGACTTCCCTTCTTATTGTTGCAAAATTTGATTCGAAGACCCATTGCTTCCAACCATGCTCCTAGGATTATCTCGCTTCTGAGCATCTTGCAAGGGTATCCTAGCCTTTTGTTGCACGCTGTCTGCTGCCCAAACTTTTTGCACATTTCCTGACGCTGCCCAAAGTCTCTTGCTTCCTGGATGAAATCACTTGTGCTGCCCATACACTTTAGAAGCAATGCCTTTTTTTAAAAAAATTTCCTGGCCGTTGATACGTCAATCTCAGCTAGTGTGCAAACGACCTCCAATGATCGTTCCTTTGTTGCTCTGCACTATGCCGTCTTGGTGCAATTTATGTCGGCTAGTTGGCTTTGGCCCTTGGCGTTTCAATTTCCTGTTACCTCCATCGACTACCTTTTTTTCTTTCTTTTAAAAAAGGTGGGCCCTTTTTTTTTCTATTTTTTGAATTGATTTTTTTTTTGTTTGACCCAAAAAAAACACTCATAAAAACACTTTTCTTCAAACTCTACCGCAAGCCTTCTGCTTGATGTGCGATCTTCATTGACTAGTCAATCTGGTGCTGGTCTTTATGCTGATCTCAACTTTGATACCATGTTGAATTTGCACAAAATTCTGCAACTGCTTGAATGAACAATTTGAAACTAATGGCAACTACAAACTGAAACCAAAAATTCTTTTCACCAAGACACAAAATTTCTCAACACACATAAGCAACGGAATAAAAACACAGATAAAAAACATAAGCACAAATTGACACACTTTTTCTTAGGAAACCCAACAGGGAAAATGTAAATTTTTGTAGATGTTCTATGCTTGATGCAATTTTACTTTTATAATAGCAATCACATAAATAGTTAAGTAAAATGCTGATAGAACATACCAGTGGATCTATAGAAGACAAACCAGAAACAGGAGAATGTGTTGGTGCGTTGCGGCAGTCAGCAGGATTCTTCAACCAGCAAAGTCTTCTTGGTCGGCCAACCCAGAATGTGTCACAACAGTCCTCAAATCAATCATCCAGTCCACTGAAAGTCAACCCCAGAAAAGTCAACTCAGTCCAACAACAATAAAGTCAACGCAACTCCAACTTTGGTCAATCTTTTGACCTCGATTTTTGTGCCAATGAGTACGGCCGTCAAAAATCGAACTCTCCACAACATTTCAGCCAATTCGGACCATGCGTTGACCAAAGTTAACGCTGGTCAAACTTGCCCAGAAACCCTAACTGCAGAATATTTGCTGCGGTAAATTTCATCCTTTAGCTGCAGTAGATTTCGTCCTTCTTCTCACGTGGGAGATGAAACTGCTTCTCAAATGCTTGTAGATAATCAGAGGAGAAGACGTGTGATGAGATGAGTGAAATGCTCTCCAATGTTGACTGTATTTATATCCATCATTGAGGTGTGTGACACATCTGTTGGGGGTGTAAAACCTTAAGGTCGACCTGCACTTAAATTTATTGTAAATAATAAATTCAAAATAAATGTTTTGCTCATCAGATTAAAATCAATTTTATATCGATTTTACACCTCTCCGAAAGAGGAATATAATACAAATATTGGAATTTTCATCTGAGCATCACAAGATGGAGTTTGGACCTAGTTGTCCAAATTTAACAGAAAACCTGCTTGCTTGATGTGGCTATTTTATTGATTGTCCTTGGAGCAATTGAATCTATTACGAAACAATTTGTCTCTCTTGAGAAATCATTCTGCTTCTCACACAAATCTCAACTAATATAGTTGACCTTGGCCAGCCTTGATCACTACTTGATCTCAGTTCTTGCAGACAACTATTCCTCTGTTGCCTCCTTGATTTGCTTTGCAAACCCCGCTCTCTTCTCTTTGATCTTGCGCTCTTGTGACTTCCTACTCCTTAGGACGCAAGCTCTGCGCACAATCAATCTCCTAAATACTTGCACACTTGTGATTTCCTATTCCTTAGGACACAATTTCTGTGCTCCACAATCAAGGCTCTCTCACAAACTTGTGAGCTTTGTCTTGTCACAAACCTTTGTCCACAAAACAAAATATGATTTACTTGTGCCTTTGTCCTCTCTTTATAGATTCTATCCATGCTAAATTAGGCTAGTTCAAATTTAGAACTCGATTTGTGATAGCAAGTTAACTAAGAGTGTTACTTGCTCTCCTTCTAATCATCATTGGAGTGGTTAACTCGTGCTCTCTCCAATCAACACTGGAGATCTAACTGGCTCTTTTTTATATCAAGACTGAAGGCTAACTCGCTCTAACTAGACTGCTAACTGCCACCTCATTCTGTAGTCAAATTGATGAAGACTCCTATTTAATTGAAGCTCCAACTCTACACATGTAGTCTTGATGATCATTTTAGTAAAATGGAAATAACTCATCCTAACTGCAGTCTAACTCATTAGGAAAATTCGAGGTCTTCACTGGCTAAGGCACAAGCCAAAAGACCTTGCTCACTACATTTTCAACATCAAACTAGGGTTTATTCAACCCCAAGGTGAAATGCCCTCCAAGTGTGATTTGGTTTGGGCTCAATGCCTCCCCTCCAAGATGGCGCACTCTTTAACAAGTTGTTAGTTCAACCCTCCCTCTTCCATGATGGTTGGCTATCTAAGTTTCCTCATGCAAGGCTTTCCTCTAACCATGTACCACATGTCCTCTTGTGCGCTGAATGCTACTCATCTCTAATGCTCCTCTTCAACATATGTGTCTGGGTTCACGACAAATCTCGATGAAGTATGCTCCTCAACCCAAGCATCCTTAATTCAAGTGTCCAACCTCCAAGATGTATATCACATGGTCATGTGCTTAACTCTTCTCCTTCTAGTTAGGTACCTTGCCTAATTAAGCAACCGATTCCCCCATTGTGTGCACCTGATAGGTTAATAATCATGCCAATTAGAGGAGCAACATCCTAGGTAAGGACACTATACTAGCACTCTAACCTTGTGTAATATTCCCAATTAGCAATAGCTAATTGGAAATATTAATTTTGATTATTTTGCCTTCATAGAGTTAAAATATAAATAAAGTGGGTGAAGGAACACTTAGCTCACACTTAGGATAAAAATATTTCCTAAAGTCACTTAAGAGACATGTCTATTTGGCAACGTGGGGCCTAGTGGTCAAGTGGCAGCGTAGGAAATGTAGCAGCGTAGGCAGCGTGGGGCCCAGCCAGCGCAGAGTGAGTTGGACAGCGTGGGCCAAGGGAGACAACGCAGAGATTGGTGGGGCCTAGGTGAGGGAAAGGCTCACCAAGCATAAAAGGAGGAGGGGTCTCCTCATTCTCATTCATTCTGATTATGCATCTTTGAGATTTGTCTTCTGACATTGAGCACGCTTGCTATTTAGCAAAGTCTGCACGTACTATTCAGTACATTGGGTGTCTATGTTTGGAGATCCCAACCTCAGCCCCGGGGGACTTCGAGTGCCTGCTCGGGTGAGGAATTTCATCCTTGTTTTGACGGAGGGAGTTGTAGCTACCACAGGAGGAGCATCCACTCAGAGAGACAGTGTAGTCAGTGAGAGGGAGGACGCAGTCTTGTGAGGAGGTAGTTCCGGATCAGGGGTTAGTTGGTGGATTCAGCCCGGGATAGTGGGTAAGGGGCCAACCCTTCCCTATTCCAACATTTTGGAGGAGTTAGGGGCCATCTTTCGGTGCAGATCATTCAGAGCCATCTTCCCTCCTTGAGGAATAGCGTAGTGCCTCAAGGGAGCCACTTTCGGGGGTCGGCCATTTCAGAAAAGCTTTCTGGGCTTTTCTGGGTATTGGGAGTAGAGGCTATTCCCGAAGTTTCAGAATTTTCCGAGGTGGGGAGCAGCCCCAAAGATTCAGTTCATTGCAGAAGTAGCAGCAGCACGGTAGCAGTGCCAGCAGCTTGGAGATAACACAGTCTTGAGTTAGCAGCCATTTCGAGTCACAATCTGAGAGTATTTCTACGCTTGCCTAGTGCAAGCCAAGGTGCCATCATTCTGATCACCTTTGTACTCATTTTTCTATCTTTCAATATTAATAAAATGGCTTAGCGTTCTCCATATTGGTTATTGTTCATGTGATATCTCTCTAGTTGTTGTTTGTCTTTGTTTATGTGCTTTATATTGCTGTTTATTTCTACTTGGAATATTACAGTGGTATCGGAGCTCATAGACTTGGCTCAGCCTGTGGAGCAGATTGTCTATGACACCAATAGGAAAACCATACATCACTTACCAAGGAAGAAAATATAAAGACCAAGAGCGGAGGTTAGAGCTCACCTTCGGGAAAGGTGACAATGTTCCAGTGGTGGATGCAGAGAAAGAACCACCAATGGCGGAGGACAGAAATGCCGATAAGGAGTTCGGGGAACTTCTCGTCAAATCAATACAGGATCTGTTGAGACAGATAGAGGAGATAGGAAGAGATTCACAGCAGAGTCTAGACATCGCGAGACCCCAAGCGGTTTCCATGTTGGAGAGGGCTCAGGCACATCTCATCATTTACAGGAGCGCCTCATAGCACAACAGATGGCATCACACACACCCCCCCGTTCCATGATGCCTACATTTCTTGCCGCAGACATTGGGGCAGAAGCACAGCAGGAGCAGGAGCCGACACACATGGGAGATTATTTTGCTTAGTACCAGTCTTACGGTCAGGAGTTTAGAGATGCCCTCACTTTCCATGATTTTGCTCAGCTCAAATGGGATAGCAAACCCCGCAACCATCACAGGGGGAACATGCATTCACATGACGGGGACTTGCAGCGCACGGTGGGCAGATTCCATTTACCAACATTTGATGGATCATCCGAGTGTTCGGCAAAAGCTTGGGTGGAGAAGCTGGATATATATTTCTAGCTTAATTAGATGGCAAAGCTAGAGGCCATCAAAGTGGCAGTGCTGCACCTAGAGGGCGAGGCCCAAGATTGGTGGTTTCACGGGATGGTTATGCTGGGGCACTCAAGAGTGATAGCATATGTCGAGTTTACGCGGAGGTTGGTGGAGCATTTTGACCGGAGGGATCCAGAGGAGCATTTTGTTGAGCTAACAAAGCTCAAGCAGACCGGGAGGACGGACATACATATCAGAGTTTTTGAGACTCTCCGTGATGGTACCCGATCTATCCACAACCCGTATGATTTATATGTTCATAGATGGATTGGCAGAGCCTCTACGAGGATTAGTCAGATCGATGAGGCTCGTGACACTCCATGATGCAGTTGAGAGGACTCGAGATTTGCAGGATGCACTTCCTAGGACTAGAGCTCCTTTTCCCCAGAGATCGGCATTCAAGCCGAAGGGAAAGGACGAGAGGGTTCCACCTGCTAAGGGGAACCAGAGTAGAGGGTTTGGAGATGATGAGGTCAAGAGAGACCTGAAGAGGAAGAGATTGTGCTTCACGTGCTAGGAGCCATGGGCACCAGGACACTGTTATGTCGCCGGGAAGGCACATTACGTCGAGGTCTTCTCCGATAGTAGCGGGGAAGAAGATGAGTATGAGGATGTGGAGGCTAGAGACAACAGTACAACACAGAGAGGGGATCATCTGTCACCTCCACCACTTGGAGCAGGAGGTGCAGCTTTTCCACCTACCGGGGGAGCTCTTGTAGCCTTGCGGGGAGTTCCCAAGTACTTGACACTGCGTGTCCAAGGTACAGTACGAGGGCAGCGTGTGTAGGTGTTGGTAGACAGTGGGGCTACCCACAATTTCATTGATGCTCAGCTGGTAGAGCAGAGGGGAATACAAACAGAGACTTTTGATGGATTTTTGGTGCTGGTTCCAGGGGACCAGACCATGTAGTGTACGAGGTATGTGCCAACCTTGGCAGTGACGATGGGGACATACACCCTGATAGATCATTTCTTTGTGGTAGACATTCCAGACACCAACGTGATACTGGGGGTACAGTGGCTTATCACATTGGGGAAGGTCATCACTGACTGGGAGACCTTGGAGATGGAGTGGACAGACAAGAAGACTGGGAGGCACGAGAAGATTCGGGGGATGCACACCTACCCACCACAGACAGTTTTAGCACACCGGATGGAGGCAAATTTCTGAAAGGGGGACATAGAGTGGGCAGTGGAGCTGCGAGTGTCGGAGGCAGAATCTACAGGGTAGGCCGTACACCCAGATGTACAGTCCATTCTTGACAGGTATGCTACGGTATTTGGGGAGAGACCACCAGGACAGTCACCAGATCGAGGGTTTGAGCACACTATTGAGCTAGAGCAGGGTATCCAGGCTGTTATCACTACACCCTATAAGCACCCCAAAGCCTATCGGGATGAGATTGAGAGGGCTATCCATGAGCTCTTAGCTCTTGGACACATCCGTCCTAGCACCAGCCCCTTTGCTTCCTCAGTAGTTATGGTGAAGAAGAAGGATGACACATTGAGGATGTGCATTGATTGCAAGGCCTTGAACAAGAAGACCATGAAGAACTAGTACCCCATCCCACGGATTGATGAGTTGATGGATGAGCTGAGGGGGGCCAAGTTCTTCTCAAAGATTGATTTGAGATCCAGGTACCATCAGATTCGCGTGAGGGAGCAGGACATTCCCAAGACCGCTTTCCGGTGTCATTACGGCCATTTTGAGTTTTTGGTGATGCCTTTTGGGCTAACCAATGTCCCGGCCACTTTCCAGTCATGCATGAATCACATCTTCCGCAGTCACTTGAGGAAGTGTGTGCTAGTGTTTTTTGACGACATATTGATCTACAGCAGGACATGGGAGGAGCACCTCCAACATATAGAGGCTGTATTGCGCATTTTGGAAGAGCATCAATTTTATGCTAAGCTCTCCAAGTGCGAGTTTGGGTTGACCGAGATGCTCTACTTGGGGCATATCATTGGGGTGGATGGAGTAAAGGTTCACGAGGAGAAGATCAGGGCCATCAGGGAATGGTCGGAGCCGAAGAATGTGATGGAACTTCGAGGTTTTGTGGGAATCTGCACCTACTACCGAAAGTTCGTCAAGGGATTTTCCCAACTTGCTGCACCCTTTACAGATCTCACCAAGAAAGGGGCATTCAGTTGGACGGATACATCACAGAGGGCTTTTGACAGGCTCAAGGAGGTGATGAGTAACTGTCCAGTGTTAGCATTGCCAGATTTTACACAGCCCTTTGTCTTGGAGTGTGATGCATCAGGGGAGGGGATAGGCGCAGTGTTGATACAGGGAGGCCACCCCATAGCTTTCGAGAGCCGGAAGCTATTGCCACATGAGAGGTTATATGCGATATACGACAAGGAGATGTTGGCCATCATGCATGCGTTGGCCAAGTTTCGTCAGTTCCTGATAGGGAACAGATTCAGAGTGAGGACGGATCACAACAGCCTCCGATTCTTTTTAGAGCAGAAACAGTTGTAGGAGAGGCAGCGGAAGTGGGTCAGCAAGATCCAGGCTTATGACTTTGACATCGAGTATGTCAAGGGGAAGAACAATGTTGTGGTAGATGCACTTTCACGCAGACCGACAGTGTTGTCATTGATGAGTGTGGACACGGACTGGAGGGCTCGACTCTTGGTAGAGTACTCCAAGGACCGTTTTGCTTGTGAGATTTTGGATGGACAGGTGACAGATGACAGGTACAGAGTGATGGACGAGGTGATCTATTATAGGGATAGGATCTTCTTGACTGAGGGCTCCCAGCTCAAGAATAAGATATTGCACGCCTGGCATGATTCTCCATTATCGGGCCACCAGGGGTTTACCAAAACCTATAGGGCCATCAGGGAGAGGTTCTCTTGGAAGGGCCTCAAGGAGGACGTGCTCCAATATGTCAGGGAGTGCGAGGTTTGCCAACGTAACAAAGGAGAGATGAACCATCCGGCAGGATTATTGCAGCCTCTTCCCATACCTGAGGGGAAATGGGAGAGTATCTCGATGGACTTCATTACAGGGTTGCCCACGGTACAGGGCAAGGATTGCATATTTGTAGTTGTTGATTGGCTGACTAAATATGCTCATTTTTTCGCCATATCGGCACATTACACTGCATCACAGGTAGCAGAGTTGTTCTTCAGGGACGTTTTCAGATTGCATGGTCTCTCGAAGACCATTGTCAGTGACAGGGATAGCCGCTTCATGGGCGGATTTTGGAAGGAGCTCTTCCGTTTGGTGGGCACTGAGTTGACACCGAGTACTAGTTACCACCCCCAGATGGATGGACAGACCGAGATACTGAACAAGTGGCTGGAGGGCTACTTGCGTAACTATGTCAGTGGGCAATAGAAGGCATGGTTGAGATGGTTGCACTTGGGGGAGTACTGCTACAACAACACTCATCATATGTCCATTGGTATGTCTCCGTTTTATGCATTGTATGGATATCATGCTTTATCTTTTGCTGACATGATGTTTGGTGCTAGCAAGGCTCCTAGAGCCAAGGATTGGATCCAAGAGAGTCAGGATATACTCCGAGCTCTCAAGGATAATATGGCTACAACGCAAAACCAACAGAAGTTATACGCCGACGGGGGACGAGTTGAGAGGCAGTTTGAGGTAGGTGACTTGGTTTATCTACGCTTGCAGCCATATCGACAGTCCACGCTGAAGCAGAAGGGGGCTGAAAAGCTTAAGCCTCGCTTTTATGGACCATACAGGGTGATACGCAGAATAGGACAGGTTGCATATGAGTTGGCGCTACCCAAGGGTAGCAAGATTCATAACGTTTTTCATGTATCATGCCTGAAGAAGGCACTGGAGCAGCAGGTGACTGCGACAGAGGAGCTTCCGCCCACAGATGATGAGGGGCACTTGGTTCTACAGCCGGAGGCCATTATTGACACTAGGGAGAGGCAGCTACGGAGTAGGACAGTCAGGGAGTACCTAGTGAGGTGGAGGAATTTACCGGATGAGGATGCCACCTAGGAGAGTGAGAAGATTCTGCAGCATCCATCATTACAGTTGCTTGAGGACAAGCAACGTTTTGCCGGGGGAGACTGTAATATTCCCAATTAGCAATAGCTAATTGGAAATATTAATTTTGACTATTTTGCCTTCATAGAGTTAAAATATAAATAAAGTGGGTGAAGGAACACTTAGCTCACACTTAGGATAAAAATATTTCCTAAAGTCACTTAAGAGACATGTCTATTTGGCAACGTGGGGCCTAGTGGTCAAGTGGCAGCGTAGGAAATGGAGCAGCGTAGGCAGCGTGGGGCCCAGCCAGCACAGAGTGAGTTGGACAGCGTGGGCCAAGGGAGACATTGCAGAGATTGGTGGGGCCTAGGTGAGGGAAAGGCTCACCAAGCATAAAAGGAGGAGGGGTCTCCTCATTCTCATTCATTCTGATTATGCATCTTTGAGATTTGTCTTCTGACATTGAGCACGCTTGTTGTTTAGCAAAGTCTGCACGTACTGTTCAGTGCATCGGGTGTCTCTGTTCGGAGATCCCAACCTCAGCCGCGGGGGACTTCGAGTGCCTGCTCGAGTGGGGAATTTCATCCTTGTTTTGATGAAGGGAGTTGTAGCTACCACAGGAGGAGCATCCACTCAGAGAGACTGCGCAGTCAGTGAGAGGGAGGATGTAGTCTTGTGAGGAGGTAGTTCTGGATCAAGGGTTAGTTGGTGGATTCAGCCCAGGATAGTGGGTAAGGGGCTAGCCCTTCCCTATTCCAGCATTTTGGAGGAGTTAGGGGCCATATTTCGGTGCAGATCATTCAGAGCCAACATCCCTCCTTGAGGAATAGCGTAGTGCCTCAAGGGAGCCACTTTCAGGGGTCGGCCATTTCAGAAAAGCTTTCTGGGCTTTTCTGGGTATTGGGAGTAGAGGCTATTCCCGAAGTTTCAGAATTTTCCAAGGTGGGGAGCAGCGCCAAAGATTCAGTTCATTGCAGCAATAGCAACAGCACGGTAGTAGTGCCATCAGCTTGGAGATAACGCAGTCTTGAGATACCAACCATTCCGAGTCACAATCTGAGAGTATTTCTATGCTTGCCTAGTGCAAGCCAAGGTGCCATCATTCTGATCACCTTTGTACTCATTTTTCTATCTTTCAGTATTAATAAAATGGCTTAGCGTTCTCCATATTGGTTATTGTTCATGTGATATCTCTGTAGTTGTTGTTTGTCTTTGTTTATGTGCTTTATATTGCTATTTATTTCTACTTGGAATATTACACCTTGGTTAACTATCGACCCAAACTAAGTCATCCATATGTCCATGAAGCATCGCTAAGCGGCTAGGTGTCTTAGGGATCTCCTAACAAGGTGAAAACACGTACGGAGTAGCCCCCACAACTAACAACCTTTTCTAGGGAAGCAGGGATCAAGGGGGAGTAGACAGTGCCTTACAACACACAATAGTATGGGGTTGTAGAGAGGAAGAACTTGTCCATTATGTAAAAGTGTTCCTCATGTTGCAAAGGTTGTCTTACCTAGGGAAGCACACTTATCTTATGCTTGAGCATGAATCTCCTTTATCTATTTGTCACACTTTGGCCATGGACTCTTGGAGATGACTGTATAGTTGCTTATGCAGAGACACGGTTCCTGAGGTGGTTTCACTGACATTGATATAGTTAATTGATCCTTAGGCATTGGTCACATCACTCAAGACACTTTGGAGCTATTTCTACATGCATTGTTCCTCATGCCATGCCGCATCCTAGATTCTTAAGCGCTCACCTTATTCACTCATTTGGAGGCATTTTGCACATGATTTAAGGGTTGAATTCCTTGGAGGACACTTCTACTACCTAGTTGATGACTCATATGGCAGGTGCAAACCTATTATGACTTGAAGGGAGACATCCCATGATTTGTGGATGCTGGCTACATGGTTCAAATTAAGGATGATCTTAAACATTGGATACCTCCAATGTAGTCATTGGAGCCTATTTTGAGGAGCCACCCTCTATTTTTGACCTCACTTATCCCACATGCCACTCTTTGAGGATGGACGTTGGCACCCATTTGAACTTTTCTTCATCAGAAGAGCATCTTAGCATATTTTGAGTGTCTTTCCTTGCATTTGGGAGAGATGTTGAGCCTCCTTGGACCCTAGTTTGATCTCTTTAATGGAACAACCTACCCACTTGGAGTAAATATTGTACATGTGGCACATCTTCATTGTATTTTAAACTTAATCTCCAATAGTTAGTTTGAAGACAAGTCAATTTTGTAGTTCTCTTAGGCTAGATCTAAGGAGATAGAAATAATATTGAATGAGAAGGATGATGAAGCCTCATCTATAAAAATGCTCCTTCTGTCATTCTAGTTAGTTGTTGTTGTTGGCTACTTCTTTGAGAATACAATTTTGTTGAATATCTACCTATTGAGTTGTTGGGGTCAATTCTTGGAGCTCTTCTATTGTGGTTTATTTTGGTGCATTCAAGATTAATTGTGTTTTCTCAAGACTATTACAAACTTTCAAGATCAATCCATTTGAGAGGTAAGACTACCACTTGGAGGTAATATGTTTTGGGGTTAATCCTCTTCTTCCTTTGCTATTTTGCTATTTACTCAATTCTTTGCTTTGTCTATCCTTTGGAATTGTAGCACGAGTATCCATTATTTTTATCAAGCTATAATTGATCTTGGTGATGAAGGTGGTTCCTTTGGGAACCACTTCTAGTAGGGCCTTGGTCTATGTAGTTTTTTTTGATTAGATAGAAGACTAATTGACCCTCGGGTTTTAGTCCCTTAGCCCTAATCGATAAAGATAGATAAGCCAAATTTGAAGAGGGGTATTCTTCTGGACCCCATTAGTCCTTAGTTGGAATAAGGCACTTGTCTTATCTCAACAACCAACCAAAGCTACAAAAACCCAAATCTTTTATTTTATTTGTTCAAAAAAAATCTAATGGAAAATTTAAAAAAATCATAATCTGGATTTCTTTCATGGTCTAGCATAAAGTTCATTGTTTTTCTTACTAGGTTTATAAGGGTCTATGCTTAACTTATTATCTTAAGACCTTAAAAGCAAATTGTCTCAATAGTTTTGTGCTTAAGGGTTTAATTATCTTGTTTTGGGTTGCTTTTGAGGTCCCCTTAAATCTGGAAATCACGTAACAAAAATAAAAATCAGGTTTGAGGAAACCCTAGAACTAGGTTTTGTGCTTAAAAGGTTAAGTTATATTTGGACCTAGATTCTATTTCATTAATTAGAATATTGCTGCATGTTATTATACATCTCTAGTGGTGAAATTTATCTTTAAATTGCATATCATTTATTTAGAGATTATTTTGATGAATTCTAGAGCTAACATTGGATAAGCCTAAGGGGGATTCCTTTTTATTTTTTGTTTATTTCAAATTCTCATTTTTTGCATTGAGATATCTATTGTGAGCTTGATGCTAACATGCATGGGCTGTTTATTTCATTGCGTATCTTGAGCCCTAGCCAAATTGTCCAAGACGTCTTGCATTGAAGTGAAAATATATCTCGTGGATGGTTTCTTTCTTCACTTCAAATCTGGAATTTTGTTTATTTATCATTTAAACAGGTTTAGAAGTGTGGGACAGCCTTAGGCTAGTCTCTAATTCAACATTAGTTGATTGGCACCTAAAGCACACTACACAATCATTTATTGCTATCTGATTTCATTACTAATGCTTTAAAGTGGCCTAAAGTGGTTTCTTCCAAGTAGCCTTTTCTAAGTTTCATTTGTTGGAATGGTAATCATCATAATGGAAATATAAAGTTGTTCTTGTTACATACTTTTAATCAGATTTGGCACACACATTCACTAACTCCAAGCTCTCATCTCTTAGGTGGATAATTGTGGTTTTATGTTATTAAAATTTAATATTGAATTGTTATCTTCGAGCATTTAATCACTTATTTGAATACTTGTACTTTACGTTGTCACATATATTTGAATACTTGTACTTTACATTGTCACATATATTTGTGGATTCATTGAAGTAAATAATAAGCTTGCATGAGATCATTTCACTAAAGAGATTTACCTAAGCATCTATCATTGGTAGATAGGGATACCCCCCTTCGCCCTTGGAGCTAGTCTAAAATGAAGGGGTATTGTACTATGGTGACAGTGTGCGATTCCCATCTTGTCAGCCCAAGGTAGCATCTGTGATTGGACATTCTACTTGAATGCTCGTTTAGGTGGTAACAATGTTTGTTTAGATGCAGAGCCTTTCAGTTATGAGGAGTTAGCAAGCGAGCAGGTATGGCAGGATGGCATGGGAGAGGAGTATAATTCCATCCTGAAGAATGATATTTGGTAGCTAGTGTTGAGACTAGTAGGGAAGCTAGTGGTTGACTCCTGGTGACTATAAAAGATAAATCATGCTGCTGATGGCAGTGTTGAAAAGTGCAAGGCTAGGTTCATAATGAGAGGATTCTCCCAAAAAGAGGGAGTAGACTATGAGGAGACCTTTTCCTTAGTTGCCAGGTTTACTTCCATTAAAACCATTATGTCTTTAGCATCAATATTTTATTGGCCTTTATATCAGATGGACGCCAAGATAACTTTTCTTAATGGTATGATTGATGGAGAGATATACATTAATCAGTCGAGTGGTTTTAAGGTGCATAGGTGAGATATGCATGTGTGCAAATTGAAGAAGGCCCTTTATAGGTTGAAGCAGACACCACATGCTTGGTACTCACAGATGATGAGTACGTATAGAGTTTGGGCTTCACTAAGACTGCTATAGATCCTAACTTGTATTATCTATTTGATAAATCTGATCCGTTTATCTCAGTGTTGTATGTAGATGCTCTGATCTTGACAGGTAGTTCAGAAAAGCGCATAGCATGGTGCAAGAAGAAACTGGCAAATGAATTTGATAGAGGATGTAGGATTGATGCTTTATTTTTTGGGTCTAGATGTTTGGAAGGGTTTCATGGAAGTCTTCCTTGGACAAGGGAATTATGCCATAGAGATTTTAAAGAGGTTTTAGATGATGGGTTGTAAACTGCTAGCCACTTCTTTGGTTCCAAATCTGAAGTGATCTATTGACTTACATTCAGATTTGGCAGCTCCTTATTTAGATAGGTAGTTGGTCAGTTCCCTAATGTATCTAGTGAATATTAGGCCTGATATTTTTTTGCAGTGAACATTTTGAGCCAGTTCATGATTGAGCCCCGATATAGTCATTGGAGGGTTGCAAAATTCATGCTTAGATTTTTGAAGGGAACGATACATTATGGTTTGAGGTTTGAGAGACATGGTAATTTATTGTTGCATAGATTTGTTGATTGGAGATGTAGGTGATGTAAACCTCTAGCCATAGAGATTTTGAAGAGGTTTTAGATGATGGATTGTAAACCTCTGGCCACTCATATGGTTCCAAATCCAAAGTGATCTATTGACTTAGATTCAGGTTTGGTAGATCCTTCCTTATACACATAGTTGATTGGTTCCCTTAAATATCTACTATCTAGTGAATATTAGGCCTGATTTTTTTTTTCAGTGAACATTTTGAGATATTTCATGATTGAACCCCGATCTAGTCATTGAAAGGTTGTAAAACACGTGCTTAGATACTTGAAGGGAACAATTCATTATGGTTTGAGGTTTGAGAGAGATGGTAATTTATTGTTGCATGGATTTGTTGATTATGACTAGGCAAGAGATGTAGGTGATAGGAAGAGTGCTTTAGGTTGTTGCTTCAGTTTGGGTTCTGAAGTCTATCCTGGTTCTGCAGGAAGCAGTCCGTAGTTGCACTTAGTTTAGTAGTGGCAGATTACATGACAACAAGTACTGCTAGTTGTGAGGCTATATGACTTCACAAACTAATAGCAAAGTGGACTGATCAAATATTGTAGCCCACAATTGTTTGTTGTGATAATTAGAGTTGCATCAAGATATCTCAGAATCTAATGTTTCATGATCATTCCAAGCACATCAATATCTGGTACTATTTCATATGGGTCAGAGTTTATAAGAGCACAATGAACCTAGAGTATGTTCCTTTAGATTCACATGTTGTAGATGTTTGGACAAAGTCCCTGGCTTAGGGGAAGTACGGGATGTTGAGGGAGAGATTTGGCTTAGTGGAGAACACTTACCTCGCAAAGAGGGAGTGTTAGATTCTTATGTTGTTTCTCAGTTAGCTGCTCCTCCACATGGCACAGCAGTGCTGCAGATCCATAATTTAGCAGGGATCATCTTGGGTTCTGTGCAATAGTCCGGATAGAGATGGCACAGCACTAGGTTGCAGTGTGGAGAAGGCACAGCTATGTAGGCTAGAGTAGAGGCATGCATTTGCCACCCTTATCATCTTAATTTTTAGAAAGCAATTTCCTATTTTTAGCTTATTCCAGAATTAGATTATCTTAAGTTAGCATTTACAAACTTATCTCAGTACATTGTTTTAGGAGTGATTCCTTGTTTAGGATAGGGCGCAGATGCCTAGGAGACTACTGCTGACATTCATGCATGCTTCACTCGTTGAGGGTGCTCTAATCTAGGAGAAACTCATGCAGATTAGGTGTTCTATTCTAGGCGCTTCACTGGGATAGGTAATGTAAACCTTAGTGTCTTCCTTGTGTATAAAGGAGGTAGAGGGTGGTCTACTGGGGCATATAGAAATCGAGTTCTGGGCTTGTAGCATTTTATTTACTTCTTCAATGATTAGAATTAAGATGCAGTTTTGAGAGTTAAGATCTATTTTTTTTGTATTAACTGTTGAATGTTCATATATCCAGCAGTAAGTGTTTCTAGATTAGCATATTTCAGATTAGCATTTTAAATTGAAGTTGTCAGTTTTAAACTCCCTAGGGTTTAGGTTAAATTTTCTGAGTGCAGAATCTACTTGCCATTGTCTGAAAATTTCAAGAGCACGGCCCCATTTCTCTACTGATTTTTTCAGTTATTCACGCCCCATGGTGTGTGTTTTCTGTAGCATGCCTCCACAGTGTTCTGTTGAGTACGGTCTTTTGTGTGTTGGCTCTGGTTTGAAAAATTGTTGCCACCTATGACTTTTGATAAGGATTTATTTCTTTTGAAAATTACCATTCAAGGTCATCCCACTTCCTTGCATGGTAGCCTGAGTTTTTGTAAAGGGAAGCATTTTATTCTGTTGTCATGACTATGCCACTCACCTGCATGGTTCTCTGTGTTTTGTAAGGAGATGTAATAAGTTTCAGGCTTGCAATTTGCTAGTTTCTGGTTGAGGTTTAGAGGGTTGTTTGCCTTTACCCGAGATTTCATCCTGTGGTATCAATTTAAAAATTGTAGATTAATAGAATCATATTTCCAAAAGAAAATATTTTGGGAGTCTGATACAAGCTGGGGTGACAATTTTGCGGTATTTACATCCATGGTATCCTTGACTTGGCACAAAGGCAAAACTCCATAAGCTACACTTGTCTTGGGACAAGGGCAGAACATTAAGTTACCCTTGACTTGGCACTTATGGAAAAAGTATATACGTAATTACACATGCGCAATCTCAGAATAAGAAAGTATTACAGATCTGAAATAGAGTTTTCCCTTTAAATTATCCGAAATAATTTCACATTCCTTTGTTTTGGGCAATTGAAATTGATCAACATGTGAGGCAAGCCCAGATTAGTCACTAGTGTTTGTTCTGACTCCTGAGTAGAATTTAGAACTAGAAACTGGTTCTTGCTAGGTCATAAGTTATTGGTATATCTGGCTTGCGGGCTGTTGGATATACTCTTGGTGTTATAGTGGCAGTAGGAAGATTTGATCCTGGGCCTCGCCCACATTACTTCCACGTGCTACCAATACACCATGGTTAAAAAAAAACTAGAAACTGACTCCAATGTTCTTGTGGAGCTATTATCTGTATCATATATTCACAAGTTCGGAATTCTTATAAGAAAGCTATTTGGGCCAATGGTATACAGAATATCATTGGCTAGTGTTCTGATTCTGTAAAGCAACCAAGTGGATAGTTTTTTGCATTCCTCATGGTTATAACTTGTATGTTTTATGTTATACAGTTACGGCTTTTGATATAATTCTAATCTGAAACAGACATTTTCCTTTAAATTATCAGGCAATTGTATTTAATGGATAAGCAAGGGAAACAAAGATTAGTATTTGTTTTGAGACGGTAGAACTAGAAACTAACCAACTCCGATGTTTTTATGCTTATTCATGTAGTTTCTTAAATCTTTTGGCAGAGTATCAAAAGGAGTACGGGATTTGCCAGGAAATGTGCAGTCAGCTGCAAGTAATCTGCCTTCAGGAAAGGGCCTCATGTACTTTGGGATGCTTCTGGCAACAGGCATTTTCTTCATTTTCATTGCCTTGATCATGTTCCTTCCAGTCATGGTTGTGATGCCTCGAAAGTTTGCAATATGCTTTACACTCGGTTGCCTATTTATTATTCTATCTTTCTTTGCATTGAAAGGTCCCAAAAATCAGCTTCTTCACATGGCATCAAAAGAGGTGGTTTCTTGATGCCATCTTCTTATAGTCAGCCTATTTATAAGTTTCATGGCATTGCATTCATGTTTTGGATTGAGGCCTTTTTATGGGTTCAATAGCATTACAGCCTTCCCTGCTAGGCCAGGTGGAATTACCTGGCAGGCATCTATAATCTTTAAGTTAATTTTATTTAAATCTGTTTAGATGTGATCTTTTGTTAGCAATACTACAATAGAGGCTTATGGAGCACATTTTAATGGAAGATAGTTTTTCCATTATATTGCCATCGGAAACATCAAGCCTTAGTATTCTCACTTTTATGATTTGCTAATGTGCAGAGATTGCCATTGACAATTGGATTTTTCACGAGTATGGCAGCCACCATTTATGTATCAATGGTGCTTCGCAGCTATCTGCTTTCTGTCATTTTTTCTGGTGTTCAGGTTTATCTCCATGTATCCTTATATTGTATTATTTTGCTTGAGAGGAAAAGTGAATGGTTCTCAAATAAGTCTCTAGATTGTTGTAAATGGAAATAGTTGTGTTGCCAATATCATCTGACCTATATGCTTTCTTACCAGGTTTTGGCATTGCTATATTATGTTGTTTCATACTTTCCAGGAGGTTCTGCTGGCATGAAGTTTCTTTTATCACGAATTACATCTTCAGTGATGAAGTGTTTTGGGCAGTGATGTATGTGAATACTGTTAGTTTGAAGTTGGAATCTGAGAGTGAAAATTGGTGGGAGTACTGGAACTGGTGTTCTGGATGAGTTCTTGTTGTGCTTCAGATTAGTCCCTCGTTTGCTATCTATGATGGACCTGAGCACAATAAGAATCATGTCAAGGCAAATTGTACTTCCTAGATTGGCCTCGTGTCCACGGGCTGTGTTGATGTGATACCACTCTCCACTTTGATACTAACGTTTTTGATTGTTTTGGAGTCGTGCCTTGTGGGCCCCATTTGGTTTGTGATGATTCTTTATATGATGTCCATAATAATTGCAAGTCTTACTAATACAATGACATATCCCATGATCGAGACTTTATTCCACATTGATGTTCTAATTTTGTGTGTTCTGAATAATCCACCTGCATAACAATTGTGAGACAAAGTTGGTTTAAAAGGCATTGTCTTCGCCAAAAGCTTGCTAGTTCGGACGTTGGCTTTGGGGTAGCATCTTCTCCCACTCTAGCACTAACATTGCTGGTGGTTTTGATGTCATGCATTGTGGGCTCTCTTTGGTTGCTTATTATTTATGTGATTATGAAAATTGCAATTCTTATACCTATAATGACATATCCCATGATTGGATTTCTATTCCTTACTAATTTCGTTCTCCTTCATCCTCAACATGACATTCATTCCATTCTTAGGACTTTAGGATTCCATCCTTGTGGATGGATTATAAGTGGTATCTAAGGGCTAAGATATCATTAGGACTTTAGGATTCCATCCTCGTGGATGGATTATAAGTGGTATCTAAGGGCTAAGATATGTTTGATTTTTTTTGCTTGTCAATGTTGTTTTAAGTAACGAAAATTTCCCAGAGATTTTCCTCAGGTTTATTGTCTAGTCTCACTACTGTGCTTACAATAGTTAAACTTGAACTTCAAGCAAAATATACACTAGTGTTATGCTCTATATGTATTTTATAGGAAAATTCAAAAGTAAATGAATGAATTGAAAATGTGTTATGCTCCAGACAATTTGTTAGAAGCAAATTAATTAAAAATGGACATTACTTTAATTAGGAGAAATTTGGGGATTAAGAATGGGTTTCACTAGGAAAATAATAAAATAATACTAGCATATGTTACATCACACCACATTAAAGGTACTATTGAGTATTTCCATGCAAGTTAGGTTGATATAGAATTATGAGAAATAATAATAAATAATTTAAATATAGTTCACTTATAATGTAGTTTAATATTAAATATTAAAAAAATAAATAAATCAAAAAATGAATTCATTTAAAAAAAACTTTATTTTCAGACTTGATAATGAAATAACGTCATTTATTTTCATACTAAATAACAGATTATAATGATTAAATAATGTGAGTTTATTTTATTAACCTTTATGCTCACATTAACAAATCTATTAAAATACACACTTTAAAAAGTTATACATTTTAATTATAAACAAAATGTCCATATAACTTTGACTATTTTATTTGTTTGGTTTGTAAATATAAAATAAATTATATCTATAAAAATATAAAACTCAACTAAAGATATTGATTATTTTCATACTAAATAAAAAAGAATGATAGCTAAATAATGTGAAAACGATAACTAAATAACTTAATTACACTTATTTTCACATTAAAAAAGAGAAAACTACAACTAGTTTTTATGAAAAGTTATTAAATATCATAAATTTTATATTTGAACTCATCTTAATAAGTAATTTTAAGTATTTCAAGGTCTACCCAAAATTTAATCTTGTTATACTATATGTTTTTTATTTATTTATTATCTATTCAACAAGTAATTAAAGATTTTAAGCTTAACCATATTTAATTTTATTCAATTAAAATATGATCACTTAGATTTAGTATTTTACAATTCTTTTTAAGTATTTTAAAATATAATGTTAATAAGTAATTTTAAGTATTTCAAGGTCTACACAAAATTTAACCTTGTTATACTATATGTTATTTTTTAATCTATTTAATTGTTCTTTTTTATCTATTCAACAAGTAATTAAGGATTCTAAGCTTAACCATATTTAATTTTATTCAATTAAAATATGATTACTTAGATTTGGTATTTTAAAATTCCTTTTAAGTTTGTCATGTAAACCCAAGGGGTTGACATCATAATATCAAATCTTATTGGTTGAAATTAATCATAATTTTTATTTATTTATTTTTCTATGAAGTTTAGCTCGATTTCAAAATTTCACCTAATGCCAAATTGCCTTTTAACAAATTTATAAATAATATGGCTTTACTCAATCTAATTAACGGTGCACATACATCTTCAGCCTTATTCACAAATCTATAAATAATATGGTTTTACTCGATCTAATTAATTGGTGCACATACATCTACCTTGAAGATGAATAATTTATTGCACAATTTTATGCATATTTGACCAACCTTACCCTAGTGCTACTTTGAGGATATATGATACTTTTACTCAAAAGATTTATTAAGGCATTTGTGATAAAATAAATAATTTTCTTAAAGGAAAAATTGCCCTTGTGGCATGTAAAAATATTTGTGAAATGATCGTGTTTGGTGTTGTTCATAAACTATATTTTATAATTATTGAAAGTAAAGGGAAAACATGTTAGTTGGAATAGTAAGTTTATTGAATATGATATGTTTGTAGAATGACAAATATATACTGGAATGTTTGAAAGCTAACCTTATATTTCATTTTTTTTTTATTGTTGTTTTCTATGTGTGTTTACTTTATTTCTAGCCTGTTATGATCCACAAGGTTTTTAAGGCTTGTGCAACATGCTGGGATGGCACAAATAGGATAGGGGCTCATTATCACCTCATCCCAGACCCTTGCTCTTAAGGCCCACCTCTCTCTTGAAAGGCCAAGGAAGGATCTCCAATTGATACTTCAATTGACTTCCAATAAGACTAGTGCCTTAAATTGGGTCAACAAGAGGTGGAGAAGTTAATGCTTGGGCTTTCTTGCTATTTATATGTATGATTATGTAGTAGAAAAATAAACATAGCAATAAAAATACACCAATTGATGTTAAATATAGCATATAGGTACGCAAAAGTGATGTAGAGGAAATATCCTAATTGATAACTATGTTCTTTTGCAGTTTAGGTGATTGGTTAGGAGGTTTACAAAGCGAATTAACTCGCTATTTTGTTAAATCAGATTGCATAGATTGTAGCAAACCACATGGATAACAACTTATTGCACTCAAATTAATTGTCCGATGAGTGCCAAAGCACATATAGATCATAGATCTAGGGATGGGAAGTTTGGAGGATGATAAATAAGCCTTATGAGATTACTATCCAACCTGTAACAACATGAAAGTACATTTGCATTTCCTTTAGGATGGGATCAAATCCCTCTAGGTAAAGTGCCAAAAAATTTCTAGATTTAATTTAGACTGTAAATATGGTTGGAAGAATTATATTTTGGACTTTAAGTAGTAAACAACAATTTAAGAGCAATATATGGTCATGAAATAAGGTTTCCAATGTTTACTTGTTGGGAGCTAGAAACCTTGATATTCGATGCAAATTTTGTATGTTACAGTTAGAAAATATCCTAGATTTGCACTCAAATCACTAGATATGAAGTGTAAGATATGTCCAATAATAGTAAAAACCAATGTATCTAACATTGGATTAGATTCTACATAATTTTTTTTATTTTCTCTAAAAATTTCCTATTGTATGATATCACAATTAAAAAAATCAGCAAGGAGAGTTCCTATTCTAGAATAGAAAATTAAAGATTTTTTTGAAATTTTAAAAGTATAGTGGTTATTGCAAATTATACCATGTACCATCAATGGTGTACCTCCCTTGTTGGAATATGAAACATGTGCCTCCTCAAGTTGATATTGTACTTTGTAATGGAAGTGGGATAATAGAAATTACCCTCACTTATTACTTAACAAATATTTTAGCTTTCAGAACCAACTAGGAGTGGCCCCTTGATGGGGTGTTCTCTGACCTTCAATTTGAGTGAGAGGAGTACAGGCCCCTTGCTAGATGAATCTTCCTCACAAAATAGTCCAATGTATCTTGAAGCGATCCATTTGCAAAGAAGAAAACAAACTAAGGTTTCCCCTTAGTTTGCCTCTTTTATGTTACGATGTAGCCCTTCGATGGCTCAATCTGTTGCCTCCATGTGATCTTATTTATCAGATAATTTGTTGGATTAACACAGATACAACAATCAATCAATAAAGAAAGAGCTAGTAAAAAACTATCCCACAAAATGTTAAAAAATTAATTGAACACATTTTTGCAAAGTTAGAGTTCTTCATTTATGGCACTCATCTCATAAGGCAACAACAACAAAATTTTCTAGAAGGGAGGCTATCCTTTTATAAAATATTTTTAATGGCTAGAGAAGAGCTAGTTGGACTCCAAAAAATATTTTTTACTAGTCATCTACGTTGGAGACTTGGTTTTTTCATGAAATATTACATCACAAAAAGGAATTTCCCACTAAGGGGTCGATTTGGTTCATAATGCACAACTTGGTCCAAGATTCCCTTTTCTAATGACCTAGAATGGTCAAAGATGAAGAATAGTAGCAATTAGTTGCCCAACATCCCCCTTTTTTGTCCATCTGGTTGCTTGACTTGGTCCATATGAATTTGAATTGCCTTGGAGAGAAATTAAATTGGTCTTGAGATGCTTGTTCGACTTCATAATAGATAGCTTATCAGTCCTTAATTTCTTGGTCCAAGGCACCTCCAACGATTAGTAGACTTTTTCAATGGTTAGTTGACTCTCCAACGGCTAGTTCATTTGACTTTTGCTCCATATTCAATTCAACTTATCCACACACGCTTTAGATCTCCAACGCCCTAAAGAATTTGGCCAGTTTGACACATACGCTGATATGAACTAGGTATGTTTCCAAATCTCTATATCTTGCTAAATGTTGCCATATCATCATTGTCTCTGCCATGTCATTAATCCACTGTGCTGATTCTCTAACAACTTGAGGAATATGAAATTTTTGACACTTCGGGTTTTGTTCCTCTCATTTTGTAGATGGCTTCTAACATAATGCATGTACTAAAATTCCCAACACTGACCTTGTTCTACCACCTGGAAACCTGCATGACCTATTTGACCAACTTTGACCAAGTTGTAACTAGCCACTGGCTTCATTGTTTGGAAGAATTCTACATGGCATGGGATCCTCTCATCAAGCTGAACAAAGTGAGACCGAGTTGGCTTTTTGACCACTGACACCAGTTTGCATTAGACACTGTGAATTTCCTCAGGGACTGTGAAAATTGTCAATACAGCATTGCAATGCATGCGAATTGTCTAAGAGATACCGCACCAAATCCAATGCCACCTTTAGAATCTATAGATCCTAACCATGAGGTAAGACATAGGTGTACCTTGATGCGAGATAGACTAACACATACAACGGTGATCCTCCATACAAAAGGAGGCCCCCATAAAACCATGAGTCTTCGAGTAAGCCCACATAGGCCCCTCCAATCTTATACAAGAAGAAAGGAATCTAGAATGAACTCCAAGAGACCAACCATGGTTCGACCAAAACAAGAAGGCACATGTAGGATACATAATACAAAGACTCAAATGGTTGTTACAATGCTTTTGACTTGTGACCTTGGGCTTACAATGGTGGTGAAATATACTACAAGATTTTGTATGTATCCTTGCTGACATGAGGGGTAATGAATGAATCCAATTGTAGGACACATGCTCTTCTTGGGAGGATGTGATAACCTTAGATTCTTCCACCTATCACCTAAAACAACTCACTAGATAGATGTATAATACTGCCGAAGGAAGTCGAATTGAAGTTCCATCCTTTTCGATATGGAAATTTAATCAAAATGAAATGACTATTAACTAAAAAAATTGAAATATGAATGAAAACAAAGAATATGTAACCAAACTAAAGCATGCAACTAACATCACCTCAATAAGTGAAATCACGTAAGCAAAGGTGACAACTAAGGTTCAATAAAATGCCCATGATAATGTTAATTTATACCTTTGTAGTATAGCTTAAGGGCTTTCCCATTGACAGGTAAAGGAGGTCTCCCACTATCTAAATTACCAATACGTAAGGAGTTTTCACCTGCAATCTTAACAATAATGCAAGGGACTCACCATAAAATTTCAAACATACCATGATTAGCAAACTTTTCACCCTTTTTGTCTCATAGAAGAACCAAATTGTTAATCTAAAGTTCTCATTTATAAGCCCTCTTGTCAAATTTCTTCTTTTTGTTTTTTTTTTAATATTCTAAATGTGACTACTTCTATTATATCATACAAAAGTACAGCATTACAATTCATCAACCAGACCAGAATTGATGAGTTAGCCAATTTCGACGGGAAATAGGAAATTCAAAAAAGCAAAAATGGGGCTGCCCTGGGAGAGGAAACTAGTGCATAAACCAGTCCAAATAGCATGAAAATCGCTGCCCTTGGGGGGGAAACTAGCATTGTACAAAAGTACCCAGTATCTAATTATGCAGTGCAGAAATTAAAACGACATAGAAGCCGGAACATAACCGAAAAAACCATGACAAGTGGGAACCATAGCGCTAGGCTTGCTGATCCTTATAATCTTGAATAGGCTGGGGAGGATGCTCTTCCTCGATGAAGCACCTGTACTCAGTGATGTCGTCTGCGGGCTTGGATAGTTGGGGGTCCAATTCCGGAGTGGAGGTCGAGCGGGCACCGATCGCTATGTCTTTTCCACCTTCAGCTGAACTGCTGCTGCCACCACTGTCTGAGGAGTCCTCCGCAGTCTTGACAGGAAATGCCATCATCTTGCGAGGTTGATGAAGGAAGGGGGGTGACATTGTGGATTTACGCAATCGCTTCCTGGAGCCCGAACCATATGGGAAAGACGAAGCTCCGGGAAGGCACAGGGAGATGTGGGCATAGAGGCGTTGAGGGTCCAGGACCTCCGACTCTTCCAAGTCCAGGGAATTGTCCACAGTCCGCTCTGCCATGGCGTGAATGGGAGGTCAGGAGGGTGAGACACGACCTCCACCTCTGCGGAATTGCATACAGTGGCGTCATGGCATGGAAGAGGCTAAATTGAGAGAATGTGAAGGAGCTGAGGGAGGCAGACAGGCAGAATGACAGAGACCAACGTGGAGCAGATGGGCTGAGGGGTCTTGCAGGGCAGCGCGAGAGGCAGAGTCACCGCAGGGAATGATAGAGCCAAGAGTGAAAATGGCAGAAAAATTGAGGGAGAACTGCCGAAGAGGGACGACGCCATTGCCCATATATGGCCAAGGCTGCCTACAACTAGAACGAGAAGGAATAAAGACGCAACGGATGAATTGAAGTGCAGTTAAGGCTGTGGAGGATGGAGCTGGGTTGGCGCAATTAACATCACCCACACCGGGGCCATGTGCCTCCTCATGATGAGGACGGATGCCTGGTGACGATGAGGCCAGATGGCATACAGACAGACTGTTATGGAGCACCTGCATCTAGGACTTTTTTGTGCTTTCTTGTCTGTTGACAAAATGATCATTATTTCTTCTTCTGCTCTCATCCAATTCCATCAACTATGAATTCTCTCCTACATAACATCAAAATGAATTTTATAGTATGCAATATACATGAAGTTTCATATGAATAGGAAGGTTACCTCCACCTTGCATACCAACTCAAATGGTATTCTACTAGTAGAATCTTTCTTAGTAATTCTACATGCTCATAGAGGATATTTGATTTGACTATCCCATCTCTTTGCATTTTTTCCTATGGAATTTTTAATGATATTCATGAAATTTTTGTTGCTGGACTCAACAAGACCATTTCCTTAGGGATAGTAGTACAAATAGTGAACTAGGATAATGTCATAATAAAATAAAAAATATGATATTCTATCGTAATTAAATGCCTAGGCATTATTTGTCATGATTTTCAAGGGGACACGAAAACGAATGATAATTCTATTTTCAAGAAAATTGACTGCGACCTCGTTGGTTGCCTTCTTAGTGGGTATGGCCTCCATACACCTAGTGAAATAATCCACAATTTTTAGAATCCATTTGTAACCATTATTAGAGTTTTCCTTGAACTCACTGACGAAGTCAAGGTTCCATTGTTGGAATGGTGCCTCTATTATGACCGATTGTAGAGGTAGTGTTGTCAACTTTTGTTTTCTCGTGAAGCAATGGCACAAAAGACACTCTTTGATGAATTATTAAAAATGAAAATGGATGTCCAATAGTAGCCACCCATAAGGATGTTATGCGTCACTTTCCTAGCGTCACAAAGACCATCGCATAATCCTTGATGGAACTCATTAATCAAGGTTTTGGATTCTTCCATATTTATACACCTTAGTATTATCCCATCAGGATTTCATTATCCTAGCCCTTGGTCATTGAAACAATATTTAGAGGCATTTAGCCTCAATGATGTATGTTTATGCTCAGGGAAGTGTCTAGGATTACTCAAGTGTTTGAGGTAATAAATGATGTCCTTATATTGCTTTGCATTCTCAAGTTCATTAGTGAATGCACTAATCATGGCACAAAAAATATCCTTAAGCCTAAGCACTTCTTTGTTTCATTCATCCATTAATTTTGCAAGTCCTTGACCCTTAATAAGTTTTGTGGGTTTGATCTCGAGATCATACTCTTATATTTTAGCTGCCCACTTTCCTCTCATTCCTAAGAAATCTTGTTTGGATAATATCTCTTTCACAACAAGATTGGGAATGAACGCCACTATCTTTGAATAGCCCATGTAGGTATGTAAATGTTTTAAATATTTGAAAATATGTAAGCTTTCTTTTCCATATAATTAATCTCCACGTCCTTGAGCATCTTGCTCATGAATGCAATGGCTTGTTCATACCCTTCATCATTGTTTTTAAGGAGGACTCTAACAATGGTGTCATTTGATGTAATGAATTCCTTGTTATAATATAGACTCACCAAGACTAGAGCATAAGTGATAACATCCCTAACATTTGAAGTGATGGTATACTTGCCTCATCTTGCTTATAAGTGGCATCTTTCTTTAGTGACTTATTCAAGGGTTTAGTAATTTCTGTGATATTTGGGACAAACTTCTCGATGAAGCTAACTTTACCAAAGAATGGTTGGAGTTCCTTCACATTACTTGGTTGATGGATTTGCTGGACAACTTTGACTCTTTCCGACCTATCTTTTGAAAATATATGACTTTGAAGCTTCCCTTCAGTCACACCCAACACTATCTTTTTGGGATCCAACACGATCCTATATTTTCTGCATCTTTGGAAGACTTATTTTAGATGAATAGCATGATTTCTATGTTTCTTCAATAAAATAGTTAGGTCGTCCTATTAGACCTATATTATCTTATTTATTATAACTAAGAATGCATAGCTCATTTCCCTTTGGAATGTCACACTTGCAATTTGCAAACCAAAAGAAATTTTAATTTATTCATGTTCCCCATGGAGTCATGAATGGAATTTTCACCATATCTCTCTCTCACTAAGAGTTGATTGTAACCATAAAATCCGTCGAGGAAAGAAATCATTTCAGACCTCGTGATCCATTGCAAGAAAATTTCCATGTTGGGCAGAGGATGGTTATTAATCGAGGTTGCATTGATATTCCTAAAATTGATGCACATGTGGATTTGACCTATTTTCTTCCTAGTAACTACTATATTAGAAGCCCAAGTATATGTCTTGCTGGGGCAACAACCACTACATTCAACATCTTTTCAAGCTCTTATTTGACTAAGTGTGTTATTTTAGGATTAATATATCTTAAAATTTTCCTAAAAGGCTTAGCATATTCAACTAATGGGATGATGTGCTGAATAATTCCATCATTGTATGCCTCGAGGTCATCATATGTCCAAGAAAACACACGCCTAAATTCCATCACGAGATATTTCATCTTGATTTTTTCCTTAGGAGTGATGTGATTTCCTACCTTTCTCATTTTGGGATCAACCTCTATTCCCATGTTAATCTCTTCATACCCTTCAGGTTTGATCACATCTATTGAACCCTTGAAAGCATCATCTCAGTTGAAAGATGCTTCCAAAGGAACTAAACCTGAAGGAATCTTGTTAAAGGCTAGTTGTTTTATCAAATACTCATCCCTCATATTTGGCTAATTTCCTTCAAATTCCTTTGTTCCCTTGAGAAACCTAGCAATATTATCATCATCTTAAAATGCTTTCAAATTCTCAACATTATTAAGAATGGAGGGTCTATAAAGAGTTTCGATACATCTTCCTTGTTCCAGTGCTAGGAAAGGTTGCATGACTAAAGCAAAGATAACTAAAGAATCAATGATAAGGCTGCATGACTAAAGCAGCGATCACTAAAGAATCAAGTATTAGGCACTACCTCTTTACAAAATGTATCAAATGCATCCATCACATTGGAATGCCTACTTTTCTGTATCTCTTAAGACATTTACTTTTGTAGGAATGTAGGACTTTGATCCGAAAAACCACTGGATTCAAATCTACTATCACTTTTAGATACATAACTCCTAGATCCCCGTTGGTAGCTAATCCTTACAATAATGCTAAATATTCCACCACATTTTTCATTTCTTTGAACTCAATTGGTAAGAGAAGTGGATCACTTCCCGATCAAGAGAAGTGAATGAAATTCTAGCTTTGTTCCCATATTTTGAAGATGCATTTTCAAAATTCATCTTCCATATTCCACCCACATCCTCACCTAGAGCTATGCTAGCAATGATAATGGAGGAGGATCCCATATTCTCTTTTACGAACTTGATCTAATTATCTGGCTTCCTAGGATTTGTGAGACTATCAATCCTTAGACAATCAGAAAGTCCAAATATGCAATTTTCATGAGTAGTAATACTTATCTTTTATGAGGTGTTTTCATGATCCACTGAAGTTTTTTTTAGTGAGATCTAGATCTAGAATGATCCAATTGATGTATTATAAATTCATATTTTGAGATCATTACAATGTAAGAGAGAACAATATTAATCGTTTTCTGCCATTTGTTTGTCTTGTCTCACTCATGTTAATCCTTGACATGGTATTAGAGCAAAGTTATGAAAGATGATGAAAATATAAAAGCATAGCGAAGTTACGAGAGGAGAAGTCTAAGTTGAAAATGGATAGAAGCTACTTCATGATAACTATTAGTGAGAGAGGAGCCACGTTGCCTATGCCAATAAAATGAAAATATACATTCATTTCAACATGCAATGGCAAAGATGCGCTAGTTTAATGTGAAAAAATGAATAGATCTATATTATATCCAATTAGAGTAAAATTTTCCGTTGAAGTTTGAATTGAAAGATTGATAAGGTTGAGCAACAAAATAAACAATTCATCAATTATAAGTACTCCGAAGAATTTGTTCAACACTCAAGTGGATCAAGATTTGTAACTGTGAGAAGCATATCGCCCACATGTGGATTCTTTTTGCTGATTTTTTGATGGAATTTGCGCAAATCGACACAGTTTCTAAGCATGATTTGTCCTCATCATCACACAACCTCACACAACCTCACATGGAAAAACACTTTGATATATTATAAATAAATTTAATGGAAATTGGTCACCTAATTCATCAGCCGACATCCCATTCCAATCCATGTTGAAGTTGTTGACATAATTCAATTAATGAATCCTAAACTTATGTCGTTTGCATATTCTAAGAATATATCGGAATCTGAGGGTCAAGAGAAGGGTCAAATAATTGACCTCTCTCCTAACCATCAGATTATGAGATATTCCCTGAATCTGCAATAAACATAAGGATGTCCATTAATAAAGAGCTACAAGTTTGTGTCAATTCTCCCTCTCGCTTTATCAAATAGTAGATCATATGAATGGAATATTTTTCTCATATTCATTGAATATCATGAGGCGTATTTCCTGCTCTTGTTATGGTCGATAGGAAGTTGACCAAGAATGTATAAAACTGCTGATTGAATTATCTGATTCATAGATTTGTGATAATATTGTTCCTCGATGATAGATTATGATTGAATTATTTACATCATAGATCTGTTTACGGTCTGCTATGTCTTTGGAAATTAGTTGTAAGAAATAAATTTATGGTGCTGAAAGTGGTGGTGACATCTATGTTGGAGGTTTGAGGAAATGAGAGGGCTAACAAAGGTTACTGATTGAGCACTGATATTTCTAGGCTGTCAATAAAAAAATATCTTCACATCTCATGCTGATATTTGTTGAAGAACCCATGCTTTATCACATGGTTTAATATGATACAATAACCAAATCAAGATTATTACTTTTCATCGAACCCCTGCAGATATGAGTTGAGTGGTTTGGTCACTAGCCCATGCACTAGCTTGAAAGAAGCCTATATACCATTGTAGAAGCATGATTGTCTTAGCATTAGAAAGGAGGATCCCCTTCCCCATGCACAAGTGGAAAGAACAAGGAGAGCTTGTAGGTATAGAAAGCTAGATTACATATTGGATTTGAAATTGCATGTAGAGAGAGCCATAAATCGCTCATGGGTTCAATTCTTGTACAAATCAACTGATTTTATCTCAAATACAGTTTCTCGAAATCATCAAAAATCCAACGTGGTATTGGATGCATGTAGATTGTTGAGATACAATTATTATGGTCACGTGTGCCTCAAATTCCATCAACTATAACTCTCAAATTATGGCAATGTAATGCACAAATCTATTTAAGAAGATGTAGAGGATTGTAGATGACAACAATAATTACAAGAAAGTGACTAGATGAAAAATTTGGTAATTTTCTTGATTTAATGGTGTGCATGATATGTGTGTGTGGGGTGATTTACTTGATTTAATGGTGTGCATTAAAGGTTGAATTAGGTCAAGTATTAAGTAGAACTTGTTTTCAAGAGACACAAACTTTTTTCTATAGACACAAGCTATATAAAAGGTTGTAAAAATTATATTTTATTATTTTATAAAAGGGAGAAGATGTAGTAATAATATAAACAAAATGTTTAAAAAAAAGGGAAAGATGTTTTTTTGGAGGAATATTTTTGGGAACCTTTCAAAAATAAAATGAGGTTGGTGATATTTTTGTAAAAGGAGGTTTCTGTTAATGTCTTCTTATATGTGCTCCTTATTTTCATAAAAGAGAGGGTATCACAATAAAATCAATTTTCTCTCTCTTCATTTTAAGAACTAGCTTGAAAATGAATAAGGAGGTCTAACAATATTTCCTTTTGTGTACGATTTTTGGGATGGCAGCGTGATTCTCTATTTTGTGACTAATTTTGGCACTTGATTGCATTTCTCAAGGAGTAACAAGGTGTTCAAATCAAATTGATCATCACACTTTCAACAATGAATTATAAATCATTCAATGTAAAAAGGGTCAAGTCTCAAGCCCTTTCAAAGTTAAACGTGAAAGTTATCATAAACGACTGCTTGAAATTGAATAAGGAGGTTGAAATTCAACTCAGTTTTGTCATTAAATCATTGTAAATTTCACTTTAGGGCGCAAGAATGGTAGTAATTTCCATCCTCAGGTGACATAAAATCATGTGAGTGTGATACATAAGAATATGATCAAGTGAGTGAGTGCAAGCGAGTGTGAGAAAAATGGGCTAAGGAAAATGTTTACAAAATGCATCTTAGTAAATCAAGGATTTGTAAGAGTACAACCATATATTGCAAGATAAAATTAAAGTACTTGAGTGGAACTTACATAACAAATAAATTATAATTGGTGAAATGGATATACACTATAGTCAACAAATAATCTTCAAAGTGATATGGACATGGATGATCAATTGATTGAGGCACTTCAAATAAAGTTAAGAGAAAAAAAAGATCAAATTAATGACATGCTTGATGCAACATATACAACTAAGGTTGATGCAATGTGTGACCCAAAGGAATTCATACAAAAATCTAATGCAATTTGTGATATAGATGAAGTCATCCATAATGTTGATGTAAGTTGTGATAAAGGAGCGCATAGAGAATATTGATGCAACATATGATATATAATATCTTATTCAAAAGTTTGATGCAACATGTGAAACAAATAAAATCTTGAAATTTGTTGATGCTCATCGTGATACATAAGATTTGATGGAATCATATAGTGAATTAATGAAGGAAACAATGAATGAATATGAGTCAAAAGCAAAGAATGACAACGATAGTAGAAAAAGAAAATGTGAAGAAGAAAAAGAACATCATTAAGAGCTTTCCAAGATGTTTGTCCAACCTTGGGAAGAGATATCATTCAACAAAAATCGACACGCCTTGGGATATGACAAATGAAACAACTTGCATCTTCTAGATTACTCCAAACTAGTTTAGTTTGTGAGCGTAGGATTTCTTGAAGATGTTCAAAATGTTGAAAACAAATGGCAACATTTTCAAAATAGTTGGTCACATGGAGAGTCAATGTTTTTATCTTCATCATTGTCTTCATTATGGGCAAGGAAATCACTTATCAGAAAAATATTGTAAGAAGAAGTAGGTTAAGAAGATAGTTAATTATGGATGAATAAACTCTTGGAGATGGAATCTATAGGTGAAACAATTTATCAGTCTTATTTCCTAGTTAAAGAAGAGGTAAAGACAAAAATAAGAAGACTCAAAGATGGTACTCTTCACACCTAAAAAGGGGGCGAGAGGGGGAGAGAGAGTGCAATGCATAAGAAAATCTCTTATACCTTGAAGGAGGGAGTAAATTGATGAATTTAAATTAGTTAGTGGTCATCTAGAAACCACTACATTATTCAAAGTAGATTGGTTAGTGGTAAACCATAAACCACCAGTGCCAATGGAATATGGTTAATGGTTAACAAAAAAAATCACCACCTAAATAATCTGAAGCCCCAGCTTGGATCATTTCCATACATTAGAGGAAATTTCAGCCTAAACGTGCCCATGAAATTTTCATGTAATTTCCATGTCATACTATGTAAACGAGTCAAAATTCTTTAAATTTAAAAAGAGGCACAGGTAAATATTTTGGAGGGAAAAGAAGAAAAACTATTTTTTTTTAATTGTATTTTTGGCTTATCTCCTTATAGGTTTACTCAAATTTCAAATTTATACACTCATTAGATGCATAATTAAATTTCACATCCAATGAGTACTCATTATGCATACTTTTGAGAAGACCCACCTTGATAAAAATAGCAGATACATTAAAAAAACTTGCTTCAACACACTTTTTAATGTATCTGTGATTTTTTTATCAATGCGGATATTTTCAAAAGTACACATAATGGGTACTTGTTGGATGTGGAATTTAATTCCACATCTAATGAATGTCTAAAATTGAAATTTGAGTAAACATATAAGGAGATAAACCAAAAATATAATTAAAAAAGTAGTTTTCTTGTTTTCCCTCCAAAATTCATAACTCTCATTTTATTATTTAACTATTATTTTATTATTTTTCCTTAGGAAGCCACTTTTAGGCTCAAATTTCCTCTAATTATAAACTATTGAAAACATTCTCACCTTGCACTTGACAGGGAGGATGCTAGATATTAGGCTTCAAGATTCAAACTCAATCAACATTTAGGCATTCCAATATAATTAACTAGTATCCTCAATGACAATCATTTCAATTATTCATTGAGAATGTTTAGACATCAAATTGTTCTCTTCTAGAAATTCAAATATTGGAGGTTTTTCAGGCATATCTTCATCAGATCTTAGTTCAACAATTTTAGATTGAACACGAAAAATTTATTGATAAAATCCTTTAGACGTGTGATTTAGGGGGGAATGTTAGACTGTGAGTCGCTAGACAATCAAAAATTTAAAAAATACAATTGTCATGCGTTATAATCCTTATATTTTATGAGGTGTTGTCACGATCCATAGATGATTTTTTAGTGATATCTAGATGTAAAATGATGTTGTCAATGTGTTATAAATTTAGCTCTTAAGACCAAAATAAGGCGCAAGAGAGAAGAACATTAAGTTTTTTTTTATCATTTTCTTGTCTCGTCTTGCTCTTGTTAATTATTAACATGATATTCCAATCGACTCTTCTGATATTCCTCCCTATATAATCTGACCATTTCACCATTAGGAGTTGGTAAGGTTATTTATGAAAAATCCATTTAGACTACACCACCTACATTTTCCATCCATTTATGAGATAAGATCATTCCCCAAGCCGAGGGCACATCCATAAACACAATATCCATACTTAAAAAACACTTTAGGATGTGCCGCTAGGTGGACTTGCAAATATTTGATTAGGCCTATAGATGGGATCTCTCAGGAATCAAAATCACATATATTTATATATGGCCATGAAGTTCTCTATCCCATTTTTCCACCTATAGACTTATAATGACACTGATAGAAACTCCTAAATCCATCATGTACTTATGAAGAATCCAATTTGCCACTACCAATGATACTATGAATGACTCATTTAAGGGCTTCGTACTTGGCCTATTAAACATGGTTGAGGTGAGGAACATTGGAGGATCTTCTACTTTATCAATACTAGGTTGTATAACCTCAAGGCTCTTACTTTCCTTGGAACTCTCACCAACACTGGGATTTGCAAAACCTATGACCTTCCTGATTTGACTTTTGAGGGTAGGGATCTTGACAACTTTAGTCGAAGGGATAGGTACCTTGACATTACTGGCCCATCCATAAATTCATATTTCTAACTTTTTAGATCCCAAAGACTCAGGTTGTTCATTTACTTTCTTGGAGAAGAAACCCTCATCTAGGTTTTGGTTTAAGGAGGTTGTTTCTTTAGATTTATTTTAGTATACCTTCCCTTTAAAAAGTTGGATGTACATATCTTGTATCTCTTTAGGGGAAGGAATCATCCCAAACATCTAGGTGGATCTATCAACCTTGGTTTCAATTTGCTCTGGTTTTGGTTCCCTAAATAATCCACCAATTCCCAAAAAAGAGGATAAGCTACAAGTATCTGGGATAATGGGTCCATCAGGATTATGCACATTTTATGCCTTCACAAAGACAGTGCATGTAAAATTAGAGTGAAATGAATCACATACTCTATAGAAACGAGGATTCAATTTCCATACAACGTTAGCAGATATTAAAGTGTTAGGGGATTTTTGGCAATAAAAAAGAGCCATATAAAACCCTTTTGGTGGAAAATTATTCTGGAGAGGAAAAAATTGTTGACTTATTTCCAATTGAATAATCTTGTTTTGCATGGCATGTTGGACTTGCATAAGTTCTTTAATAGACAATTTGAAATCCTTAAATTGTTGAGTTAAAAGAGAAATTTCAGCATTAAAATTATTGGAGTAGAGGTTGAATATTTATCTTTTGATTCAATATTCTTAGGTTGAACTCTAGATATTGATTTATTTGGAGTAATCATGTCATGTTTACTAGAAAATAACCAACCAATATCAATTCCCTTGACATTTTCTTTAACTTCATTGATATTGTTGGTTTTAGAATGATTGAGGAAAAAGAAAAAATTCTCATTAAATGCATTACGGTAATATGTCAGAATAACTTGATCAAGAGGGTTTTTATTGTGTGGAATTTCTTGTATTTATTTATTGCATGTGACATTAAAATACTCTATTGATCCATTAAAATTTATTTTTATCTGATTTAATGCATTTTAAAGAAACCTAACTTGTTTCTTTTCAACCCATATTTCAAAGCACTATTCTTTTAATAAATATTAAAATAAAAAAATACTATTATATGGAAGAGTAGAGAACCATCTAGATGTATCACCAGTCAATGCAAGTTTGAAACATTTCAATACAACATCCAAATGAATTACTTTTAATTTATGCAAGCTTTTAGTAAATACTTCCCAAAATTCTTGTGTGGTCTGTGAATGTTTTCCCTTGAAGTTTGGTATCTCTTTCAAAGAATCATGAATATCATGCGGTTAACTTGCTATGTTTGAGAAATAAAATGGTTGGTATAATTCGACAACCATGGAGTGACCATTGTGTTATTGATTAATGGCTCTTATACAAGAAATAAATATTTAAGTGAAAGAAGTGCAAGTGACTATGCAATATGATTTTTTTCTCTAGCTCTAACTCTAAATTTCCTACGTTGATAAAATAATTTAGACTCAGGAACATGAATTAACTCACCTTGGTTAGAATATCTTGTGTTGTATCTTTTGTTAGGGTTGGGTTGAGATGGAGTTTCAAGATGAGATCCTACAAGTTAGTATTATAAAATAAATCTCATCAAAGTACAAACCAATAAATGGAAAATTACCAAGAATGATTGATGTCATATATGACTAGGTTGAAAATCCTTCTCTTTCGAAATGGTGTCAAAAAATGTTAGTGATCGACGAAAATAATTCACACCTTGAAATATATTTTGAAAATTCATTGAAATGCCAAATTGTTTGACCTTATCCTCAACAAAAACACCGAGAAATGTTACCTATCCAATTTGCAGAGTTGCTAAGGTTTGTGCAGCATGTTGGGATTGGAAAACACAAGTTAGGTGCCCATTGTCACCTTTGCACAAACCTTCACTCTTTAGGCCAAATCCCTCTTGAAAGGCTAAGGGAGAATTTCCAGTTTATACCTCAACCAACTCCTAATGAGACTCATGCCTTTAATTTAGACAAAAAGAGCTGGAGGAGTAAATTCTTGGGGTTTTCCCACTATTTCTATGTATGATTATGCAACAGGAAATTGAAACCAACAATAAAAATAAGGCAATTTATGTTAAATATAGTGTGCATAGATACTCAAAAGAAATGTAGATAATATCCTAACCGACAACAATTTTCTTTTTCAATTTAGGTGAGTGGTTAGGAGGTTTATTGAGTGAATTAGGTCATTGTCCGTTAAATCTATCTACATAAACTTCAATAAACTACATGGACAACAACCTATTTCACTCAAATTGATCGCTTTATGAGTGGAAAAGTACTCCTAGATCATAGATCTAGGGGTGGGAAGGTTCGAGAATGAGAAATGAGCCTTATCAGACCACTTTCCAACTTGTAACAACATAAAATCACAAATTCCAGCACACCATAAATTTTAATTTCAGTATCTAAATGGGATCAATCCATTTAGAAAAGTGCTCAAAAATTTCTTGATTTAATATAGATTTTAAATATGGTTGGAAGACTTATTTTTTGGGCTCTAAAACAATAAATAAATAATTTAAAAGTAATATAGAGTCACTAAACAAAGTTTCTAATAGTTACTTATGTGTTGTGAGCTAGAAACCTTGATATTTATTGCAAATTTTATATATTATAGCCAGCAATTACCAGACCTAGGTTTGCAGTCAAAATCACTAAATACAAAGTGTAAGATATGCCTAATAATAGTAAAAACAAATGCATCTAACCTTGGATTAGATTCTACATTATTTTTAAATTTTTTCCAAGGTAAAAACTTGTTGTAAGATATGTAATGTTCCTAACCAAAATATGCCAATAAATCTTGCAAGAATTCTCAAAATTTTCTTTCATACATTTTCATAAACACTTTGCATGGAAACATTTCTTAAAACACTTTGTATGCAAAGAAGAGAATTTTTATGGTAGTGACATTTATTCAAACATTTGCATGCATTCAAATAAGGAACCCTTACTCAACACATGAACAACAATAACTCATACAATTTATTAATTAATTTGGAGCATAAAAATACATGCCAATCACTCCATTAATACAAAATTTGGAACCTATGAATAACACAAAAAATTGGCATGTTTTGGATGTAATAATGGTTAAGAAAGATAACACTGAAGCGAGGTATGCCCAAGAATTGGAGCCTTCACAAGTATCACAATCCTTCCTCAATAATTTTGCCTCCACAAGAAAAACTTAACTTCTCCACAAGTAAACTTAGTTGATGCAATAACTCAACCTCTATCATAAATGATTTATCCTCCAATACAATGGCTTCCTAATGAAGTATGTAGCTCCAAATATTCTCATCTTCTAAGATAATTTCGGCCTAAAAAATAACTCGACCTCCCAAGAGATAACTCGACCTTCCAAGAGAGGGATTTGGCTTCCAAAATAAGGGATTAACCCACAAAATAATATCTTTTCCTTCAACGTTGAGATCTAGTGAGAAATCTGAATAATCCCTCCTCTTATCCATCTATGGTGGATCATTTCCCCACCGAAACTAGTCTTAGAATTAGCTAGGGTAGCTATCTTACCATCGAAGACCAATCCTTACTCAAGTTCTCACCCTTACACTTAAGCTCCAAAAGCTCTCAAATAAATTTAGATAAATAACCAATGCATGTCCAAAAGTGATCTCCAATTCTTGTTTTTATAACTTTTATCATTAAAATTGATGGATCTATACCATGTGTCATGAAAATACCATGGGTCATTAGAATACCATGGATCTCCCCTTTTTTACATTTTTCTTCCTCAATAATATAAATTGACTTTATAAAGTATCTTTATTTTTCTCCATAGTCACTTTTTAATTTAATTATCCACTATCACTTCTACTTGTTGTTCTTTTCACTCAAGTGATATTCAAACAATTAATTGATCCCATTTCCCCTCCTATATTCTACGAGAATCAAATAGGCTGCTGAATTAGTCTCCAAAAGTGATCATTCAAAAAGGGACATTACAATCCTCCCTTCCCAGGATTTCTTTCCATCAAGCAATTCAGGACCTACATATCAATACCAAGATCCAAAATATTTCTATAGAATGCTCCCACATATACTTGCTGTATCATCCCGACATTAGGGGAGTTTTGAGGTCTAAAATGGGCCTCCTAAGAAAAATGTAAAACCAAAACAAACTTTATAAGAACCAATAGGATTCAAGATGATGATGTTAACCATGGGGGATGATTCACCATTTTTGGAGTAAAAAATTAAAAATATTAAAAAATAATAAAATAATAAAACTACTTTTTCAACTTATCTCCCCAAGGTTTTACTAAAATTTCAAGTGGGAGTACTTTTTGGATGCAAAATTTAATTCCTCATCTAAGGAGTACCCATGTTGCATATATTCGATGGACCCTGCTACAAGAAAAATGAGAAATACATGAAAAAACATGATTGCAATCACGTTTTTCATGTATTTCTCATTTTTCGTGTAGCAGGGTCCATTAAAAGTATGCAACATGGGTAATACTTGGATGGAGAATCAAATTATGCATCCAACGAGTGTTTCTGATCGAAATTTGAGTAAACCCATAGGGAGATAAGTTGAAAATACGAGTTGAAAAAATAGTTTTTATTTTTTTCCCGCTAAACTTTGATGATGTAATCTAATCTTATTTTATTATTTCCATTATTATTTTATAATTCCCTTAGGAGGCCCATTTTAGACCTCAAAAGTCCCCTAATGAACAACTAAACCCGACATCACTGTCACACCTCTGCCATACTATGAAGCAATCTATTGCCATAAGAATTTCCTTTGTCAGAAAGTATCTTCTTTTGAATTGCATCCAACGCTATTTTTATGGCTGAAATTGTCACATACACACGGAAGAAGTCCCCTTTTCTAGTAATTTTTCCACCTACAAGGAGAGGGTCTAAACAACTTCTGAAATCACATGTTTCCCACTCACAAAGTGAAAATATAGGATAAACCTTTGAAGCCTCTAGTACACTCATGAAGCTCAAAATTGATCTTATGCAAGGACTAATTTCAAATGGCCAATCATTTGGAATATTTTCCATAGTGAAAGCGTATTAAAAAACACAATGATAAGCACTTATCAGATCTCCTGATACAAAGGCTTTATCCAAATAAGTACATGAGGATCCATCAATAATTCCCTTGCTATTGCAATCTGCTATTTCCGATCTCCTTAATGCCTCACACCATGCTCTCCAACAAGTGTACTGTACCATTTTGAAAAATTTGACACTATCTCATGGGCATTGACCATTCTGGAAACATTTTCAATGTCAACAGTGCTAGCTTTGCTTTTCACTCCATACGAAATATTGTGTGCTACTCATGATAGTTTCACTCAATGAACCTTTAACATATCATGTGCATTTGTGGCATACAAAAAAATACCCCTATTTTGACTACATATTGGAAAATACATCTAAAAATCACATTATTTAACCCCCTACAATTATGAACCCAATACACCTTCCCAATTTAAAAAACCCCTTCTTTGACAAGATATTGTACGTATCCATTTTTCATTAACATTTTTTACACACCTTTATATTTTTTTATTAACTTTGAGCTCCATTTTTTATACCTGCATATATAATAGCCCTTTACCCCCTAATATATGCTCAATATATTATGTTATTTTTTCCTCAAAATGTATCCCCCAATATGAACACTCATGGTATGGTATTGCTCCCCTAGTGAAGCCCCGTGCTGCTAGTGAAAAAAAACAGGTTCCTAGTTCACAATACTTACTTTTTAAAGTGAATGTTGAAATGATATCTCCACCAAAGGCACTCCATCAAGAAGGATCTTCCCTTTCATGGGATCATAGAATATTTCTATCAAATTTTCAACTATTGTTTTTCCACCCCCACTAGGACCCACAAGAGAAACTTTAGCCCTAGGTTTCATCCTCAAATTTACTCCCAGGAGAACCATATTATTGGGGCAAGAAGGATAAGAAAACCACACATCATCCAATTCTATTGGTTGCTCCAATCACCTATCCCCATCCACTTCAATATGTGCGGTAGGAAATATCCTAAAATATCATCTTGAATAGCATAAATACCATCTATAGTTGTGCCTAAGGAGGCAACCAGTGAATCCTGAGGGCTCCCAATCGTCATTACTGATACATGCTTTGGTATGGATCAGGATAAGGAATCATATTTGCATCACAAAGAAGATCCTGAATGTTGCATCGATATAGAGGTAGCTGAGTCTCATAATTTAGAACATTCCCTTATACATCTTGAACAAGAGGGTGGTAATTCCCCAGAAAGAACTAGTCATACTTTTCATCCTTTTGGGACTCTCCTTGTCCGGTTGCTAGAATGTATATTTGAATTTTAGCCAACTTCGTCTGAGAGTACCATAGATGTCCCATCAAGCTTGAAATGTCTAGTTTCATAGATGTGAATAGGAACATCCTCCCATATATCCTAGATAATCATCTTCCCATCATATATAGCTATTCATGGATTGAAAGGATGTGCATCCAGTACATTTGTCGATTAAGTGTGACCCGTTAAAGAATGAACTAGTATACCATCAACTGCATTCCACACACATATCCTGCCATAGTATCTACGTGATCTGAGGATCAAAATTATAGCACCACCATCTTGAGAGAAAGTAACAACAATATTGTCATGAGTAAACTATGAATTTTTTAACTTCCTTTGTGTTGTCAACTGAAAATGGTCTAGCTGAGACTATGGAACCATTAAGCTGTACGCAGTTGATATCATTTTCACGACCTTCTAGAATTTCCAGCTCATGATTAAGTTGATTAAAAACCTCATCACTCGTCTCACAAGAACTCCAAATCCATGCTAGTATGTTATAATTTCTAGTATTAGATGCACACCAAAGTATATGATTTCACCGTTGGCCAAAAAACTGAGCAGGATCATTGACCTTTGAACCATTAGGTTTTTCACCTGCAATATTTTCTTCTGATTTTGGACTATAGACTCATGGATTGATATGGAAGTCTCGAGTGTTGGCCAAAACTGACATGTCCCATCATTAGATGACGATAAAATATGGTGCTCACAACTTAGTCTAGGACTAAAAGCAATGGTAGTTATAGCTCTAGTAGTAACACACAACACAGATATTGGTATACCATCTAGAAAACACCAAGCTCAGGTGATGTAATAATTTGAAGCTGATGCCACCTAGGCATTGCTTTCACTCACTTCCAAATCGATAATGTCACCCTCATGTCCATGAAAATTAGACAAGAAAAATCTAGTTTCCATGGACTATATTTTGATAAGCCGATGATCATTGGAGCCAATGCTTACATACTATATGGATCGGTCAAAAATCACACAATAAACCACATTTTTACGTCCACTCAGTTTCTTGATAAACTCTAAAGCCATAATGCCATCTTCCATGGCATGTCATCATGCACACTTATCAGCTTGTCATAAATCAAATTCTAAAGCCCAATCACTCTAGTGTTAAGCTACCGCCATCTTCGACTTAGTTTTCATTTTATCTATTAGAACCCCTGCTATATGCTTAAGACATGCAACCTTTTTCTTGACACCACTGTCCACCTTTTCTGTATCCTCTCTTGCTTGAGCATTAGGTTTGGGAAATTCAGAGCCAATAATTGCAACATACTAAGGTGCACGATCATTCAATCTTGTGATCCCTTATGAGAGTAAATGATGTCATTGTGTGCTTGTTCATTCATAAAATTTGCATCAGTGCATGCAAATTTGGTAGCATTTGCTAAGCCTCAACAAGAATTAGATTACAAGGGTGAAAATAAACATGAATGCTCACTTGGGCACAAGTGGTTAAAATTTTGTCCATCTTCCTTGCGTCCCTTGTTTCCAACCTTAGCTGGTCCAAAAATTAACCTTTTTCTAGGGTTGGGTGATTTTTTTTGATAGGAAGACTGCAAGTTTCCTTTCCAAAAATATCTTTTCCCTTTCCCTAATAAAAAAAAATAGTGCTGCTATTAATTTATATCACACAATGAAATAGAAGGCTTCTGATTACAACCATCAAACAAAAATGATGTTTATTCATTTCTGGCTGAAAATGATGGGCCATTTTTGTAGCTATTTTCACCATGTTTCTTTTCAACAAGTGCAACCTCTCCAATTTTTTCCTTAGCAGTTTGACCACAATTTCACCTTCGACCCTTGAAACAACAAGGTCTACTTCCTTTGCATGTGCAACATGGGATTCACTGTTCTTTCTAGTGTCACGATTATTTTTGGTGGTATCAATTGACATTTGGAATGTCAATGCTCCAACTTGATCTATCACTTCTATTAAGTTCTTGTTACATTCTTCAAATTTTTGCTAGAAATTTTAGTATACATTTTCCACCGAGAGAACTATTTCTTGTTGCAATTGATTGGAATAACCCCTCAGGTTGGCATGATACATAGCTCTGATACCGTTGTAATGTCCCTAACAAAAATATGCCATTAAATCTTGCAATAATTCTCAAAATTATCTTTCATACATTTTCACAAACATTTTGCATCAAAACGCTTCTTCAAACACTTTGTATGCAAATAATAGAAATTTTATGGTAGAGACATTTATTCAAGCATTTGTATGCATTTAAATAAGAAACCCTTACTCAACACATGAAGAAAAATAACTCAACCAATTTATTTACTAATTTGGAGCATAAAATTACATGCCAATCACTCCATTAATACAAAATTTAGAACCTGTGAATAACTCAGAAAATTAGCACGTTTTGGTTGTAAGAATGGCTAACAGAGATAATGGTGAAGTGAGTTATGCCCAATAATTGTCGCCTTCATAAGTACCATGGCCCTTCCTCAACAATTTGGCCTCCAAAATACAAACTCAACGTCTTCACGAATAAAATCAGTTGCTGCAATAACTCGACCTCTATCATAAATTATTTATACTCCAATAAAGTGACTTCCCAAAGAAGTATGCAGCTCCAAATATGCTCGACCTCTATGCAAAACAAGTTCGACTTTTAAGATAATTTCGACGTCGAAAAAAAATCGATATCCCAAGAGATATTTTTAATTTGATTTTTTAGTATGATTCAAAATTCCACAAAATGACCAAGTCGAATCTCCTTGGACAAGTTGGCCTATCCCTCCAAGTGGCACCTATTCGGACCTCTTGGAAAACTATATATAAGAGACTATTTCGATCTAATTGGATCACATCTATCTAACACAACACTAAGTACATCTGAACCTAGCAAAGGAGAAGAAGAAGACGAGTCAAAGGAGAGAGAAGACAAAGACAATGACAACGACTGGAAGAATATTCCCTCTTGACTGAATCTTTGACTAGTACTAGCTCAGATGCGTGGAAGGCCAAATTTTCTGTGGAAGAGGCCAAAATTTTTGAGGTAGTTACAGTTCGAAATTCGGCTCTAGTTGCAAGTCCAAATTTTTTGAAGTTTGACCAGATTTGAAACAACTTGACCAACTTTGACTTTGACTTTGGAGGTGACTTGGAGAAGAGTTTGACTTAAAATTTTGGTGATATTTTGGTCTTGGTCTTGGATTGGATATCTCTAATTTTGATATGATTCTATAAGGAAAGGATCGTTGGGTTTTCCCCTTGTGGGTTTTGCCCTGGTACTAGCCTAATTTATGGTGTTTCTTGTCTCTTTGTGATCTTTATATTTCTTGATTGATTTAACAAACATATAATTTACTTGATGAAGAAGACATACTAATTAACAAGAAGATATCTAATATTCACATGTAATTATAAAGAAGAGGAATAAAATATTAAACTACATTGCACTTGGTTTTCCAACAAAACATAGGTGCATCTGGATGTGAGCTAGAGTGGCCCATACATTGATGATCACCCCTATAAAATCATGGTCCAATAAAACCATGAGTCCTTATGTAAGTGCACCTAAGGCCCTCGAATCCTATATAGGATAAAAGGAACCGAGAATGAACTTTAAGGGATTGACCATGGTTCATCCAAAACAACAAGATACATATAACAAGACACAAGTCCAGGATGCCTAATAAAGAGTTTCACATGGTTGTTAAAATGATTTTGACTTGTGATCTTCGGCTTAAAATGGTGGTGAAATATACTGCAAAATTTTGTGTGTACCCTTGCTGACATGAGGGGTACCATAACCTATTATAAAATAAGAAAATGAAGCTACTAGGAAAATAATGTTGTAGGAAAAGTTATGATTCATTATAACACATAGACACTAAATTAAACATGTTTGGAATATCTGAATATACATGCTAAGCATAATAAATTGTATTTCATCAAGTGTAATATTGGTTTAGCCATCTAAACTTTCCTTGCAATCAATATATATACTAGGTTTTACATGTTTTATGCAGTGATCCATTTTCCACATATGTCCAAATTGAAAGACAATAATTTAGTAACCAAATTTACAACAACCACCTCCCTCTTCCAATTAGCTCAAGGCCATGTTTTTTTTTTGTTTAAAAATGGGGGTCCGTGTGTTTGCGATCATTGGTTTAACATTTTCTAAAATAATTACAAAATATTTGGAGTAATTAACAACAAGGATGGTTAAAAGTGACGATAATAGTAGGTGGACTACAAGGGATTTGGAAACAATATCTAATGAAACTTTCTTAAGTTCACAAATGTCTTATATTGGCTCTAATTATTGACTATATTATGTCCATGATAATGGTTTTGTTGGTTAAATTAGTTTTAAAAGTAGCCTTGGAGCCAGTGGTTTGAGGAAGCTCTAATAGCACAAAAATAAGTGGGGATATTTTTCTATTTATTCAAACATTATAGTTTGAAATTGAAACTATTAATATAGATGATAAGATAGGAGATCAAATGTATATATTAAAGGTTAAAGGGAGATGGTCTATTTTGACTTGTATGGGATTTTTTACAAGATTTGTTAGTTGAATGATGGCCTTGATTCATTGAATTTCAAGCACATATAGTGCATCAAATACTCAACCAACAATCTATCTCTTTTTGATTGGTTTTTCAAATTAAAGAATGATGTATGTTGACTGTTTGAAGGTAGCTCAAATGGTGCATCAAAACTTCAAATATAAACCTAGATTTTTTTGATTGGTTTGTGAATTTAAAGAGTGATATATGTGAAGTGTTTGAAGCTCCATATATCAACATGAATCTCTATGATTGAATTACATGTAGGATTATAATGGATATTGTATTAAATTCATGAATGAATTGAATGTGGAAAAGTGCTATTGAGCAAAATGGAGAAATTTCTTGTTGGGTTTCAATGTCTTTGTGTGTTCCCATCAAGGGAAAACACCCTTTAACCACTAGTAAGTTGTGCCTGTGTTTTTGTATGTAGGTGTTTTCTATGTTTATGGTGTATGTCTTAGTTATTTAGATGGTATTTTATAACTATAATTTGACTTATTATCTCTTTAGCACACCAAGAAGTTTGGTTGGACGTTCAATGATTGTCTTAAGATTGTTATATCACTTTGCATGTTATTGAGTTTATCTTCAATAAAATTTCCAAAAAGTAATCTATAATCAATAGAAACAATATGTTGTTTAAATTCATGTGACATGACAAGCCAAAAATTGCAAGTATTCTATTCCTAACAATGAAATGAGATGTCACAATAACACTTCTTATGAGATTAAGTACAATATACAATAGAGTATTCATAATACATGCCAAATGATTGCATAGGAAAGAAAACCAAACTAAAAATTAGTAAGACAAATTTTTGGTCAAATAAACACATAATTTGTGCTTCTTTTAACTTTTGTAATTATAATGTAAAGTTTACAAAGAGGAAGTATGTTTAAAGTTGTTCAGATTAAAGAATAACAAAAAAAAACTAACTAATTATTTAATGTATACAAAACTAACTAATTATTTAATGTATATAAAAGAAAGAAATGCATAATAATTAATATTTATCCATTACCTCTATATGTAGTAAGTGTAATAAATAAAACAATATATACACTAAATGTAGAATGGCCTAGGAGGCCATGTTAATTCCTCTTAATTCAAATGGAAAGTGACCACACTCTACTCTTGGTTTACTAATGACACCTTATGGTTTTCAATTGATGGATCCAAATTGTTGAGAGGCATGCCATTTGAACTTAAGAGAGATATGTTATATAAATTGACTGCAAGGATATTTGTATTTGCAAAAAATATCCTAAGTTGTGTAGGTATGATTTTTGAAATATCCTAATCCAAAAAAAAAAGTGTTGTAGGTTTCATCCAAACTTGCGGGGAGATGTCTGGAAAAGTTTTGTAAGATTGTGTTGTAGATTTCATGCTATTCCATGGTAAGTAATTTTACTAGGCTTCACAAGATTGTGTTATAGATTTTGTGCTAGGTTATGATGCAAATTTCTCGCTATGCCTTCGTGAGCTATTTGGCAAGGTTTCATGAGATCAAGATAAAAACATTGTTGATGAGGTGTTGTAGAACCAATGTACAATATGGTCAAGGTTGTAGAAGATTTGCACTAGAATTTGGGGACATTTTCCACACAAGGTTGCGGGGCATTAAATTCATATTATTCTTAAAAGAAAATGTAGATAGAGAAAATAAGACGTTGGATACTTAATCCTTGGGATTATTCTATTTTTTAATGATTAATTTAGGAGAAATATAAAGAGTTAGGTGAATATTCATCAAACCTCTTCGAGGATGAAACCAAAGGTCACTTCACATTGTGTTTATATATGGCTCCTTTTTAATGAAATACTCTTAATATGTGGAGTCATTTGTCTTGCCATGATAGAGGCGAAATTGTCTCTTTTAATAATTACATGATCCTTATAGAAATTACACCAATGGATTCAATCTGATCATGTAATATACTAAAACAAGATACTGAATCCTTATATAATATTTGTGGAAAATAAACACGATCACACAATCACACCAAGTAAGAGAAAGAAGAAAATCAATCACACAACAGAGATATTTTTCCTGGGGAAATCTTGCTGCTAAAAAACCCTCTATCTTTATTGTATAATCAACCAAGGAATCATGAAGCAATACAATGCACTCTTCTCACAAGAGTCTACTGCACTCTACCAACTATCTCACACTGATCCAAACAAAATCGACCAACACTTAGCCAATATACTGCCTCTTCTTAACCTTCCTTGCTTGTGCAATTCTAAGAACAATTGATCCCTATTAATTTGGAAATTAAACCTTCCAAAACTACACAATACATCATGGGAAATCCTATGGTTGTCTAATTGCGCGCCGAAAATTTACTAATAATAAAACTGATAGATAACATCCCTTTAACCTCTATCTCAACTGGGTCTTTATCAGAACTGACATTCATGCAACTATTAATAGTAAATCATCAGTCACTTGAAAAATCACTACATGTGAATTAAATATGATTTAATTCACTTGCCCTCGCTCTAGTGCAACAATCAGTTACAACTAGTTAGATTGACTTTAACTCACTTAATTGAGTTAATTGATTTCTCATGCATTAAACTAATACACTAACTGAAACTTGGACTCTAAAACAAATAGAATCACTCTACATGCCTCACCATCCACCCTTAACTCGAATTTCATGAGCTAACTGAGTCTATCACACTCAGTTAACTATTACAAGTGATTATGAGATAAGATTACAATTTATTGTCCAATTTAATTAAGGGAAAATTAAATTAGACACACATTTCTTGTTGAATTTTCAACACTCCCTCTCAACAAGAAAGGGATTATCAGCTACCTTGATCCTGCTTTTGTGGTATTTGAATTTTCTCTTGGCGAGTGCCTTCTTCAGAATATCTGCATCCTAATCCTCCGTGGGAATGTATTGAAGTAACATAATGTAACTCTAAACACAATCTCTGAGATGGTGGTACCAGATGTCAATATGCTTGGACTTGTCATGGAATACTGGATTAACCGAGAGTTTTATGCAACTTTGGTTATCACAATGTATCACCGTCAAATCCATCTGATGACCAAACAAACCAACATGTATCTTTCTCATCCAGATGGTCTCACATGCCGCTTGAATGGCTTCCATGTACTCTGCCTCGCTGAACTGAGTGCAACTGATTTCTGGTTCCTGCTATACCAGGAAACTGCTGTTGATCCTATGCTGAAGATCCCTCCTGATGTGCTATTCCTGTGTGATGGACTACCTGCCCAATCTGCATTAGTGAAGCCTTGAAGCTTCACTCCCTCTGTCCGTTTGTACCATAATCCATACTCTGTAGTGCCCTTGAGATATATCAAGACATGCTTCCCCGCCTTCCAAAAGAGCTTGGTCGGCTTAAACATAGCTTGAATAAGCTAGTTAACTGCGTAGAATATGTTTGGTTGTGTGTTCACGAAGTACATGAGTGAACCCACAAGATGCCTGTAAACAATAGCCTTCCACTACCTCACTTGAAGTAGCATCCTCCTTCCTCCAATTTCATGCAAGATGAGTATCCATGCGTTTATAGCTCTCCATGTGGAACTTCCTCATAATCTCTTTAACATACTTTCCTTGAGAAACAAATAGCTCCCCATCCCACTGCCATATCTCCAAACCAAGGAAATAGTGAAGGACTCCCATGTCCTTCATCTCAAACTCTCTTGCAAGATATTCTTTGCAAGAAGTTATGAGCTGCTCAACACCTGTCAGAATAAGATCATCAACATAAAGTATGATAATCAAAAGCTTACCATCAACCAAAATCTGGTACAGGTTCGCATCCACTTCACTCTTTATTAAGCCCAACCCAATGAAATAGTTGTCAATCCTGGTGTACCAAGCATGAGGTTCTTGCTTGAGCCCATGTAATGCTCTCTTGAGTCTGCACATATGTGACTCCTTGTCAAAGTTATCAAAACCTTCTGGCTTCTAAATTTACACTTATTCCTCAATAAATCCATTGAGAAATGTAGTCTTTACATCCATCTGATGTATCTGCCACCCCATCTGTGTTGAGAGTGCAAGGATAGATGTAATCGATGAGTACCTTGCAACCGATGCAAAAGTCTCCTCATAGTCAATCCCCTCAACCTGTGAGAATCCTTGGGTTACAAATCTATCCTTGTACTTATCCACACTCCCAGATGCTACCTGTTTCACCTTATAAATCCATCTAGATCCAACCACTGACTTCCCGACTGGTCTTGGGACAACTTTCCATGCGCTGTTCTTGACGATAGAGTCACAATCCTTAACTATGGCATCAACCCAAGTTGGTTGCCGCACTGCTTCCTCAAAAGAGGATGGTTCTGTCACAATACACTTTCTCATAAGAGCCATGTATCCAGTATAACTGTCTGGTGACTGTCTCTATTTGTGCTGTGATGTAGGTGCTCCTACATGTTATGCTGCATCAAGTCTCAATCTGTCAGCGTTTGTGGTGCGCTTCCTACCATGTCTGGTGGTTGGCTCTGCATGAGTGGTTTCTGCCACTCCATGATCCTCCTCATGTGGCTACTCCACATTTTGAGGTTCATACTTTGGAACCAAAAGTTCCTCATCTGCATGCAAATCAAGCTCCCTCTCAAGGGACAATCACATGGCTTTCTTCATCAAATTTTACATTCCGTTTGAAAACTGGCATTCAGTTGTTTGGAAAATACACTCGATAGTAGTGGGGAGTATTAGTGTACCCCACAAATATCCCAATCTCTGCTGTTGGTTCTAGCTTCTTTGGTCACATGGAAATAGATAGATGAGACAAAATTTTTAAAATATGAAACATCAGGTTTCTTACCAGAAAAAGCCTCCTCTGCTGTACTCATTCCAAGTATTCGATGAGGACTAAAGTTTTGCAAAAATACCGCTGTGTTGCATACCTTTGCCCACAGATGCAATGGTAGGCGCTGATCATGTAACATAGCTTGTGCCGCACCCACACTTGTTTTGTTCTTTCTTTGTGCAACCCCATTCTGTTGTGGGTTATGAGGCACAATAAAGTCTCTTTGAATTATTTCTTTGGCACATAAGTACTTGAATTCATTGGAGATGTACTCACCACCATTTTTTCTCCTTAGAGCCTTCACCTGCTTCCTTGTATCTTTCTCAACCAATGCTTTGAACTCACAAAATTTTGAGAACTTTTGATATTTATTTTGCATGAAGTAGAGCCAACACTTTCTAGAAAAATCATCAACAAAAATCACATAATACCCGTGCTTTGCTGTAGAAGCTGTAGAGAATGGTCCACACACATCTGAGTGAAAATTGGCCTTTCTATAATTCCCCATGGTACATCCCTTTCATGTGTCTATCTGCGCAAGCGTACTCTTTGGAAGCCTCGTAGAAATCTGCTGCATGACCTTCAAAGCACTGTGCTGTAGATGGCCAATCTATTGTGCCATAACTCACCCTCATCTCATCTCACCACTCTGCCTGCTTTACTCATCAATGTTGTGCTTCCATGTACATCAAGTTTGTAGAGGTTCTTCATACAAACCCCAATCTTCTTAACCTGTTCTATGGATTTGTAACGAAGGAATGATTTCCCTTCACTGAAAACCACATCATATCCTCTATCCTCCAACAATAACTACTGAAACTAAATTCTTTTTCAAGAATGGTACATGAATGAAATATTTTAATAAGAAAGGTTTACTTGACTGTCTCTGGAAAGTAATTTTTCCAATCCCGGTAGCGCTATACCTTTCGTCATCACCCATATCGATGTGCATCTGAAGATCCTTCTCCTCCAAGCTACTAAAGAGTTCCTTGTCTCCCGTCATGTGGAAAGATGCACCACTATCCAAGTACCACACTGATCCCATCGCACTAGACACCATGCATGCAATGAGTGAGAAGTCCAACATGAACTATGAAGCCAAACCATCACCCGTTGTAGATTTTGAATCCTTCTTGTTGTTGTTCTTCTTCTATAGACAATTAGTGGCATAATTTCCATGCTCGTGACAGTGCAAAAAATTCACTCTAGAAATTTCACGCTTCTTGCCTTCTTTTCCGGTCTCAGATTTAGAATAGGATTTCTTTCCCTTTCCCTTCTTTGGCTTACCATCCAAGGCACAATTTTCCTCATCATTTGTCTTGGATGAGGATCCATCCCGGGTGTTCCACCTGAATTCTTCCTATACCAAATCCGACCAAAGTCGCTCCTAATCTGGTAGCTTCTCCCTCCCATTGACAGAATCCTGATAACTCTGCCAGCTCTTGGGAAGGCCTAGAAGTGCTAGGCTCACTAAGTCATCATCCACTACAGTAATCCCAACACTTCCAAGATCATCTCAGTATTGGATGAACTTGGTCAAGTATTTCAGAATAATGTCGCCTTACTTCGTTTTGATTTTCCTAAGCTTGTCCTTCAGTGCCAATTTTTTGTGGTCACTAATATTCTAAAATAGATCTGTCAAGGAATTCCACATTGCATATGGAGTCACCTTGCCATGGAGACTTGAGACAATGTGATCTCGAACTCACTCTAACAATATCCTCCTCGCATTTGCAACCATCTTTTGCCAAGCATCAAGAAGAGCGGTGTTTTCTGCTGCGGGCCTTGTAATATCAGTGTTAATAAATTATTTCAACGTTGTCCTACAAAACTACCTCCATTCTGTCTTTCCATGCAATATAATTAGAACTGCCCTCGAGTGCATATTCCAATCTTAATCCATTGAAATCCATCTTGATCCGCCTGTCGCACCAAAGAATATTTTTGCAAATTCGAATGTTGTTCAACACAAACTCAATTTATTCTCTACTATAGTGATTTATGGTGCTCTAATACCATGTAGGAATTACACCAATGGATTCAATCTAATCATGTAATATATTAAACAAGATACTGAATCCTTCTACAATATTTGTGGAAAATAAACATGATCGCACAATCACACCAATTAAGAGAAAGAAGCAAATCAATCACACAACACATATATTTTTCCTGGGGTAAGCTTGCTACTCAAAACCCCTTGATATTTATTGTATAATCAACCAAGGAATCATGAAACAATACAATGCACTTTTCTCACAAGAGTCTGCTGCACTCTACCAACTGTCTCACACTGATCAAGACAAAATCGACGAGCACTTAACCAATTTCCTGCCTCTGCTCAACTTGCCTTGCTTGCGCAATTCTAAGAACAATTGATCCCTATTAATTTGGAAATTAAACCTTCCAAAACTGTGAAATACATCATGGGAAATCCTATGGTTGTCTTATTGCACGCCGACAATTTACTAATAATACGACTGATAGATAACATCCCTTTAACCTTTGTCTGAACTGGGTCTTTATCAGAAATGACACACATGCAACTATTAATAGTAAATCACCAGTCACTTGAAAAATCACTGCAAGTGAATTAAATCTGATTTAATTCACTTGACCTCTCACTAGTGCAACAATCAGTTACAAATAATTAGACTGACTTTAACTCACTTAATTGAGTTAACTGATTTCTCATGCATTAAACTAATACACTAACTGCAACTTGGACTCTAAAACAAATAGAATCACTCTACATGCCTCACCAACCACCCTCAACTCGAATTTCATGAGCTAACGGAGTCTATCACACTTAGTTAACTATTACAAGTGATTATGAGATAAGATTACAATTTATTGTCTAATTTAATTAAGGGAAAATTAAATTAGACACACATTTCTTGTTGACTTTTCAACAATCCTTAGAGCTTCTTTTCCTTGCAATATGAAGCACATGAATTATTCATTGGCACCTCTTTTTTTTCCTTCTTCCTTCCAACCCCTACTTTATTTTTAAACCATAATGATAATTTTTGGAGAATTGGTAACTTTGAAAGATCAAGCCACCAGAAACACCTATTTCATAAATGCCACATATAGGCCAGTACAACATGTCTCCAGAGATTTGAACCCACACGATTGGGAAATAAATTGTTCGCCAAACCACTCGAGCTAATATCCTTTGACCCCCACAACCCCTATTTGTTTGAATGGGTGTTGAGATTCATTCATTTCCAGTAAAGATACAACCTACAAGGACTCTTAGAAGCCCTAATATGCTTTGTAAAAGTGTTTGGTTTTATCAATTGCGGTCTAACTCTTCTATATTTTGAATTCTTTGATAGGGATTCCACTATACAATTTTTGGTGAGATAGTAATTTTTTATTGTATTTTTTGATTCAATACTTTGAAAAATCCCATGGACTTGGGATTGTGCAGACTTAACAACTCAAATAAATCCCTCTTTGATTTGAACAAAATTAACCTGAAAATATCCTAAAAAAAGAAAGAAGAAATAAGTAATCAAAACGTAGAACATTTAGACTATGTTGTTACTTATCTTTGCGATGTGGTCTTTTCAATGTTGGTTTGCTATTGGATACTACCATCCTAGATCCATCTTAACTCCATCTATACCAAAAAATGAGAGGGATCACATCTATTTTCACTCTAAAAGAGGTTTGCATTTTAAGAGACTAGATCCTTCTCTGCGCTTGGTAGATCTAGAGTTAAGATGGATCTAGGCTAGTTTAATTTCACCCTTTAAATAGGCTATATTCCACATGAATACCATGGGTAAATAATATGGGTGAATACCATGCAATTCTCTTTATTTTAACACTATTTTTTATTATTTTTATTTTACTTTAATTGAGTAATTTTTTTTTTTCACATAGGGTCATTTTTATTTTTAGGGTTAAACAACACATTACATTACATTACAACGTCTTTACCATACTGGGATGGAGAGTTCCTCTCGACACAATTATGTGGTATTTTTGTTATTATTGTCTTTTCTACATCGTAACCATGACTAATGGGATTTAGGTATCAAGCATATAGACCACATGGTAGGTATCATGTTCATAGCTTCAACCAAATATCCTTATTCATATAAATTAGAATTAGGGGTAGAAAGAATGGATATCTTGCATTCTCATTGTGAAAAGTTTTTTACAAAGAGAGAAAATGATTATTGTTGTTTTGATATGATATGATAGTAGGAATATATTTTCATATATTAACTTTGCTTCCTCCTCGGATGCCTTCATGAGTAGAGTTCAATAATATCCTCCTCGGTGAAACTCTAGGGAATACCCTTAAGATACAAAACCTTCAACGATATTGCATGTATCATCATTGATGCTGACCAATTGAGGAATCCATTGTTATATGTAAAAGGATTGTGGAGAAAGGATTCACAAGTGAAATTAGAAGGGATTGGAACCCCTTATTACCATGGTAAGAAAAGAATAAAATCCTTATTATTTTTCTTTCTCTCTTGTTCTTCCCCTTGTAAGGATCATTTCTGCCAATAGATGTCTACGTGGTGAGCCAAATTACAATCACATCTACACCTCCAACTATGTAATATACATAAGGTCTCAATTTCATGTGTATGTATCTAGTAGTATACATATACAAATACTACCATGTGATACCATGTGATACCATGTGATGTAGAGAGTTCCCTACACACTAGAAGCCCTAGTAGTTTGTTGAATTATCTATTGGATCCCTCAAGTGCCTTCTTTGAAGCTCGGGATTTGGAAAAAAATTCTTCTATGGAAAAATTGGTAGCATGAGAGGACTAGAAATGAAGCATTTTAAAGAGTGGTAGGAATAAATTTGATCTTAACTATGTTCATGGTGGGAAGAATGGACATGAAGCAAAGACTTGTAGGATTTTATGAGATAATATCAAAGACAAGAAGAAACCAAATGAATAGAAAGGAAAAGCTCCAATGAATTTAGTCTGTCATTTATCATTGAAATATTGACATAAATGAATACTTGTTCAAAAGTTAATTACCTTTTGAAGATATGTTTGGTTACTTGACACTTAAAACTCGTGCAAATTTCCACATGAAATTCCAGAGAGATTTCTTTGAAGAATTGAATGAAAGTGTTGAAATTGCACTAAAATTGGTAGATTGTTCCAATTTAAAACCTAAAGGAATTGGCACCATAAAACACACATATTGCTTGGATTCCTAGATTTTATTTTGCATAATGTTCTTTATCTTTCTAATTTGAAAAGGAATTTATTGTCTCTATTTCAGATTTGACAACAACGCTATTCAATTCACTAAAATGAGTTTAGTCCGTCATTTATCATTGAAATATTGACATAAATGAATATTTTTTCAAAAATTCATTACCTTTTAGAGATATGTCTGGTTACTTGACACTTAAAACTCATGCAAATTGCCACATGAAATTACAGAGAGATTTCTTTGAAGAATTTAATGAAAATGTTGAAAGTGCACTAAAATTTGTAGATGGTTCCAATTTTAAACCTAAAGGATTTGACACCATACAACACACATTGCTTGGATTCCTAGATTTTATTTTTCATAATGTTCTCTATATTTCTAATAAATATCTGTTGGATCCCTTAAGTGCCTTCTTTGAAGCTCAGGATTTGGAAAAACAATTTTCTATGGAAAAATTGGTAGCATGAGAGGACTGGAAATGAAGCATTTTAAAGAGTGGTAGGCATAAATTTGATCTTCACTATGTTCATGGTGGGAAGAATGGACATGAAGCAAATAATTGTAGGATTTCATGGGAGAAGATAAAAGACAAGAAGAAACCAAATGAATAGAAAGGAAAAGCTCCAATGAGTTTAGTTTGTCATTTATCATTGAAATATTGACATAAATGAATATTTGTTCAAAAATTCATTCTTTTGGAGATATGTCTGGTTACTTGACACTTAAAACTTGTGCAAATTGCCACATGAAATTAAAGAGAGATTTATTTGAAGAATTGAATGAAAATGTTGGAAGTGCACTAAAATTTGTAGATGGTTCCAATTTTAAACCTAAAGGAATTGGCACCATATAACACGCATTGCTTGGATTCCTAGATTTTATTTTGCATAATGTTCTCTATATTTCTAAGTTGTAGAGGAACTTATTGTCTTTATTTCAGATTTGACAACAAGGCCATTGAATTCACATTCTCAATGGAAAATTTGAAATAAGGAGGTCCCTTGACAACATGGTTTTCATGATAGGATGATAAATTGTTGAAGCTAAAAGGAATATCTGCAAAGGCACAAAATTCTGCATATTTCTCACCATGATGAAGGTACATTTTCATCTAGTTTCTTATGGCGTGCTATATTTAGTCACATCAATTATGGAAGTCTTTGTGTGTTGAAGAAAAATGTTGTTTATAGTTTCCCACCATTCCATGGAAATTGAAGCACTATGAGGCTTGTATCCTTGGACAACACAACACACAACATTTTCATGATTTCATTTTGAGTGTACGTAAAAAGCTACAACTGATACACTAACTTTTGTGGCCCCATGCTTGTTCCATTTCCCTTTGGTAATAGATCTGTCACAACTCTTATAGATGAGTACACTAGGATTTGCTGGGTTTATTTGTGGAAATAGAAATCCCAAACACTTGAAACATTAAAAAATTTTCATCTATGGATTGAAAATGAAGCTCAATCTCATATTGGCACACTTTTTATCGATAATGTAATGAAATACACCAAGTGAGTTTGAAAGCTATCTTTTCCAACATGGGATCAAGTATCAAACCACTATTTCACACAATCCTCTATAGAATGGCATAGGAAAAACAATGAACATGACACTCTTGAACATGGTATGTTCAATGTTTTTTTTAATGAATGTGAAGCTAATGTTTTGGGTCAATGTAACTCTGTATAGTATATGTGAAAAATAAGTACCCATTTCATGCTGTTGGGAACAAGACTCCATATGAAATGTGGTATGGCTGCATTCCTTTTTTTAGACATTTTAGGAGTTTTGGTTGCACTTGCTACACCTTAATTCCTAAGGAGAAAAAAAATAGATTTGGTCTAAGGAGTTGAAAGTGCATCTTCTTGTGGTACTCAAATACCACATGGAATATCATATTTATGACGAGATCAATAGGAAGTTCACTATTTCTGTAGATGTGATTTTTCTTGAATCCACTAAGAATGACAAAACTATTGAGCAAGAGATTAAAAATCTGGATACACTCACTCATGTAATGACATATCATGAGTTTTATGATGAAATTACACATTTTTAAGTGGGAATCCCTATCATGGATCAATTTCTAGAATCTCCATTTTAAGTGCCGTCTTCCTCTCTTAAAGAAAATCCATCCACATCATTTGAATATTAGGTTCGATTGGAAAAATGCGATTGGAAGGATTAACCACCAAACTTGCAGTTGATAATCCAACATATTCTAATTCAATGGAGCAACTTGGACCATCCTAGAAATTTCCACCAAAGTGGCTCATTAAGACACTTGAAAGTATTCACCATGATGATGTTCGAAAGACAAGAACTAGAAGTTATACAATATAAGATGATGGACGTGGCATATATATTTTAGATTTAGGTAATGTAAATGATATAAATGTTTCAAATCATTGTGAATTGAATTTATCTACTAACATTAAACTAATTTCATTTGAAGAAGCTACTTCTCATGATGAATTGAATGAAGAAGCTGCTTCTCATGATGAATGGAAAGAAGCCATGAAAGAGTATGATGCTATCATCAAGAATGGGACATGGAAGTTGGTGGATCCTCCATTCCAAACAAAACCAATTGGTTGTAGGTGGGTCTAAAATAACAAGTACAAATTAGATGGCTCACTTTACATGCATAAAGCAAGGCTTGTTGTGAAAGGATTTGTAGAGAAATATGACATAAACTATGAGGATACTTTTTCCCTCACATCAAAATGGGCTACCATTCATGCATTGTTGGATTTGGTAGCAAAATACAGATGGGCAATTCATTATATGGATGTGAAGGAAACCTTATTGAATGGAGAATTGAAATACATTGTCTACATGTCTCAACCAACAGGGAGTGATATGAAGGGTCAAGAATAGAAGGTGTGCAAGTTCATCAACTCTTTGTATGGCCTAAAGCAAGGACCCCACACATGGTATGGAAAGTTAACTAAGTATATTTTGAAAATAATTTTTAATCATATTAATCTTGATGTTGAAACTTTGCTTATCAAGTAGATAGGAAATATTTTTGTATATCTTCTGGTGTATTCAGATGATCTTTTGATAATAGGGAACAATGAAGTATATATTGCATCCATAAAGAAATAATTGAAGAAGGGTTATGAGATGATATACAGGGGACTACTTTTTGTATTGAATCAAATTAGAATCCAAAGAATGTATTCATTTCCCAAAAGAAGTACACAGAGAATTGTTGAAAAACTTTGGCATGGATAATTGTAATCCTCTTAATACTCCAATGGATAAAAATATAAACCTTATATTAGATAAAGGGGATGAATTTCAGGATGTAACTAAAAATAAACATATGGGGATTTTTATCCACCTTACTACTACTAGCCTAGATATTTCATTTTCCGTTAAGATTCTTTCCATGCTCATGCAAAAACCTTTTGAAGGACATTTGTATGTTGCAAAGATATTTTTAAGGTATTTGAAGGGAACTCAAGACTTTTCACTGAAATACTATAAGGTGGATGATTTCACACTATTTGGGCATCTATATTTATACTTTTATGGGGATAAGGAGAGTGGAGTGTCTACTCTATGATACCTCGTGAGTCTTGGATCAACAAGTATCTCTCGGAGATCATGCAAATGATTTGTTCCAATAAAAAATGGAGATTGTGTGGCTCAAGAGGATAATGGAGGATTTACATAAGAAATAGGTGGATACTACTCCACTCCTGATTGATAACACTTATGCAATAAAGTTGGCCAAGAATCCTAGTTTCCCTGATCCAACCAAGCATATCAACACAAAGTGCCATTTGATTTGACATCATGTAGAGGCCAAGACCTTTTAGTTGATGCATTATTCCACAAGTGAGAAAAGTGTAGACACCTTCATTAAAACAATTGGAATAGAAAAAAATGAAAAAGTTCATAAAGATGCTTGGAATTACAAACAACTCTTTAGATTAAGGGGTGGATGTTGGATACCTAATCCTTGGGATCATTCTATTTTGTAATAATTAATTTTAGAGAAATATGAAGAGCTATGTGAAGACGAAGAGCCATTAAACTTCTTGGAAGATAAAAACAAGAGTCACTTCACATTGTATTTATATATGATTTATTTAATAAAATATCTTAATCCATGAAGTTATTCATCCTGATCTAATAGAAAAAAATAGAGTTGTGCCTCGAGGATGAACTTGTTGTCATACCAATTGATATGGGCCATAGGCCCATATTGAGAAGGAAGACAAAATGGAAAATTAACAAGAGATATTTTAGTTGAAGAAGCACTTATGATTTGCCATTATTTCATTTTTGTATTTATAATGTAAACTTTATATGGAAGGGGTTTGGTCAAAGTTGATTAGCTTAAAGAGTAACAAACTTATAACTACTTTCTTAAAGTGCATAAACGAATAAAATGCATAATAGTTATATCTAATGATTTCTCTTATAGGTTATAAGTGCATGTCATGAAATGATATATACAATAAATGTGAATTGGCCTAGTGGTTGCATCAATTAATATAATAATAAAGAACACAACAGAATCTAAATGATAACCATTTGGAAAAATTATTGACCCTAGGCACAATATCCGTACAATTTTAAATCAATAACTAGCTTGGAAATATTATTGTCCACAAGCACAAGATCTAACAATAACCAACTTGACTTATATATCAACTATCAAGGCATTGAAACTTGTGGCTATATATTAAAACATGTACTCAATGATTACACCGCATGTTCATATTCAACTTTTCTATTATGAAAGTTATGACACTACATGTAAGAAATGACTATCCTAATATTTGAACCTTCAAGCTTTCACTGCGTTTGTATTTCCAATGAGAAAATCAGATGGTACTACCACACATTTAGTTACACATATTAACCAAGATTTCAAATAATCCCATTGAAATACATCCCCTTGACTATTATTCATTATCACATTTACATGACCATGTGCTTATATTCATTTTTTTCATTCAAAATTATTCACTCATGTATCGTCCAGCAGAATCACTTAATAAAACCTGAAACCTGAAACCCTTTGTGTGGAACAATCCATCTTTCATAAAACAACCTAATATATATTTTTAATAAAAAAAAAAATGGAAGTGGATGGTGATTACATTCTTGTTTTTTTTTACTCAACGTTATTTCTTTTTTAAGAACGAAAAATAGGGGGCAGGAGTTTAGGATCCTTGAAGCCTATCGTACAACATACTACACTAACCAATGAGTAGAAACTTTAATTGATAACATTAAAAATATTGAAAGTCCAAACATATATGGTTTAAAGAGAACATGATGTAACTGTCAAATATTGTAGTGGACCTTGGATATACAACACTTAATCAATGCATCAAACAATGTTTTCCCTGACGATAATCTTTTCATTAGAAAACATAACAATTATATTTTTCTACCCCAATTTCAATGATAAGAATACATAATCTATCTCAATTATAATATCATAACTTTGCATACCAGAGCTCAAGATAAAGGCCTTATTACGAGGATGCATGAAATATTTTAATATTGCTTTGATAATTTCATCCATCTCGAATAAAGCCCAAATTTTGATGTGAAAAGGATCAATTGAATCTAATTTATTTCAGATGAAGAAATAATAAGAATGGATTACTGATTTAACAATGTTGGCAAGTGGCACATAATTATGTGAAGTGGGACATAATTATGTGTTATAATCTTAAAAATCAATTAATAGTTGTAAATAATTAATCCTAGTAGGAATTTTTTTCCTTATTTAAGAGCTACTAAATCTCGTACTAATTTTTAATCAAATTTTCTTTGATGGCGTTAACCTCAATAAATACATGTTCATAGATGGATGAAGTGAGATTCACACCACTTGTACATTCTTGAATATTCATTACTCATTAAGGGGGTTGTGGTCTTGCAGATCTTTACTCTAAGTGGTACATATGAGACTCTAAGAGTGTCCACTTTAACATTGTGGGAGTGCATTTGTGAGGGATGACAATGTAAATTGGTATTGGAGGTTGGAAAAGGGAACCCAAAAATATGTGAGGGGATAACTTGAAATGGAAAGCGAAAAACTTGTGTGAAGGAATGTGTGAAAGGTAAAGATTGAAATAATCCTGGAATTTTATGTAAAAAAAAGGAGTCTAGAATTATGTGTAAAGTGACGAGCTTGGAATTATTTTTGAAGCATTGATAAAATGCACTATAACAATAATGTCTTGTTACACATTGATTCTAGCAAAAGGGAAAATAGGATTTGTACTACATACTAGTATATGCACCTTGTAACATTATGAATCCCTAGTGCTTTAGAGCTAACACCCACTTGTAAAATCAATACCCTTGCTTAAGGGTGTTATTTTTAAAGAAATCCTATGATTGGATGGTAATTTATTTATTAGTAATTGGGATTTGCAACTTGTTAAGATGAATACATCTTGGAATTTTTATATAATAATTTCTTTTTTAATGAAATTTAATTAGCTAAAAGTATTTCTAAAATCCTTGATGAGTTATTTAATAAAATTGATTGGTTTACATGTTAAATAAATAGAATGCAACTTTTGATTCATACATTTCACAGGGTAATCCCTATTCAAGAAGTAAAATCATTGAGATATAAACCACCAAAGAACTTTATGAGAGGTCAATGAAGGTTAACCTAATTATCCAAAAAGAGCCTTAGTATGAATATTTGAAATATTTCTTAATATGCAAGAATAAAAATATTGTGAGTGATTAGTAGCAATATAATTCCCACGAGTATTATGTTGGAATTTATCAAAAATGGCTTTAAATGCAAATTGAGAAATTCCACTTTAACCTTGAAGTTTCATAGAGCTATTCCCTATAATATCTTAGCCTTAGGATGAAATTGAAATATAAGTTACAATATAATATTAATTTCACTCGAAATAATATGTTGGAAATTACTAGAGGAAATGAAGGATACTTGCAAGAAATGACACATAACAAAAAATAGAAACAAGACGAACTAAAGGAAAATATAACAAAGGAAATATAATAGTGCATAGAGGTTGCTTGTTCATCCTTTAGTGGGTCCTACTCAAAGCTTCTATAGGGAACCTATAAATACTTCCTAGATCAAGATATTTGAAATTACATTTTTTTTCACTAAAATATTAATCCATATCAATAATTCACCATCCACAAGTTTGAATTCACTAGCTCTAGTAGAGTTCTAAATTATAAGAAATATAAAGACTAAGCTAAGGCTAATCCCTAGCTCTTATTTATGCAAAAATACTCCATTAAACAACCCTTCAATCATCCATTTATTAAAGAGATATTTTCCTCAAGATTCCTATAATCACAGGCCTATGTTCTAGTGATCAAATCCCATGCATATTGACCCTCCTAAATTATAAGTTTGAGTTCAGATGATGTTGATTTTTTGCCTTGGGTCATTGGAGGCTTAGCATGTATTGGAGGTTGATGAGGGGCCATAATCCTCCTATTCTCTTGTCTAGATGTTGGTGAAGGATCACATTAAAATTTGACTACATGAGCCATGTGTTTTTACATCCTTAGACATGCACGGAATTATCAAAACCATAACTAAAATAATATACATCACACACTAAATCATCAAAATAATCTCATTAATAGTAAATTTGCAAAGAAATTTAATATATTTGATTAATAATGGAAAAAATAGGTCTTATGGAGTAGAAAGGAGGTCACAACATCTTAAAAATGGGCTTCAAGTTACATTAGTAAGGAGGCCCATCACTTATCTCTACCTTCAATGTTTCTATAAATTTGTATTAGAAAACAATACTAGTCGCCTATCAATTAGGAAGGACCCTATAGATATAATTCTTAAACCATGGTAGAGATTTAAATCTTAAGAAAAAATACAAATTGAAGGAAACATATTATTTAGGGAAAGCACTCCCAACATAGACAACAATATAATAAGCGTGTTGTTGTAACAAAAGATGTTAGGAAAAAAGTTACAATAGATCTAAGATATAAAAGTGAAGTTAATGGAAAAAATAAATATAGAAACACATTTTCTTGTCTTTGCAACCTACTAAGGAAATGAAAAATAGAGACACAAATTCAACTTTAAAGATAAGCTCTACTAATGCAAATCAAGGAAGGTATAAATCATACCTACAAATAGAGAAGAAGATATAGATCAACTGCCTAGTGGAGTCACCAATTCATTGGTGGATTTTTGTCACAAGGGTTAGGAAAAACTCTTGGTGGTTGCGAATCAAGCAATAGAAAAAATGGAAACTAAAATAGAATTAGAAACAATAACAATGTTCATGCAAGTAAAACACTAGTTAATAAGAATTACAATAATCAACTATGCAAAAGAAAATGCATTCAGCATGGGTAAGGAAATAAAATAATGAAAACAAGGACACTTGTTTTATTAAGTGGCTGGTTGCATGTGTATTAGAAAAAAATTCCATTATTCTAATAAATGTTTGGTATAATGTGTTTACATAGGATATTTTTGGTCTAATGTGTAAGCATACTAAATGCATTATATTTACTAGTATCATTAATTTAATGTTCAATATTTTTGTAATTAGGACTTGGTTGATGAGTGACATGTGTTCTATCTATGATTACACCTCACTACAATGTTAACTTATGAGAGAAGGTTTATAAATGAGAATAAGTCAGAGAGGAACCGTGCCAATCATATTTCAATCAACCATCCATTCAATTCCCACTACATCCTAAGTCATCAATTTGTGATATCTATATTAGTTATTGGCATGCTTGGGATGAAAAAAATGATATAGAGGTTGGTATGGATGATTTTTTGTGGGATACCTGTGCCTTGGAGGTTAAACACATTCCATTAGTTAATGTTATGTATTTCATAAGAGACAAAGGCATTAGTATGAGTAGAAGATTGAAAAAAACATTTAATATAGAGCCTTAGTCCACCTAAATGAGTCAATAAAATAATCTCTATAATATTAATAATTAGTGCGATAAATGGAGTAGTAATTTTACTAGTGTATCAGTTAATGAGTGCATAGGTAGAAGTATCTAGTGGGTAGAATAACTTGTGGTGGAGGATGCAAAGGAGCATATTCCTTAAACATCTCATTATTGTAATATAGAGTAGATGAAGAATATGGATGAGCACATATCACATACTTGTCACTCCTCAACCAACACCCTTTAGAGTAAAACGGGGATGCCAAAAATATGACAAATAAATAATGTCAAGCTGTGGGGAAGGCTTTTATATATCACTACAAGCTTAAGATATGACATGATCACTCTAAGTTAAACTAGGTCCCCTTACCAACACATGAACCAATATTTGCAAATAGTAAACAAAATAATTGGACAATTTAAATAGAATCCTATAATAAATAACATGTGCATTAAATTTTTGTGAGAGGTAGTTTGAATGCTTTAGACTAATAATGTTAGTTCCACCCATGTTAGTTCAAATCCTTATTAACTCTAATGGGAAATTGAAATCGCTGCACACAAAATTGGGGCTTATAATAGCATAATGTAGGATTGAATTTGAGTCATGTGGGTGAGATTATACCCAATTATTGATTCCCCTAATCTGGTAATTCCTACAAAAAAAACATGTGTATTAAATAAGACAAAAATTGAACTATAATAATCAAAAGCTAACAATAATATTACCCCTCTCATATAGTGGCTTGGCTAGATTAAATAGGATGTTATAACACCGTCACCTATCTGTCCTTGAATACATATATTGTACAATATTTAGGACATAAGTAACTAAACTTACCTAACATAGCCAAAAAGTATACACCCACCTACCTACATAGATACCCTAGTGGGTGCTCTTGGATAACATCTATGGGCCACATATGTACATATGCATTCTAGTCATAAAATTAGGATTGTGAGAGTCAAATGCCAACAAGTCATTGGAAAGCTCTTAAAAATACATAAAATACATTTGAAGCAAAAAGTAAAATATTTTTCCCCTTAGAATTGCTACAATAATGATCCAAATCCATACAAAATTATCATAAAATGATATCAGGTCACCTAACCGATTTGGAGTTGTGGAAAATAATGTCTATATAATACATCATAGGGAAACTAATGCTCTAATTATTCAAATTATTATGTGTGGGTATTGCAATTACAAGGCAAAAACACATAACCACCTCTCATTCGAAAGAATGTAATCTCAACTAGGCCCTAGTTAATGGGAAGCCACTGAGGTTGATAATATTTACTCTGACATGTCTCTACATATATGCTTGTTGAATATATCATACAACACTAAGAAGCAAACTAAAGAAATGGTGAAAATGTTTCCCCATCCTAGATATCCTAGCGATGAAATAAAATTTCTTCCCCCCCTGGACCTCCCAATAGATGAGGACCATGATCACAACGATGGATAAGTACACAAATACATTTGTGTTCCCCTTAAAGGGGTTATCCTGCTCAAAAAATTTGAGGAAGAAAACATACCCCTCTTCCTTGTTTAGAGCTTCCACACACATACAAAATTATATGGGTCAACCTATTGCTACTATCACTCTCCTATATATATATATATATATTTTAATTTTTAATTTTTTTATTTTGGCGTAAAATACATGTAAAACTAACTAATGTACTAATTTTACATAAATTCACCATCAATGGTGTGCCAATTCACATAAATGCACCATCAAGGGTTCCCTACAATTTATTTAGCACTCAAAACACTCTAGTGTACTATAAATACAATCATGATGTACTTATTGATTAGTTTATACACCAACTAGTATGATACACTTTTAAAATTACTAGTGGTTCAAGGCGTTTCCTAAATATTAATTCTCCCACTGGGATATTTTCTTTTCAATGCACAAAACAAAATAATGCATTGTGAATGGTGTGATTATTAATTAATAAATGCATTGAATAGTTCAATAAATTTTAATAATATTATTGGTCCACCATGTGGTCTAAATATCAGTGCCACACATTAATACACAAAATTGGCCAATAGGATAAGTACTCCTACTTAGATCACTAAACAATGTTTTAATATTCTACATTATTCAATGCACTAATAGGAAATAAAAACCTCATTAATTATGAGCTTAATCATCTAAAGTAGCATTGAAAGAGGTGCTACTATTACACAACAATGCATCACATGTCTTATAGAAAGAAAAAAATAAGATGATAGTCCACCATCTAGGCACAATAACAGTAGCATGACACATTACCTTGATAGGATAAAATGTGATGGTGTGCCTATCATTAATATATGCATTATCATCACTCAATGTAATTACCAAACATACATGTGTGTTGTGCATTATTTTCAATATAACACCTTGCTCAATGCATTGAAGAACATGATAATTTGCACATACTTCATAAATCCTATCAATGAGCTTATAATGATTAGGAGTACCACCTGTAGATGTATCTTATGTAGGCACTCAATGTTGGTGAGAAAAAAAAAATGTCATTCAAATCCCCTTAAGTGTGGATCACTAGTTTAAATCACTAAATTTATTAAGAATGACATCCATATATATAAAAAACCATCTTTTAAACTTTTCCACAATTTTCTTTTAAAAAATCTACAATAAACATTATATAACAAGAGCAACATGGTGGCATGTCACTGCTCATTTGGATACATGATTCGTGTGCATGTAGTTTTTAGTTTATTTAGTTAAAATGTTATTTGTGAAAAGTAATATGGACTTATAGCTCAAGCTCATATATACAACGAAATTTTAGGACTAACTGATTTATAAAAACAAAGATAAAATAAGACCAAGTATTTTGAAACTAACTCCAAACTATTCCATTTTAATTTGTAATTTCAAAGTATTGAATCTTAATTTCTAAGTGTATTTTTATAGATTATTGTTAATTAAATAAAAACACGAGGTTTTGATAATATTCTTTTTTTTTCAAGCTCAAGTTATTTTTATTGGTATTTATTTACATGGAATGGGAAAACACATTTTTTTTGCAAAAAATACTTTTAGCCAGGTCTTTGCAAAATGACAATTGTGTCTTTGTTTTTTTATTAAAATAGGGAAAAACATTAGAGTACTTTGTTTTCTTGTGTACTAATATTTACAGTTATTATTTTGATATAAAAGTTATTTTTTAAAACAAATGAGTAAATAGTTACAACAGTTTGACTTTTTTTTCACTTTTCATGAGATCAACGAACAAGAATAGACATGAGAAAAGTGTTTTTGCTGGTTATTAGTGTCCAGGAGTTTTATTTTCTATGTGACAGTCTCAACCAAGGTTCTAGTATGAGCTCAATTATAAAAATAATGTACATATGTTGTAATATTTCGAACAAAAAAAGGACAGTGAGTCTGAGGACATGGATTGTAGAGCTAGGAATGCATAATTCTTGGTAGGCATGATACACTTTATTATGCAAATAAGAGATCTAACCTTGATGATAAGCATTAAAGGCTTAGTGGTCCATGACGTAAAGGAGATGGTTCCTGAAATTTAATGGTCTGAGGAAATTTCCAGGCCCATGCTTATTTGAGATAATACAAGGAGAAAAGGCAACATAATTTATGGAGTGATTGCAAGGCAAGCATGTAGTAGTAATTAAGGGAAAAGAAGGTATGACAACTATTTCCAATTAATGGTTATGTTGTATTATCATTGTAATCAATATAGATAAATAACAATTGCAATATGTGTTCTTTTGAATATATCTGTGATGCAACTGTGAACCGATATTTTCCTGGTTTGTATATTGATTGTGGTTATGATTATGCATGGATAGATGTGTCCTATGCTTTTATGAAAAAGAAAATAAGTTGATATAGTAAACACTAGTAATTACATAGTGTCTGAAGTTCAGACTAAAGAAGACTCACATAACATTTTTTCCTAAATTCTTAATGAGATCATAAATAATTCAATAAATGAAGTTAAGGACCTCAACGATCTATTCGTATTACAAAACAAGGTCAATTAGAAGAATTGGGTTTTGAGACCCTTTGTATTAATATACAAATTTATAACAAAGACACTCTGTTTGATAGAGTTGATCAATGTGTAAATCAAGATATATGTTTACACAAGCAAAGGAACTCTGCTCCGACACCTTGTTTCATTTTTTAAGGAGCTTGACACAAGATAAGGAACTATGCTCTAGAGACCTTGTTTCATTTTTTAAGGATCTTGACACAAACACTGTCCTGACAGGGGAATGATATGCAGAAGATGAAGCAAATGTTCTGGGGCCGATTATGTATTTTTATCGTACTTCCATAGGATTTAGCCTTTATTGTGCACGAGACACAATTCCTGCCACAAGGAGCTTGGTAATGAGGGTCACAAGCCCCTGTCAATAACCAAATGCCCTGACTACCCATGAGCAATCTCGAGGAGCAGTTGAGAGAGTTCATGAGCATCTTAAGAGATGTAGCAGTACCTATGCCACCATGTGAGGAGTTCCCTACCTGAAGGCAGAGAAGCGCCACAGGATAGTAATTCCTCAATGTAGCTATCATTCAAGCTCAGAAGGGGTAATGTCGTGGAACGTCTTAGTATGACTTCGACAAAGTGGTGAGGTGCTGATTTAGATCTACAAGTGGAATGAATCCATTAGAGCATGCCACAATCAAGAGGACTAGATCGAGGTAGTTCATGCAAGAATACACTTGGTCTTTGGGGAGAGTGAAGAAATGTCGACTAAAGTCTTTACGCTGTGTAGAGCCAAAGGACCATGATGCAACCATTCTTGAATAATAAAAAAGGATGTTCAGTGTGGAGCAAAGGGACACAATGTTGAATTTGTAAAATGAATTGGATAAGGTTTATCCTGTTGTAGCTAGGACCGTGGGCAAGAAAAATTCTAATTTGGGTAGTGAGATTATCCTATTGTGTGATTGGACATTGAAGATTGATTACCTTCAGGGTTCAAACAACGAGGTGTGTAACAAAGAGTTGGGGGTAGGTAGTAATAGTTGGATAATAACATAAGAAAAGTGGTAGCTAAATCCACTTAGTCAAATTTCAGGAGTTCGGACCCTATGCACTCGTAGTCACCTCGTGTTGGTAGTCATGTGGTTGGAAGGTTGAGCAGTAATGATGTTAGAATTTTTTTATACAAAATGTTTCTGGATCCGATCTCCAACTTAATTCTTGAAAAAATAAAAAGAGTGTTTATGGCTCTTGTTTTTATACATTTTACAATTCACAAAATAAACAAAATCTTTCTTGCAGTCCTGATAACAGGAATGAAAATTATTCCGCGAATTTTAAAATTATATGTTTCATATCAAAATATTACAAAACAAATAAATAAAGAAGACTAGATTTTTGGTAACTGATTCTCAAAGTGCGAAAACTACAAAATTACTGTCCATACTGTGAGCGATATATATATATATATATATATATATTGGACCTATTGTACAGTCGAGAGGTCGGACAATCGAGTGTTTTTGTTGTTGTTTTATGATTCATTTATTCTATCGCGACCCCGACTATGGAATAGTGGGGTGGTTTCATTACACCTGGTAGTTTGACAGACGGAAAATGCCGAGGTTGGGAGGTCGCCTAGTTTTACAATCGGGCAATGCTGAGGTTGGGGGGTTGGATAATTTGACAGTTGGGAAATGCTAAGGTAGGGAGGTTGGGTTGATTATTTATAAAAAAATCCCAGTCACTCCATGTTGCAAGTCAGGTGGTTGGAAGGTCGGGTAGTTAGAAATTACAAGAGGGGATTTTTTTACTTTTATTTTTATTGGGCCGATCGAATAGTCAGGAGGTTGTACAGTCGAGTTTTTTTTTCTTTATGATTCATTTATTGTATTGAGACCTCAACTATACCATGGTCGGGTGGTTTCATTAGGTCCGGTGGTTTGACAGTCGAGAATGTTGCGGTCAGGTTGTTTGACATTCAGGAATGCTAAGTTCGGGAGGACAAACTAATTATTTATAAAAAAAAAATTGTAGTCAACTCGAGTTGCTAGTCGTGTGGTCAGAAGGTCATGTAGTCGGGAGGGTGTATTTTTTTACAAAATTTTTCTGGATCCAAATTGCGACTTAAGTCTTCAAAAAATAATTTTTTTTTTTAAGGATTTTGTTTTTATTCGTTTTGTGACGCACAAAAGAAAAAAAATCATTGTTGTAAATCTAATAACAAGAATTCAAATTATTCGGTGAATATTTAGATTATAAGTTTCATAGCGAAAAATTTCCGAACAAAGAAATATAGAAGACTATATTTGCCTTTGTCCAAGAGGCTATGAAAAGAGTTTATCGTGTTCACACTGGAAATTAATTTTATGACTTTCAAGTCAGCTATTGATATCATAAGTCTATATGTTATGTGACACTATAAAGTATTTCTATAATTTCGGCGAGTGATTCTCAAAGGCCATATTTCCTGTTTGTTTGTCTCTACATTTATATCTAGCAATATATTTGTACATTTATTTCCATTTGATATCAATAGGATTAAATAACAATAGTTCTCTAGTTACAATTGTATTAAGAGCTAAAAACTTGAGACAAATGAATACAAGAACATAGTGTGGAAAGGAAACACAGATGGTCAATCTATTTTAGATGCTTATGCTGAAACAACATATTGCAGCTCTTATATGACAAAAATGGATTGCTCTATGACAATTGTATTTAAAAACATTAAAGAAAAAATTGTATATCCAATGGAGACAACAAAATAGAAGCTTTTCGGAAACTTGGAAAAACATCCCTAAATATACAATAAATGTCAAGTGGACAAGCAATGCACATTGTTTTGTGTTTGTCTTTGTATTCAATTTCTAGAAAAATAATTCTCATGAACGCTGCTCGAGCTGGAAAAGAAACATATGTTCTAAAAATACCTATTTTGTTAGAGCATCGACCTAATAAATCTAAGTTCTCTAGTTGCAGTTGTATTCAAAGCTAAATACTTGACACACATGAATACAAGAACATAGTAATTGACATAGTAGTTTTTTATAAAATGTGTAAGTCTTTGGTCAGCTCCTTGTGCTAGATTTGTGTATAATAACTCTTTTTGCTGGAATTCTAGGCACACTCAGTGTGCAACCAAGGTTCAACATTGAATATGTTTTCACGTTGTGCTTCATCTTATAGGCATCACTGTTTTCATGGACATAATGACACACATACATTATAAGAAACAATAGTGCAAGAAAAACTAGTGGACTGTGTTTTCTTGAGGAAAGCTATATAACAGTGCTCAAAATAATAAAAACTTTAATGTGTTGTATACAATGATAAACATTTTAACAATAAATAGATGAGTCTTCTACATTATAAGCATTACCAATTTGAAAATGTATCAAAGCACAATTGTGACTACAATAATTGATATGCTTGCATCCAATTTACATAAGGAATTGTTGATAGGTGGAAAAAATCCTCTTGCAAAAAGTTAGTATGTGGTCAATCAAAGTTCCAATTATATATATATATATTTTCGTTTGGTATGGATGTATATCACCTATAACAAAGGTCCCACTGTCTATCTAAAACTAATATTAAACTAAGATCTACAGTTCAATGTAGACATTGATGGCCATGCTATAATATTTTGCAACATAATCAAAATTATGTATGTGGAAAATTTGGGCCTCTCCTGTTACATAGAACAATAGTCATTATAGCTTCAATAACTTAAGCAATTGGCCCATGCATTTTTACAAATAAATTCTCACTTGGAAACTTTGTAATATTGTCAATTGAGAAAATCTTACTTGAACAAGGCTTGTAGATCTATGGACAAAATATCCATGACTGTGATGACTGTTTGTTTGAGTCTATTTGTGCACTTGGACCATGTTTTGATATGTCTAATATGAGGAAAATTTTTTTACAAGTTTTTTTGTAATTATATAATTTGCAATGACAATACAACTGCCAATTACTTAGACCAATGCTTGAATGCTAGAAACGTTGAATAAGAGAAATGTTTCAATGATTCACAAGCTTATACTATAAACTCATTACTGCCATATCCACATCGACATATAGAGGAAAAAGGTTCCGCAATACAATGGATTTGTGAACTATTTGATCTTAACATATATATATCTGGAATACAAAAACAATTTTTTTTTCTTGAGATTCTATTCATCAAACACTTGCTCCAAAGTGTTGTACATTATGCATGTACTAACATCCACATCAGATGCACATTTAACCAATGATTTAATTAATATAAATACCAACAATTAAAGGATTTAAATGACCATAAAACCACACATAATATTATGAAATTTAAATTCCTAATTGCAATTGACTTCACAAAATTGAACTGATAAGATTTGGCTGAAGATTTAAAAACAAAATTCAAAAATATTTTCGAGTTTTGATAATATTCAAACAATTTTTTTAGTATTTTCTGGAATATCTATAGATGCATAATTTAAAGTAAATAAATAACAATTTCTATCTCATAGAGCAGAGCAAGTGTAACTACATTTGAGTATTGTATTGCAATGATCAACTAAAAATAAATAAATCTACAATTTTTAAATATCTGATTATAAAAAGTTGTAAATTGCTAAATTTTCATAGGTAATCTTAAACATAATTATAAAATATTTATTCAAAATCAAACAACATAAGTCATAAAGTAAAATCAGAGGCATTTATTAAGTAATCAAAATCATGTGCTAACATAAATGCCATAAGTCGTCACACATGAGAATTGAAAGTGGTATTGAAAAAAGTTGGAATTTTAAAATTGATTAAAAATATCCATGTTTGTTGTCTTCATTGATTCTGGACCCTTTGCACCAACACATAAAGGTATAAAAACACTAAAATATAATAAAATAAAATATGTCTTGGAACATGAAAATCAACATATTTTCTGAAAGTAAATACTGGATTCTAAAAATTTGTATGTTCAGTTGATATCTGGAAGTCAAGCATACATCTTCTCCTCATCTTCAGATTCCTCATAATTGATACTAAGTAGTAGGCGAGGTGCATGTACTTGGACATAAGTTTCCCAATGTGAATATATGTCATACAATGCAGAGATATAAATGGAAAGAAACTCATTGATGTTTATCTTGCAGTTGGAAATTAATCCTTGTACTTGTTTCTTCTTCTTCTGATATTTCACCTCAAACTTGGCAATAAGCTTGATTTGTTCAAACGGTAGTTGGAGATTTTTTTGGAAACTTTGTTGTCTCCAAACTGTTATGTCTTTTATTTCTACCTGGTCCTTGGAAACACGATCTTCTATGGGATGTTTTAATTCTCCTTGAACTGCTTCATTTAATGACTTGCCACTTGATAGGTCAAATTATTCTATAAAGGATGTTGTTTTTTCCAAAATTGATAAAAATTGCTCATATGACGCTTTTATGCATGCTCTGATATCTTTTTCCTCCTTTTCCCTACAACTTAAGGAAGTAAGCATCAATATTTTATCTCTCTTAGAAATTTTTTCAATTCCACTAGATTGAAATTCATTTTCCCAGTCAAGAATAGGCAGAAACTAGTTTTTAATTGATTTGTCTTCTTCTACCAATGAATCATTTCTTTCATTTAAATATTTAATCTCTTGATAAAATCTTGATATTTATCCATTTTTTTTATAGAATTTTGATCGATTCTTCCTTAAAATCAAACAAATTTGTAAAGCCTAATCTTAGAAAATGTAGAGAATTTGTGTTTCCTATTGATTCTCATTCAATTGATATTTCAGAGATTCAATTTCCTGTTCCAAATATGTGACAATAATGGCATAATTTTTCTCTTATTATTCTTTCCAGATATAGGTTTGATCTTCATGTAATTTTCTCAATTCTTGAATATATTGTTCATGTTTTGCATTTTCCTTTTCTAATTTTTTCTAAAAATTCTTTTGCAGGTTTTATATTTCTACAACGAATCATTGAACTAAAGTAGCAGAATTTTGCTGCTAGTTTTCTTCATTGAAAATTTTATTTTTCTTCAATTTTTCCTCCAAAACTTTAATTTTCTAGAAAATGTCATCACATGAAGCTGCAAGCTCATTCAAACGGTATTGGTTTTAGTTGAAAAAATATCATAAATCTTGGGAAGATTTACGAGCTTTTTCTTTTACGTCTCCCTGTGCCTGCTAACTGAATTCACATAGATATTCCAGAGTATCATGTTTTTTTTTTCTTCAGACCACTGATTTTGTTTGAGTATTAAAATAATAACCTGTCAAAGAAGGAATAGTATCTGCAATTGGATCTGGCTCAGAAACTAGTTTAAACAAGAATGATTCCCAAGTAATATTAGTAGAAATCAGTGTTACTGATGCCTCAGGAGATACACTAGATATAGTATCCAATCTGTTATATTATTCCAGTTTTTGCTCATTTTCCTTAGTGATGATTTGAGTAGATACCTATTTTTTTTTTCTCCTTAGCTACTTTGATTTCTTTTAATTCTGCAGTTTCTGGTTTCTCTTTCTCTATTTTCTCAAGAGTATTAATGACAATAGTCTCCTAATCAACTGTTTCTTCTTTCTCTGGACTCTTTTCTCTTCTTGTACCTTCCTGCTCCTCTTGTAGATTTGTATTGATGTGGATTCAACTTATTTATATGTGACACCAAATACTTCTATTTTTTTAATTTATATCACTTTTCCCTTTTAAGAAACAATAGAAGGTTCTAAAGTGAGTTTGTTGAAATTAAATTGCAAAAATTCAGTAGAATTTAAATCTTCGAGTGAGATGTTGATGTGCAGAGCCTTTTCCTTTGGGAAATTTCCTAACAATTTCTCCCTAAATTCTTGCAATTTTCATCTTGTTTGAGTATTCAAGAGTTTGCCTCTTTGGACAACTTGCTGAAAATCATCAATGTTTATAGATATCTCATCAAAAGGTAGTTCTTGATGAATATAATATTTAATATAACTGACCGTTATATAATGAATTCCAATGAGATATTGAGGATCATAGTAATAATGGAGAAAAGTAAATAATCAAATTTACTCAAGCTCTTCGTCTTATTTGAATATGTTCCCTTTGTCTCAGATATTAATGTCACCAAACTTGACTGGAAAATTAGGCCAAAGTTTCTTTTGCAACTTACTCAACTTTTTGGCTTGCCCATTCAAAACAACTGGATTAGCCACTTTTCTCAAAGAAAGCCTTTCCGGGATATATCGAGGCTGAATATGGGGACCAACTTCACTTCCAAAAACTCTGACATAGGAAAATAATTCTTCAGTGACCTATTGATTCTAGGCCTTCTTGCATATTATCACTTATTCTGGGAGGTACTGTTCCAAACAAGATTTAATGCAAAGGAATCAAAACATAGTGGAAAATATCATAAAAAATGGTATTTAAAATTAGACTCCGAGAGATTAGGAGCATAATTTTGAATCGTCGGTTGCTAGTATGATGAGTAATTCCATTGCATGAGGGGAAATGTGACCAAGGAAATAACAACATCTATTAAATATGCAGACATACAAAAAATACATTTGAATCCGGGGGGAGATGAAACTTATAGTTTTATTGAATTTGTGATATTCTGTGACAAGACATCAACCTAGTTTAGGCATTTCCTCTCATTCAAAATGCTATGGATTATTGGGATCCATTTAATTTTGCAATGCCCAGGATCTTGTTCCCCATACAATCTGCTTAGCATTTTAATAAGAAATATAAGAAATATTCTTAAAAATAGCTATTGGATACTCCTTCTTTGCTTAGAGCTTGAAACCTTCCTCTTCTTCTCTCAACCAATATTCAATTACTATATCATAATTCTCTTGACATTTATTCAAGACAATACTTCGAAAATTATAAAGGAACTCAACATTAAGTTGGATTTCCATGAGGATGAGCTTATATATGGACGACAAGGCTTCATATTTCTAGGAGGCTATGAAATTTTTTTGATGGTTAGATATTGTTTAGGTTTTAATATCAACGTGAGAGAGAATACACGAAATCATGTCATAATAGGGAAAATTTCTGGCCCTAGTTGCTACTTTATGTAACTATGTTGCTTTGATTGCTTCAAATCGGTTGTTCTTTGTTTTAGTAGCTCTTGTGTTTTTTAACCATTGTCTTTGCTCAAAGAATTCAAATATCTCTTCCTTGCTCATCGTACCCTCTTTTTGTGTTCTTTAGGTTGAATCTAACATGAGTAATGAGTTGAAGCTGACTTGTTGTGCTGGTGCATCATCCATCCTTTTAATATTTTCTCTAATCTGCTCTATTTGTTGCTTTGCTACTACATTTTTTATTTTTTTCCCATTTTATAACCTGTAAACAGTAATAGAGGATATATAACTCTTGCTTTTTTAAAATTTGAAATTGAATTCAAGAATTTCTAAAATAAATAACACTATGCTTACACAGATTTTTTTTGAAACCGGTACTGTGTTTCTTTAATTCAATGCTTCTTGCAACAAGATTTAAGAAAAGAGAAAGAAACTAGAATATCCTAAAATATTAATTTTGCAATTGTGTATTTTTCCTTTTTTGGCATTTAAGGAGCTGTAAACACGAAGAAAACATATAAGTTTTGGTTATTCAAAATTTGCAATTGGATTCAGCAATTTGTAAAAAAAATAACACTAGGCTTACAATTTTTGTTTTTGAAACTGGCACTATGTTGCTCAATTCAGTTCTTCTTTAAACAAGAGCTAAGAGAACATGATGCAGGGAAAAGACCTTAAAATCTTAAATTCCCCACCCCCCCCCCCCCAAAGAGTTTTTTTTTTTGGCATTTTATGACTTATAAATGCCAATGCAAGATATATATAAGTTTTACAACTTTAAAATTTGAAATTTAACTCAATGATCTCTAAAAAGAATGATGTTATGCTTACAAACAGTTTTTTGAAGCTGGTACTGTGTTTCCTTAATAAAATTTTCTTCCAACAACACTTAATAAAAGAGCATGCAGACAAAGTAACCTAAAATGTTAAAATCATGTATATAAAAATGTGAAAATCACAAATGAACGTGTGCATTAATTTCCTGTAAACAGGAAAACTGTTTTTTTCTTTCAGGAATCGAGAAATAATTAGGAAATTTATTATTTATTTAAAAAATAATCAATTGAACATCAAATGGGAAATTCTTAAAATCTTTATTAAAAAGTGCACTGCATGCAAATCAACAAAAATAGTATTTTATTCGGATGATCATATGGTTGGGAGGTCAGGCGGTTGGGCAGTCGGGCGTTTTATTATTTTATGATTAATTTTTTATATCTTGATTGCAACTATACCATAGTCGGGTTTTGTCTTTATGTCAAGTAGTCGGGTAGTCGACTAGTTGGGCAGTCGGGTAGTCTAGTGGTTTTTCCGCATTTGATCATTTGCGAACAATAACACATAATATATATGTTCTCCTTATTTAAAATTTCAAATTGAATGCACAAATTCGTAAATAATATTCTGGTTAGACAATTTTTTTTTGAAACTAGTACTATATTTTCTTAATTCAACATTTCTTCAAACCAGGTTTAAGAAAACAACATCTAGGAAAAACACTCTGAAATCTTAACATTTTATTTAAAATAAGAAAAAATGACAACTAAACTTGTTCCTTTATTTCTCTTCACCAATTCGACTGTTTTTAGTTTGCTGAATTGAGAAAGCACGATGAATTTATTTATTGTTTTAACAAAGAATCAATTTAACTTGAAATGTGAATTTTTCAATTTCTATGTAAAAATTCACATTACACACAAATCAATTTTTTTTCTTTTTTCTTTTTTCTTTTTTTTTGCGCTAATTGTATAGTGGGGAGGTTGGATAATCAAATGCTTTTTTTATTTTGTGATTCATTTATTCTATTGCGACCCCGACTATACCATAGTCAAGTGGTTTCATTAGGTCAGGTACTTTCAAGGTCGGACAATGCTAAGGTCGGGAGGTCGCTCAGATTATTTATAAAAAAATTCCTAGTCATGTCGACTTTCTAGTCGGGTGGTTCGAAGGTCGTGTAGTCGAGAGGATAATTTTTTTTACAAAATGTTTCTCGATCCGACCTGTGACTTAAGTCTTCAAAAACCAAAAAAAATTGTTTAATGCTTTTTTCTTTTTTTTTTTCAAATTTTTATTTTGTGATGCATAAAAGAAAAAAGGCTTCTTGCAAAGTTGATAACGATAATGCAAATTATTCCATGAATTTTCAACATTATATATTTCATATCAAAAAATTACAGAACATGGGTCATGGAATGTGTGACTATTGGTTTTTGATTTCGAATCACAAAGAACATTAGCAGTAACACAAAAAAATTCTATTCATGTTGCGTTCAATTAATTTATGTGCATGTTTTAACTACATATGAGAATGAAAAATGACTGACATCTACAATTCTAGATTTAGGTATTGTATGCTAATTATTTAATATTAGAAATAAAGACTCGATTTGACAATGCCTAAATAATTTTTTGGATTCCAGTTACTTAAAAATAGTAATGAAGGCTAGGTTCGACAATTAATAAATAATTGTGCACATGTATCATAGTTAGAGTTACCAATTTAGACTCTGTTTGATAATCACCAAGCAAATTGTTCACGCAGCAGGAACCATATTATATACATGCTATACATAGAGCTATTCCTCGAAGTAAAATACAAGTTTGTTTTTATTTTTTTTCCAAAGTAATCAAATATATTTTTGGGATAAAAAACTTTGAAGACACTTGTATCATGTGTACTGATATTGCAGTGAAATCAACAAGTAAAAACCATACCAAAATAGCAAGCAAAAATGAGTAACAAAATTTTTGGATTCTAAATCTCTAAACAAAGGAGAGTATACCTAAGATCACCATGAATATCATAATTATCATGTTTTTCACTAGTTTCCTGTCCGGTGGCACAAATTTGGGATTATTATGCACAATGCAAAATTATGAAGTCAGTAAGAGGACAACTATGAACATTGAGCAGGTACATGAAAGGAAATAAAACTGATAACATTTTTCTTTATTCCAATTAGGACTCTGGAGAAGGAGCAGGAAAATGGAATGTCACGTAATGATCAGAAGATATATGCTGTGTCCTTTGTTAAAAAAATTCTATTAATAAGTACTTTGATTACAATTGCATAGAGATACTTTCTATTTCCAAGGATCCTTGGATTGAATTTATGTTAATTAATGTGCTTCTTATTCATATCTCGTTTAGGAAATACCATCTGTATAGCTCTAGTTAAATTGGATGAGAAAATACAAACAAAGTTATGAAAAAGAAGGAAAGGATACAAATTTTGTTATGCTAACAACAAGGCCAATAAAAGAGTATGTAGAACACATGGTGGTTCTAGTGTTCGAAAAAAATGAAGTTCCCTACAAGATTGGAAGCTGAGGCAATCTAAGCTTTAACACATCAAACATAGCCATGTATACATTGCTTAATATGTGACAAATACCATTTTTTTTCTGTTTTTCAAGAAAACATGTTGTTTTATTTATTTATTTATTGTTGTATTACAACAATAATAGTTAGATTTCACAAAATATCAATATCGAGCTGAAGCACATAGGGAGACCTTGTTTGCACTTAGTAAAAAAAACAATATATCATAATTTGTCTTGTGAAAAAAAATACCTTAGTATGAATGTAGAGAAAAAAAGTTAAAAAAGCATAGGAGTAAAACATGTTATTTATGACTTGTTGGTTTGCCTAGAAGTGAGCTTCACATCATTCCCGTTTTTGTAGTTTCTGAATTCAGTGAGTCAGTGTGTCAACATGCAACATTCTGTAAGTAGAAGAACAATATAATACACAATCCATAAGAAATACAATAGAATGGATTATTTGCAAAATCACATGATAAAAGAAATACTAAGATTGAACATCACAAAACTATGGAGAAAATTGTCCATTATGAGATTAATTATCATATTAACATTAAATTATTAAAATATGGAATGCATGGAGTCTAGTTTCAAATTCAGAAATGAGTGAATTATTAACTGTAACATGATTATGTGCATGCATAATACTGCTATATCGAGTACATCAAATGGATGTTGAGTTTACTCAAAGTGTATTTCATAAAACTTTCCAACAATATTAAATAATAGGTAATAAGTGCCTAAAAAATGCATACCTCTTTATCCATAAATTTATGTTTTATGTTTCCTTAGTCACTGCACGGTTTGAAGTGTTTGGCACATGTTTTGGATTGTCATTGAGCTTAGCTCATTGATTCACTCATAATATTGGAACAATAAAAACATGTGCTAGAAGAGAAATTGTAGACATATTTTTTGCTACACTCCGTAACTCTGTTTTAAAATGTTCATCTTACCTATGTTTTTGATTGATGTATTGATGGAAATAACAATTTTTGTCTTGAATTCAGGGCTAAATGAAACTAAATTAACATTGAACATAGTTTTACTATGCTTAATTAATAAAAGGATAAAAGCACTTGATTCAACGATCAAGATCTTTCAACATACTAGAATTAGGCATGTTCAAACATACAAGTTTAGTGATATTTTTATCAATCATACTGATTCCCATATTATTACAGTGAAAGCACAAAGTTTAGAGTGGCATGAGAGATAAAAAACAAGAAATCAAGTTACCAATGATTCAGAGATTATTTTACAAATATCTTAATCTCTTGTTTACAATATATCTAGAGTACTAAATTGCATATGTTAAATAATAGATACAAAAAATACCTAACACAATATAGTTACAAAAAACACTATGGTAGTGAAAGACTAAAATCTGTCATAATGTCCAAGTAAAATTGATTACATAGGTCAATGAAAAATTTACCATAAGAGCTCACAATTCAAAATAAATAATATATTTATTATTCATAGTAATGACACCGTGCTTCAAAAAAATGATCACTGATTTCAAATAGTACATGTATCGTTCACCATTCATCAAAAAATCATTATCATAGGTAAAAAATTGGAAAATTTAACATGTGTTATCGTAAATAATAAGCTAATAGCTTGAAATGGAAAAACAAGTGGCTACACAAATTATGTGTGCTCGTTTCCATTTATCGCTAATGACAAAGAGACAAAAAAATATTTTAGACCATTGTTATAACACTTAGGATTAGAAGAACCAGAATTTCCCTATACTATAGCTAAATTTGCAAATTTTTGTAGGTTGACATGCATTATAAGAGGAAACAAATAAAATTAGAAAACATACATAAGATGCACATTTTGTTAATTCATTAGATCATAAATTCACAATTATATATAACTGCAATCCAACACTACATAGCTTACGAAATAAAAATATCTGTGCAAGAAATCCGATCAACAGAGGCACACAATCTAGAAAAAACACTTGTCCAAATAGAAAAATTAAAATTTATGGAAGATTTGGTACATGCGAAAAAACGAACACAAATGTATGAATGCCCTTGTAGAGTTTTTTTATTTTTTTTTAATTTTATTTGTTTATTTTTTTTTTACACAAAAAATTTCATCGAACATATACAGAAATCAAGCAATTGAGATACTTGCAGCTTTGTTTTTTTTTTTCTTTAAGACAAAACAATTTGACAATTTACAAAAAATGATAATTCAAGTTATTATTATAACACTGGAAAGTAAAATGCGAGTATGTATGCAATATGGTATAATGATTTTTTTTTTTTTTAACTATACAATGTTGTTGTGCAATTGAGATATTATGGTCCTATTAACAAAATGGCGCACTCGGTTGGCAAATTTTTTCAGAAGAATAAGTTGCTCTAGTAACTATGGACACTAGTTTCCATTTATGTATTTGGAAAAACAAGTGTAAAATAATTGAGTACCATAGTTCAACTAGCTAGTATCGATGAAACCACAATATCCCTAGATTATAGTTAAATTTTCAATTTTTTTTTAAATTTTTTAAATTTTAATTTATTTTTCTGAGTTGAAATGCATTTTAAAAAGAGAAAAAAAAACTAGAAAACAAAAATGAGATACAAATTATCTTAATTCATTGCAAAATAAATTTGCAATTGTATATAACCACAACACAACACTATATAGCTCAGAAAAAATAAAAAAAGAAAAAGTTAATTATCAAATGAACACTACATGAAAAATAGTTACACAAACATGAAGATAAGGACGATTTTATCTATGGGAAAAGAAAACGAGAACATAACTATATCAATGCTCCTGTACTACCTTATTTTAACAAAAATCATTTTATTGAACATATACAAAAATGAACACATTGATACACATGAAACCGATTTCTTTCCTTTTTTTCTTCCCCAACAAAACATAATTCTAGAATTTACAGCAGATGAGAATCCAAGTTAATATTATAACAGTGGAGAGAAAAATATCGGAATATATATAATATGGCATAATAAGTATTATGGAGTCACATTATGTTACTGTGGAACTAAAACCTAATGTTCTTATTAACAAAAAACGAAACCATATCCTCATAGAAATTTTGATATAAGTGAAATATTATATTGCAAAATGTGCATCTTTCTCTCTGTTTTTATTTGCAACAGGAAAAGATTTTTGATTCAAAACTTATAGGAAAAAGAGAAAAAATAAATAGTTATAAAAAAGGAAAATAAAGTATCCCTGATGGAGGTATTGTAAAAAATATCCAAAAAGAGCTAGACTAAATGTTTTTTATGTTTTGTAATTCCAGAACCTACAATAAACACGTATTTCTGAATTATGAGTTGGTGGAATACAAAAAATAAAAATGGAAAGAGGAAGAATATCTTAACTGTTAAAATATATGAACTTGATGTACGAAAGCGTATTGTTGTTTGTTGATCACAACTCCTTTATGTCAACAATAACGTTGTTAAATATTAATGTAAAAATTCCTTGAAAATAAGTTTTCTTAAATTGAAAACTGTAGATGATATGCTTTGCATGTATTCCTGAAAGTTTGTATTAACAATAACTGCACAATTTTCTTTTAGCTGTGGCATCTGCAAAATACAATCAATTTTGCAACTCTCTGATCATAGTTAAATGGTGTGTCACCTTTACAATTTTTTCATTTAGATGTGTTTGGATGAACAAGGTTTTTTCATTTACTGCAAATTCACTGAAAAGGAGGAGGTAAAACATTTATGGCCTTCAATACTCCTTCGATCTGTGTTTTTTTTTCCAAGAAAATTGAATTGTTAGGTTCAACTATGTATCATCAAAATGCAATATTTTGTACATCAAACTAAAACTATTGTTACTTGAACAAATAAGTTATTAGTAAACATACCTATGTTTTTGACATGACAAAATATAATAAATGCGCTCTTGCAAACTCATCATTGAATGGGTCAACAAAAGTTGTTGATCCAGAGCATAACTGTTGACTACCTTTCACATCATTCCTGATTTTTTTTGAACAAATAAAGCGGAGTCGCCTTTCACGCCAATTCATATTGTATTTTGAGAAATTGTTCTCTATGAATATCATTCAATAGCATCTGTAGTGAATCAAATAACATATTTTTGGTTAAGAAGTTTGTGTAAGAAATAATGAGAAAATTCCTACCATGATAACAATGGAAAACAAACATACGAAAAATGTAGTTTCAAAGAAACTATTAGCTTTTGTTCAAAATGAAAATATAGTTATTCTAACAACCGACTTATATTTTATTTATCATCTGCAACTTCACCATCTTTTATATTGAGTTCAAGTTTCTTGTTATTTTATTGACAACCTATTACTATTTCTCTTATTGAACCAACTGCATATATGTCATTTGAGACAAGAAGACTGTTCATTGTTGTATCTGGAGTCAGTTTGTGTTTTTTTGCAAACCTGTGCAATTGATTCAATCGTGGTTTTTTCCTGCAACACTATACAACATTTTGTGTCTCCTCGTTCATAAATACATTGTTTATTATCCCAAAATATTTATTTCGAACACTATTTTCAATAGTAAACACATATTTTGGAAACACTCTATAAGATTGTTGGTCATGTTCACTGTGATAGTTAGTTGACCATGTGTTCTGAAAATAGCTCCAAAAATAGAAGAAAAGAGATATCAACACCTTAGAAATAAGCCACTTCGAGGGGGCAACCTCCAATACATAACATATTTTTGGTTAAGCAGTCTGTGTAAGAAATAATGAGACAATTTCTACCATGATAACAATGGAAAACAAACATACAAAAAATGTAGTTTCAAAGAAACTATTAGCTTTTGTTCAAAATGAAAATATAGTTATTCTAACAACAGACTTATATTTTCTTTGTCATTTGCAACTTCACCATCTTTTATATTGAGTTCAAGTTGCTTGTTATTTTGTTGACAACCTATTACTATTTCTCTTATTGAACCAACTAATATGTGTCATTTGAGACAAGAAGACTGTTCATTGTTGTATCTGGAGTTAGTTTGTGTTTTTTGGCAAACTTGTGCAATTGATTCAATCGTGGTTTTGTCCTGCAACACTATGCAACCTTTTGTGTCTCCTCGTTCATAAATACCTTGTTTATTATCCCAAAATATTTATTTCGAACACTATTTTCAATAGTAAACATATTTTGGAAACACTCTATAAGATTTTTGGTCATGTTCACTGTGATAGTCATTTGACCATGACTATCAACCAAATCAACATGGAGCGGCTGGGCCTTTGCAGGAGAGTTAGGACTTTTAGTTTGTGTTGTCCCATAAATAACCAATATATTGCCTTCAAAAGTCTTTGCATATGCTCTTGAGAATATTTCAATGATTGGTGAAGATGTTGTTTTCATTGTTTTTGGTCTGTTTATATGAAAAATCAAAACAATATGCTTCAAAAAACATTGACATTGATTTAATACAAACATGTCATTTGAATATACAAATATTTAGTGCAACACAAACCTAACCTTTTTGGATTCTAATATTCCACCATTTATTTGAATAATTGTTTGCTAGAGCTAGGCGTTTCCATGATATTGTTCCAAATGACTGGAACAATTGTTCCCAGAAAACAAAAATGCAAGTCATCAAGTCCGAGACAAGTGTATAGATAATATTTAAAACAATGTATGTTCTACAATGATACATTATATATACATGTATTATGTTTTCATGGTATTATTAGCCATTGTTGGTGGCTATGTAGTAAATGTGCATAAGTTACAATAAAGAAAATGTTTTATAGATTTCATTGACAAATACACATATAGGTCATTTGTGGGAATGTGTTATTAAGAATCACTTTTTTTTTAAAATTACATGCACAAGAAATAATGAAATGTGAACTAGAAGCTAAAGCAAAAGATACTATTTAGTATATAGAAAAAAATGCCACAAAGTGAAAACGAAATTCATATTGCATGCTAATCATGACATAAAAACTTATATCTATACAAGACAAGCTAAACAAATCTATGTCTATGGCTCAAATACTCACTGGTATTTGATATTAGCATGTTTTTGTTGTTTTTCGTTATGCCAAATTTATTTGTTTTTCAATGTTTTCAAATCAAAGCATATCTCAAAGTTTCACATTTGCAAATGTGACAAATATTGTGACAATCAACAATGAAATTGTAGACTATGAGCATTGGAAAAATGGCTAAAGGCGAAACCAAATATATGGTTAGACAAATTTTATGATGATCTGTCCAATAAGCATCGAAGACATGGAAATAAATAGTACTAGCTGAAAGTTTTGTCCAAAAGTGATCTAGCATTGAACTATAGTTAGTTGTTGGTTTTTTTGAATGAAAATTGAAGCCGTTATTTTGCATAAATGAAAGTAGTTTTTTTTTTTTGATGGCTAGTTTACAACATGTGCAAATTGAAATCACTGAATAAGGACAATTGGGTAGCTTTTGCAAGTGTGCTCTAAAATGAATTTGATGAAATTAATTATTTCTTCAATGTTTGTTTTTTGTACAATATATACATTTGCCACTATAATGGTTTTTTCTTCAACATGGAATGTTGCAATTGTTGATTCAATTTGGCTTTATGTATAGGTGAAATGATTCTCAAACACAAATTTTTTTATGTAGTATGTGAGAATTCCATGTAAATGGTATAAATGTATGTAGTGACATTTGCTTGAAAATAATGGATTCAATGGAGTTGATTTTGATTTAATTTCTTAGAAACAAAGAATGTCAACACTCATTAGATCATCGTCAGCAATGATATATTCAAAATGCAAGGACAAACTACGAGTGTTCAATGAAAATATTGTCAAACCGTGAGTTATTTTACTTTGATATATACTATATTCAAGCTCATAAGAGGGATTTTGTCTAATTATATTTATCTCAATAGCAACTTTGTCATTGAAGGAAAAGTTCCTATGTCCCAATTTGTTTAATAAATACAAGGATTTAATATCTTTGGCACAAGAAAGTGTAGTATAAACAAGTCCATGTTGCCTAAAACCTTTTGGATCAAAAGAAAATTTGTCTATTGTTAACCCTTGTGATTGCTGTATAGTTCATGCACATGCTAATTGAATAGGAAATTGTTCTCTTATAAAACTACTTTTGTTGTTTGATTCATTATTCCTACAAACTATAGTAATAGGTGTCCACATAGACATTATTCAATCTTTGCGCATATGTGCCATTTTTTCTCATTGAATAGTGCCAACAATTGGATCAACAAATTCGATCGAAATTGCACCATTTTCAAATGCCGTTGATGCTATAAAAATTCCTTCAACAACATTGACCAAGCCATCCTGAATATTGTAATTTTCGCCAATTAATTCAATAATATTTTCTTTGAGCACAATAGAAGATGTCAATTGCATTTTGATCTATTTATTGCTATTTATATTTGTTGATTCAATTTTTCTATCATATACATTTAATATAATTTCTTCTTTGTTGATAAGAGACAACATTCTTTCATTATGTTCATATACACTCTTGTTCAAATAAAAGAGGTATGGAAATGTTGGATCATTTGGTGCCAACCTATAATAATATTTGTTCAACAATCCAAGATCATCATCAATATGTGAACATGTCCCGATTCTGTTTAAGATGGATATAAATTTTTTATTATCTTGTCACATTACTTGTTTTAGTTCATAAGTTTTCACATTTTCTTTCCAAAAGTTATAAGTATCACTAGTTCCTTTAAGATGCAGTTGTTCAAATATACAAAAAACACGTGCATAATGTGCTTGACATAGGTCACTAAAGAATATTAGGTCAAGGTTCCCAAACATGGAAGCTGGAGTATGCATACTTTCTCAGAGTTGCTTGTCAATGTTATATAGCAATCAAGACCCAATTAATGAAACCTCATATATCAATAGAAATTTAAGTTGTTTGTATTCTTTTCTCAATATATCGAGTGTGTTAGAAGCCAATGGAACCATGTGACATGGTGAAAGTGGAAAATGCAAGGTTGAATGGACTGTAACACCATGTGCAATATATACAACTTTAACAGTAAATGTAAGTATTAAACCTTTTGTTTTCAAAGGGTCACTTTGTAAGTCTCTGTTATAAAGACGTACTAGTGCATGGTAAAGTGCTTGTGTAGTGAATGATTTCCTGTACCTACACCTCTAATGATGAATAGATAGAAGCACTTACGAGGATTATTATTTTTCCATAGAACTATTTGTTTGATTATTGATTGTTGCTCTTGATTTAATTATCTCATAATATCAAGGTATGCGAATATGTCCAAAACAAAGGGATGCTTAATGAATTCATTGTTTTTTGTATATTTAATTTGAGTGTTTTTGAATTTCATTTTCTCTTGCAAATCTTATTAAATGTCATATTTTTCATTGGAAAAATCCCTATTGTCAGTTTCTAATGGAAAGAGAAGCATAAATATCTCATCACTTTGGGATGCAATTGTAGTAGAAGCAATTTCAATTTCACCCCATGGTGTGACTAGATGAGATTTTTTTTTTTTTTGATGTGACATCGATAATGTGTTTATGTGAAAAGTATGCTTTAACCCATGTTTCTTAATTTTTCTTTAATGTGTATTCAACCTCTCTGTATGGAATATAAAGCATCGTTTTTTTCTCTATAGTGGTTTTCTGGGTCCATGTGTTCATTGTATCGAATGAATCTTATGACATATGGACACACACACACACACACACACACACACACACACACACATATATGTATTATTTATTTTTTAATTTTTTTTCTAGATGTTGTTTTTGTGATTAAATAAGAGGAAACATATTATTCCAAGAAAAATTGCTCAAGGGTAGCAGGATGTGAAACATATCTATCAACAATTGTCATGCAAACAATATATTCAGAATTATCGGGTTCTTGTTCTAACAATATAGGTCTTTTTAGAACATATGCTTATTTTTCACCAAGAGCAGTGTTAATGAAAATTGTTTTTCTAGAAGCTGAATACAAAGGCAATGACAAAAAAATTTGGACTACTTGTCGACTTGACATTTGTTGCATATTTAGTAATTTGTTTCCAAGCTTATAGATATTTTCAATTTTGTTGTTTCCGCAAGATATGAAATTTTCTCTGATTTGTTTGAATGCAATTGTCATGGAGCGATCCATTTTTGTCATATAAGAACTAAAATATGTTGCTGCAACAGAGGCATGTAAAATAAATTGAGCATCTATGTTTTCTTTCCACAATGAAGGGATATTTTTTGCAAATTTATTTATCCACACATCAAAAGGATTTATTTTGAGTAATACAGTTGGCTGAGTAATACAAAATCATAAGAACATGATGTATTCTTATTTTGTAATTCCAAGATCGACTAAAAACATGGCAAATGTTATTCTTTAGGAATAGGATTGGTCCTGCAGAAGAATTGAAAGTTTCTTTTGCATAGTTTGCATCTCATTGTTTTCATTGCACAAAGGATGCAAGGTACAAGTTTCATCAATTGGTGGGATAGGGAAACCAAATCTACAAGTAGAATTTTTATGTTTTTTGCAAAATTTTGTGTGGTGATGAGTTTGAAATTGAATCATTTGATTCAACAAAATTTTTGAATCACATGTCAAATACTAATCAATGAAACCTGTGAAATCGACATCAAGGGATTCTTGATTTATTGGTACCTTCTGAATCCAAATTAATCTATGGTCATGCTTTGTTCATCTACTTTGGAGTTCTGTAATAAAAAAACAATCTTGCACTTGACCAAATAATTCATTGTTTTTTGTTATCAAGGAACTTAGTGGCGAGATTATATGCTTATAATATCGACTACATATGACCGGTTTACATTTGATCAATGTGTCAATGCATTCATCATCAAAGTTCTTTGCCTCATTTGTTATCGACTCACTACTTTGTATTTTTAGTGCATTTATCAATGGTCCCCAAAGTTGCTCAACACTAGTGAATGCCACAAATAAAGTCGGTGGGCCAAGCTGTCATATCATTGCAAATATATATTTTCATAAGTGTTCAAAAATACTCATGGATGTACGAATGCTTCTTAAACATTGATATGCAATTAGTGATTTTAATAATTTCTGAAGATTTATTTTATTTTAACGTCTTTAGCAACTAATTTTGTCCTTTCAGCTCTCCTTTGCGAATATAAATCCAAGGAGTTAGAAACTTGGTTTATCAGAATATGAATTGATTTAAAAAACATGTTTGTAATATGTGTTGAGAATTCACCAGACATGTGAAGCAATTCCCATTGTGCAATTTTTTGATATGAAAAGGTACTAATAACATCAATAGGGTGACTTGATCCAAAGAACAATGTCAGGAAGTTCAGTTCTTCAAAAAATTTGTCTTGAAAAATGCTTAAGGGACGAAACCCTTCAAAAGGTGCAATTTGTATTATCCTTGTATCAAGATCACGGATAAGATGGGCCTATGAATAAACATATACAAGTGTTTTAGTTTCTGGCTCTAGATCATCATCTGCATTTGGTGAGTCTAGTTTCTTCAATTTTGGACTGTCTTTTTGATGATCTTTCCTACTTTGATCAAAATGTTTTTTCCATTCATAGTTGATTACTATCTGTTCCCTCTTGTACAAATATGTGTTTCACAAGTAATGTAATGCAAACATCCCTTTTTTGGGTCGAATATTTCTAGACAAATAGGCATTCTTGTATTCCAATTTTCTTTTTAGCATAATTCCCATAGTCATATTGTCATCAATATATCTAGGTAATGTTGTATTAATTCTATCTAGATTGGAAGGAACATTTATGATTGATCTTATTAATCCAATTTGTGATCTTTTGTAACCAATTTGTCTTATTTGTGTAGAATCCATCCTTGGTGTCACTAATCTCTATCACAAACATTTCACTTGTGCAACGAAGACCAATTTTTCGTTTCATCAAATATGAAGAGGTGATGCAAATGCAGGCACTTTTCATTGATTATTGCATTATTACAAGATTTGCATATTTTTTCATTGAGTTTAATGGTTTTGAAGTTTGAAGCAAGCATCAAATACCAAATAGTAAATAATATGTCTTTGTTAATAGATTGCATGTCCTTCCTAAAGGACAATCTATCACAAATGCAGCATGCATATGTAGGCGTGTCTTGGATTGATTGCAAATATGCCTCGATTGCTTTATTTGAATTTACACATTTGTTTTTTGCTTCTTGTATTATATCACCTTGTGCTTGTATTGTAGATTTCAATTGATGTAAATGACTGTACCACTTACTATATCCATTGGAAAAAGAAGTACAAAATTCTTTGTTATTTCGTGTCTTCATTGAAAAAGGATTATTGTTCTCATTTGATGATGTGAAATCCTTTGATACTTCTACAAATTTTTTTTTTTTTAATATTGTATTTTCATTTGACAAATGCTTTAATTGAGTAGAACATCTAGTAAACCTAGATTATTTGCTAACAAGATATATACAAGGTACACTTGAGATCACCTTGCAATTTTCTCTTTCCGAGATTCTTTGGAGTATTTGTGTGTCTTGTCATTGTTGTAGAAATTATACAAACAATATGTATATAAATGGATGCAATCCAATCATGTGATGTACTAAAGCAAGATACTGAATCCTTCTACAAATCAATTGCGGAAAATAAACACGATCGCTAATCACAACAAGTAAAGAAAGAAGTAAATCAAAACAGAACACAGATATTTTCCCGGGGAAAGCTTACTGCTCAAAACCCCTCTATCTTCTATTGTCTATTCACCAAGGAATCATGAAACGATTACAATGCACTCTTCACACAAGAGTCTCATGCACTCTCACAACTGTCTCACACTGATCTAGACAAAATCAGGCCAACACTTAGTCAATTCTCAGCCTGTCTTCAGCCTTCCTTGCTCACGCAATTCATGAGGAATGTAATCCCTATTCCTTGGGAATTTCAGCCTTTCTCAACTGTGCAAGTATCATGGGCAATCCTATGGTGTTTTAAATGCATATGGGCAATTTAATAATAATATAACTGATAGTCAACTTCCATTTAACCTTTGTCTCAAGTGGGTCTCCACTGTAACTGATATGCATTCAACTATTAATAGTAAATCATCAGTTGCATGGCAAATCACTGCTTGTGAATTAAATCTTATTTAATTCACTTGATCTCTCACTAGTGCAACAAACAATTACAACTAGTTCAACTGACTTTAACTCACTTAACTGAGTTAACTAATTTCTCATGCATAAACTAATGCACTAACTGCAACTTGAACTCTAAAACACATAGAATCACTCTGCATGCCTCACCAATCACCCTCAACTCGAATGTCATGAGATAACTGAGTATATCACTCTCAGTTAAATATTACAAGTGTTTATGGGATAAGATTACAATTTATTGTCCAATTTAATTAAGGGATAATTAAATTAGACACATTTCCAATTTATTAAATAAATTTAATTTCTCACTAATGTATCCCTAGGACCCATCACTAGATGACCTGTGGTCCCACACTAGTGTGTGTACTATCATGTTGTTTCTAGATGCCAATTTCACTGTTTGTTGTTGTAAATTTCAACAATTTTCATTAATATTTTCAACATTTTGAACTTCCAGAATTGCATGAAAATGTGGATGTGATGTAGATATTGGTACATGCATAAGGTACAATATTTTGGAGCAAGTTTTTGATGAATATAATATCAATGAAATATATTTTGTCTCTATATTTCAAATATATATGTTAACACTGAGGAATTCACATATCCATTGTATTGCAAAACCTTTTCCTTCTATATGTCAATTTGCATATGGCATGGATAAGTTTATAATATAAGATTGCCAATCATTGATACATTTCTCTTGTTCAATGTTTCTAGCATTCATGTGTTGTTGTAAACAATTGATAACTCTATCGTCATTTCAAATAAAAAAATTGTAAAAAGTTTGTGCAATTGTTTTTTTCATATTAGACATCTCAAACCATGGTGCAAACATGCAAATAAACTCAAAAAAAGAGTCATGACAGTCATTGAAATTTTTTTGATAGATTAAGAAGCCTTGTTCAAATAACATTTGCTAAATTAATAGTATGTCAAACTTTCCAAGTGAGAATTGGTATGGGAGAATGCATGGACCAATTGTTCTATCTATTGAAGGTACATTATCTATTGTTCTATGTAACAAGAGTGGTTCAAAATGTCCACATGCAAGAATTCGGTTATGTAGCAACACATAATATTGATAGCCATGAATGTCTGAGTTGAACCATAGATATGGTCGGCCATTTGTAAATAGCTAAACATTGACTGGAACCGAGAACCACTTGGAGAACCATTTGATACAAAATGCATTCCCCCATAAGCTAATTGTAGATGAAGCAAAAATAGAAGAAGATGTAGACAATCCTTTCAAGTAGATTTCAAGATCATTAACATGACGAAGATACTGAAGGTATTTAGGAGTTAATTTTGTATGCAATGAATATAAAGTATCATCATGTCCATGATATAAGAAAATTTGAAAGTGGTTTACAATATCATGTCGTATTCTAGTTGAAATATAGTGAAAGTGAAAAAGAACAACAAATGAGTCAAATAAACAATCACCATGATAATAGAAGAAATGCTCTAATCTATGTAAATTGAATCTAGATAACTTGTGATCAATTTCTTATAATTTTGACCCTTTCGACGCAAAACTATTTTCCATTCCTATAAAGTATATTGAGACAATGTGAAAACTTTCCCAAATGTGACAATGATTTATAGCATTAAGAGCATGGGCGCCTTTGAATGTTCAATCAAAACATATGATACTAGAAAATTTCTAGACCTCATATATTATCTTGCCTGCATTGTCTTTTTGACTATATTTTTTCCTTGTTTTTTGTTTCACAATACTTTGAAAATGAGTACCTAACACTGCGACAAAAGGAGTAGACAAAATGGAAATAAGGAACCTTGAAAATTGCATTCGTTGCATTGAAAAATAATTTAAAACTAAAGACATTTATACAATTTAAAATAATAGAAACAAAAGCGTTATTATCATTTTAACAAATTTCAAAACACAATATTTAATTTGCAAAATTCCATAATTTTTTTTGTGACAATTACCGTAAATTCTTTTCAAAATGTATAAATAAAATAGAATCCAAATATTACTTTCAAAATAAAAATTACAATATAGTTTTCTATAATAAACAACTTTAATTTAAAATAACAAGCATAAAGCTACTAAAAACAATAATCATATTCAAAAGTTTATTGAAATAATAAACATATTCAAATGCTTATTACTATAAAGCTATAAATTGCACCATGTCTAAATTACTAAACTATTGTTGCATTATAAAGAGAATATACTATCAAATAAAATGTAAAGTATTTGGGTTCCTAGCCTAATGTAATATTTATTTTTTAAGACTTGGTGCGAATGAATATAGTTCCAATTGATTGAACATATCTATGGTTAGCACATGAACATTGCAGTATTTTGACATATGCACATCATAGCAATTGAACAAAGTGTCATAGCTAGTGTGTGTATATGTGGGAATAAAACCTAGACATAATTGGTGGACAAAAAACAATGCATGAAATTAATGAAAAAATGAAAACTAGAAAAACTAATAATTGATATTTCTATGTACCAAGAAGCACCCAAAAAAAATTCTAAGTGTTTTGATCAATAAAACACACCACACATTGTTGTTTTTTTCACAAATATCTATGCATTTTTTTGTCATAAAAATTCTAGTTTCTTTGCTATATATACGATTTTAGAATTCTTCTATCTAAATTGTCTCTCTACAATTTATGATACAATAAAACTAATCAAATTAGTTCTATATACTTTGTCTTCATGCATTTCTTATACATAGTTCAAATGTATTCGTGATCATCCACTGATCATTAAGAGATTGATATACTTAGAATGAGACTACATGAGAACCGCCAACAATTTATGCAAGCTACAATAGTATTTATAGCACCATTGCAATGAATTTGTGCAAGGCACACAACACTTGTATACAAAGACAAACTAACATTGAATTCAAAGCTACTATATATATATATATATATATATATATATAAAATCAATTTTGTGCAAATAACAATGACCAAAGATGGGTGATGTGATTTTGTATCATATTGTTTTCTAGCCATTGAAATCATTACCTACTATGCCATAAGTAACATACATTCTAGTGACACATGGATTAAAAAAACACAAATAAAAAAACATTGCCTAATTGTAATCATAGTATTATAACTACATTAATAATCAAATAAAGATAGCTAATCTGACTTTGTATCATATTGTTTAGTATCTATTGAAAGAATTATCTACTATGCCATATATAACAAATAATATTCTCGCTAGACATGACTACACAAATTGCAAATAAAAACCACTGCTCAATATCAATCATAGTTCTATAACTACATTAAATTGCATATGCAATTTAGTAAATGTCTCAATTTGAGCAAAATATATTGCACCAAAATTGTCTAGAAATGAAATAATTTAAGTTTGTATAGTCACTCATCTTGGAATAAGATTCCAAGTAGACATACCCAACATAAATGGCTATGAGATTTAGAGGTAAATGTAATATCTGCTGATTTTAGCATTATAACATGTCAAAATTGCTTCTCACATGAGACATAGTGAATCAACAAATTTATCATTTAAATTACAAAAAAAAAAATTGTTGCATCTTGGCCTTCGACAACCATTCACTGTTATTTGTATTTGAACAAATATATTGCATACAAAAACACAAATATTTACACCATTTAAAACTGCAACTAATCCACCTTCCATAAAAATTGCATCCAAACCGCTTCTTGTTTTTCCTCTTCTTTGTTTTATTTGCAGAATCCAATTTCTGATTATCAGTCTCCTCCTCTTTTATAAGTTGTTGCAACAACTTTGAAAATTGCACAACTACATATTCCATGACTCAAAATCACTCACAACTCCACAACACTATTTTTTAACAGATTCCACCTAAACTAGCAGACATTACCTGAATCGAGTATATCATCAAGTCAAATAATGATTTAACAATCTAAATAAAACTACTCTTTAAATACTTTTTAGTATCAACTGCAATAAATAATACTAGGAAAAAGCGTTCTAAAAATTTATTTTGTTAGTTAAAGATGTTCAATTGTAAACAAATTAGGCAATGTACTTCGAATCATACTAAACATCAATTGACCAAAAAAGTAAAATCTAAGTATCTAAAATTATTTGAAAAACTTCATATTTGTCTTTAAGTATTTAGTCATTAAATGCTCGTAAACATCACAATTGGAAATAACAAAGGTTATAAGGTTCTTTAATTCCTTCTCGTTCCCATTTGTCTTTTATTGATTTTCACTTGTTCTGAAAAAAATGCACATATCTGCTACATAAAAACACTAATATTTTTCCATAATCATATATATATATATATATATATATATATATATATATATATATAAGTTTAGCTTGCCACCTAGACATAAATAACTTGTAATTTAACCCCAAATTAATGGACAAGAATAAAGTTCATTAAAAATTTCTGATTTTTTTTATTTTCGAGTTTTGGATATTGCCTTCCCTAGATAAAAGTATTTAGCACTTTAAAATTCAGAGCAAATTCAAACTTGCACATATGTCTACAACATCTTAACCATTACGATCCTATATTTATAAAATAAAAAGTACACACATAATCAAATATTTCTCAGCTAATATAGAAATCACTTCATTGAATCCCAAATATATATATTTCAAAGTCCCATTATGAATATTATGAAGGCGGTAAACTAGTGCATGATCTATTTACATAAAACACCTAGATATAATAATTTATATTAACGATTTATATCTATGAATTCATATTTTTATTGTTCAAATCAATTATATATATTTTTTCATAATTTTTATTCATTGAATATCGAGCAATACATCATGATTTACAAAAATCACTAATACAAATAATAAAATGTTTCTAACTATACATCATTAAATAATAATAATATTAATGCATAAGTAAAAAAACTATATATATGTCAAAAACTCTCTCTCTCTCTCTCTCTCTCTCTCTCTCTCTCTCTCTATATATATATATATATATATATATATATATATATATATATATATATTAATATTATACTACTACTACTATAATATAATACAAGAAAATGCATTTTTTAACTATAAGATTATTGTAATTTTCATGTTTTTTTTTATATTTTTTTTCCTTAAATTCAATATAAATGAGAAAACATCACAATGATTGCCAAGAATACTAGTTGAATAAACAATTTTAACATCCATAGAATTTAAAATAAATAAGTATGAAACAAATTTATATAATAATTTAATACTCTATTTATTTATATATAAAAACAATAAATCTTGATAATAAAACATTTTTACATTATGTAAACAATTAAAAATATACAACATTATATATATATGAAAATTATTATAAATACAACTAATTTTTAATTCAATTAATTATTTAATATTTCAAATAGTAAATTTACAAAATATATGAATAAAATTAAATTAAATTTCAAATAAAATTTAAATTCACATTCACATCATTTTAAACTAAGTCTCTTTTGCTTTTATAAAGTTTAGTCAAAATAATTGAAACACTAATTGGAATTTTAATTTATTTTGCAACCATCCATAATTTTAAGCAAAACCAATAAAACTTAACAACTTAGTCGCTTGGCACAATTTTAAATAATTAGGACAAAAGAAACACAAAAAGAAAAAGAAAAGAAATAAGGACATGGACAACAAACAAAGTAAAATATAACTTGATATAAAATGTACTATAAACCAAAAGTTAGATATAAATTGATAAAATAGCTAAAAAGTATAAAAGAGTTCAATTATTTTATATACAATTTCAACTAATTTGGTTGTATATTTTTTGACGTTATTATATATATTTATATATATATATTCTAAAATTGTGATTTAAATAAATAATTTTCAAATTTAAAACAAAATTGATGCAGGGAAGAAAAAAACAAAAAACTCAAACATAAAAGCTATTTCTTTACCTATTTATATGTATAAAAACAAATAAATTTAAATTAGCCATTTTTTCCCTAAATGTCATGCAGTGAATGTATAATAACAACTAATTTTAATAGATATCTAACTTTAAATACATAACAGATCAACTAAAGATAGACCTGATCATAGAACTCATTTAAGTCATTTATAAAAATGAAAAAAAATAGCACTAAACCTTGATTCTAGAAAACAAAACCAAAAAATTATGTTTTCAATCCATATTGAATAAAAGCGTACATTATAAGCCAAATATGTATCAGAACATAAATAAAACATGGACAATAGAATAAGATACAATTTGCAAGTAACAAATGACATTATTACTTAGAAATATCAACGCAAACGATAAACACCATCATGCAAGATAATTTGACCACTACCGCTCATTTCTTCATAGAAAAACACCAATTTAATCTCACCTAATATCAACATTAATATATATGTGAATAATTTTGATTAAAATAATATTTAAATATAACACATATGGAAACCTTCGTTCAATTTGTCAGCACTCGTGCAAGTTTTCATGTACTATTGTAGTAGGAGCCAAGTTGGTCGGGTACTGTCAATAGTCGCGAGTTTCCAGAGACACCATTCAGACGAAAAGGCTCACTTCTGACATCATAGCCAGGCCCGAATCTCGACTTTCTTTTGGTAGGGACCACAAAAGAAATATGTGCATATAGTTGGGCGTGTTTACAAACTCTGAATAGGTCATGGAATGTCATAACACCTTTCAAAAGACAATGCTGACCTTCGACCTCATAGCCAATCTGACCTCCGACTTGCTTCTTGAAAGGCCCGCAAATGAAACATTTATGTATAGTTGGTCAAGTTTTTAATTAATTATTTTGTTTTTTCATATAACATATTATTTAATAAAATTATTATTATTATTATTATTTTAATTTAATTTAATTTTTTAATATTTTATTAATAAAAAAATAAATTGAATAAATTATTCTTATAAGATAAAATGTTTAAAACACATGAACACTTTATCCATTCTTAAAAGAAAAAATAATGTGAATATGGTTTTTTTTTTTTTTTTTTTTTTCTAATGATACAAATCAATCAAAACGATATAAATTATTATGAATGTATAATAACAACTAATTTCATTATATATTTAAGATTTAATTTATAACATCTTAACTTATGATAAGCCTGATAATAGACCTCATTTAATGTTAGAAAATTATATATTACAGAGCAATGGAACACATAAAATATGCAAAAACACAAACACATAAAACATATTAAACAAGAGAGACACATATATATTTGGTTCACCCAACATAGGCTACATCCATTGAAACAACCAGTCCTTTATATTATTGAACAAAATGGAAGAGACACAACCTACAATAGATCCGCTGTAATATCCTCTTCTCTCTCACACAGTCCCCCTTGATATTTCTCGGTCAGAGTATACACACAATACACAGATGCAATACAATACCCTCATACAACAGAGGGGTTTCCTTCTAGGTTAAAAACCCCGAATTAAAGATAACTTCTACCGTCAGATCATTTGCCTAATGAATGACCCATATTAACTACGAAATTACAATATTTTACAAGGAAATTTTACATCTATTTTTAGCTTTGGGGGCGCTGGCACCGAAACCCCTCGCTTGGGGGGGGGGGGACTCCAAAAGGTCGCCACCACCCCCCGTGGACCCCCGTGGACCCCCCCTGATGGTGATCAAACGACAGGTAACGTTGCCACCCTGTTAAGAACATGGGCCCAACACAGCGATACATCTAAATAAGGAAGATAATCAAAGTCCACACCGAACATTTAAATCATTTATAAGAAATAATAATAGTAATAACAGTGAACCTGGATTATAGGAAACAAAACACAACAAGTTATATTTTCAATTTATATTAAATAAAAAAACTAAATTACCAACAAAGTAATTTAATCTCACCTAATACAAACATTAATGTATACATCAATAATTTTGATTGAAATAATATTTAAATCAAATAGATATTACAATCTCCGTTGAATTTTTCTGACCTCGCACCAACTCACGTGAAGTATTGAAGTTGGAGTCGAATTAGTCGGGGAGTGTCAGTAGTCGGGAGTGTCTAGAGATACCATTCAAATGACAATGTAGAAATCCAACCTCATAATGGGGGCCGAAATTCGATTTTCTTTCAATAGCGGCCACAAAAGAAATATGTGTGTGTAGTCATGCGTGCTTACAATGGCCACCTATAACCTCATAGTCAGCCTAACCTCCGACTTGCTTGTACGAAGGCGCACAAAAGAAACATATGTGCCTATCATATATATAACATATTATTTAATAAATGTAATTTAAAATACTTTATTTTTTAATCAATAAAAAAATAAATTCAACAAATTATTTTTATAAGACAAATTTATTTAAAGTAACTCTACAAAAAATATTATTATTATTTCTATCTAAAAGTTTAACATAAAAAATCCAAAAACTAAGTACAAATTAAAACAAATTAGTATTAAAATTTTTAAAAGATATGAACCTGTTATCCCTTGTCTAAAGAAAAAATAATGTGAACATGGTTCATAAATTACAAAAGTCGAAAACAACCAACTTAAACGACAGTTGCAACTTTAGGATCGCTTGAAGCTTAGCCTTTGCGAAGATGGGTCGAAGGTCAACATTTTCCTTATGATTCTTATCCACAGACACACCCACTGCCCAACCACGAGTCGGGCCCGACCTCAACTACGGGTTTCCTCCTACTCCAAAGAAACCCAAAAAACTGAAATGGAGAGGGATGCCCTTATTCTAAATTTAATTTTTAAATATACTCTTACCACTGTGGCTCAAGCATGTTTGTCTATGCATAATATTTAGGAAGAACGTACATTAGAAAATCCCACCATTGGAAACTCAGAATACTGGTAGCTTTGGTCTCAAAAGTTCTCCAATATCATTGAATGTTGAATTTTGTCATTAATTCTTTTATGCTTTTGTTTTTCTAGTTGGGAATTATCCCAGACTGTAATTTACCGCCAGTTAAACTATAAAATTTATTCCAATAAATTTAGTGCTTCGAAAAAACAAATTAATAGCACCAATGTGTCCTATGACAATGGGATGAACGTAAAAACCATGAGAAAACTCGCATACCCAGGATGAAGCTCTGAACTGCAAATTAAACGATCTAAAAAGCTTATTTATTTATTTTTTCATATATTTATGGCTTAATATCCTTGTACAAATGGAAATATTGATCAACTTCTGACACCACAAATTTTAGAAAATTAAAACGTCGCATCTATGCGTCGTGCCCGACTCAAGTCAACGTTATTTTCCTCGCCACCTAGTTATTCATGCCAATAGAACTCTGACTCCCCGACTATTCAAAAGACCACAATATCAAGTCTGCATCGAGACCTTGTCAACTAGTTGGCTAAAACATCCTTGTGTCTATCTGTTGCCCCCGACTGAGCTCAAAGTTATTTTATTCCGGAGCTAGATGTTTATGTCAATATAACTCTAACCCTCGACTATCTGAAACAACATGACACAGAGTCAGAGCCACCACCTTGCTCATGAGCCTTCTGAAAATGAAAATATCCCTATACTCCCGACTTCACAACTTTCAAATTAAATTATGGGAATTTTTTTTCTGCAATCGCTACTGAAAAAAATGAAATCAGGGTCGACAACCAATTTAAAAGCAGACCACATGTAATTGGGGTCGTCACCTTGCTCATTGGACTTCCGCAAATGCAAAGATGAGATGACCTCTGATCTAGTCGTGCTTAGTCACTACTGTTTTATTCCTACAACATTGCATCCAAATGATCGAAACTTGACCCCGCAATGTGTTTAACACTTATGTTAAGAAATAAAATCACTCATTAAACCAGAGTTTGCTTGCAAAGAGAACTTAAAAACTCATAGGTTTCCGTCAGTAGAATCCAGTAATCCGCTTACCCGAACAATTTTCATGCTCTAAATTCTAAATTCTAACTTACAAATTCTGTGAAACAATGAACCATTAGAACTCTAAATTATGCACCACGACCATTAAACCATAAAATAATGTCCACACATTTACCTATCATATGGTCATTGAGGAGGTTGGCAATTCTACATCTTGCCACATAACCAAACACCTTCAACAAAATTTTACTTCTCACATCCAACGAAGTAAAAAAAACCCACTTGGTAATAACGAAACACTGACAACGAGGAGTTATGCTGCAAAGAAAAAACAGGCAAGGAAATATCAAATCCAACCTCAATGGGCACCACAACAACCCCTTTGAACACCTGAAATAGCTAAGTCCACTTATCGATAATCCATTAACCATAATACTCCACCAACACACTTAAAACGAAATTTACACAACTAGAGCTCAAAACAACCTAATTTAATTCCCAATTGTACAAACCATCGCCCTTTCCTGTACCTGCATTGTACAATTGGATCAACCCGGGTCTACCGTGCATGACAGGATGACGTACACACTTGAAATCCAGAGTCAGGCATGCGGTGACAGGCTAACATCATGCAAAAATTTCAACCAAAATCTTAATATTAACTATAGAAAAATAAAAAATTACACCAATATAAACAAACTAATAACTCAAAATCAATCATAAATATCACTGCGTAATCAATAACATATTAATTTATAAAATCTCAATATATGAAAATTTAATAATCAACCATTCTTAGCTTATAACTATTTAACACTTATGCCTACTTAAAGCTTTCTTATAAATATTTAACACTTATGCCAACTTAAAGCTTTATTAAAGAGTGTTGATAGAAGATTGGTAAGCAAAAGTTAAGGAAATCATAATGTAGGATTAACCACTTAAAAAAAACCAATTATAACTAATTCATAAATATTTAGTTCTCCCTTTATTAAAAGCACGCACTTGAGATGCATCAACCTTTAGTCGACCATTGCTACCATATGGACCATTTACACTTTATTAAGACCATACTTTGAATGAACATCCGACCAATTGACCCACAACTATTTGACACTTTATTAAAGACACTCGATTTTAAATACACAACTCTCCATAACAACCAACCAATACCATGCAAAAGACAAAATTCAATATCTTAGAATATGTTTTACTCTCAAGAGTAGAAAACAACCACGCCTTAGGAACTTATCCACAATACATTTGGTAATTTTGACACAGGCAAAAAAATAATAATTTATTAATGTTGACTAAGTACAAAGTCCCCTTACCTGGCGAAGTTATCCCTAATGCATTTCATAATCTCGAATATCATGCCAAAACAACTCATTGTGAAAGCCTTCGTTGCCTCAAAAGTCCATGAAGAACAAAATCTCACACATAAATCCATATGATACGAATGAAACGAAATGTGTAGGTCCATAGGAGTTTTTAAACAATAAATAGTTTGATTTATATGCATTTAGGGCATAATTTTATGGATACTTTCATTATTCGTGTGAAATGTTATTTCATTATATGCTTAAGTGTTTTGAATACATTTTATATAATTTTATAATTTATTTCATTATATCTTAATGGTTGTTTTGATAGATTTGATATAATTTTATTTAAATGTTTTGATTTATATACATTAAATTTGATCGTGTGTAATTTTTAGAGCAATTTCAATGGTTGGAATTAATAGTCTTAATGTTATTCATCTTGATTCAAATTCAATTATGTGTAATTTTTTAAATGTGACATTAATGGTTGAAATTAATAGTTTTATTTTCATTTATCTTAATATAATTTTGAATATATATATATATATATATATATATATATAATTTTTTAATGTAATTTTGAATATATATATATATATATATATATATATATATATATATATATATAATACTTGTAAAGAGTTATTGTATTCTGTCATGGTGAAGTTATAAAGTATTTCACTATCTAATAAAGAATTAGGTTCTTACCATATCATTATTCTCTTTAATTTATTTTTGTGTATTTGTACCACATTCTTACTTACTTTTCATTTCATTTTTAATGTAGTTTGGGCCATTCACCGCTCTTGATAGAGATAGGGTCAATCCTATCATGGACCATATTGTGGTGCTATGTTATAGGAGCTTTGTCATTAAATATTCAATGAAGCAACCATGCCACATGAAAAAAATGCACTTACCTAATATTATAGCAATGCATTTGAACCAAGTAAAAATAACATAATGATGTTTCCCATCATATCATTTTCTATTCAAAGTCCATGACATTGACCACTTAACATTACATTTAGTTGGCTATCGTATATCCCATTCAACATATAGGTTAGTTTACAACATGAACTTATGCATAACTAAATATTATTGAAATGTGATTATGTTTAAAACCTGATATACATATACTAAGATATTTCATTCAAAACTTGTTTGTTAGAAGTAAATCATAAAACATTGTCATAACAACCTAGCAATTAGTATCCATAATATCCGCATATATGTAGGTCGACCTATCTATATATTGAAGTACCATTGTTCTAACAATGTGTCATTAATAAAAGAAAAGAAGCCCAACTATGCCATTATGTAAATTCAGATGCCTAGGTCAAAATGGGGCATTACACTAAGCATCTCAGTTGAAAAATTAAGAACCTTCATGGAATTGTGGGAGTATTAGACTACTCTTTATCAAGTATCATTTTTTTCAATGGAAATCATCCTCTCTCAGGTCGAGGGCCAAAGTGAGGGTGAATACAACAATACATAGGCACATAACCATTACAACAATATTTCTCATCATCGTGTCATTCACAGGGAATTGAAACTGGGTGGGAGAGATAATAACCATTTTTCCCAACCCCCTGAGATGACCCCAATTAAATCTTTATCAAGTATTATTATAAAGATGTATTAAAAATATTGAAATAAATATTGAAATTATATATATCTTAAACATCTAAATAAATAATAAAATTATATGGACAACCAATTTTTCTATTTTTTTATGAACTACATTGAGAGAATTGGTAACTAAGTATAATATCATCCAAATGACTCGAGTTCTATCCTCCTGGTTATCATTATAAGCCCAAAATTGTACCTGTAAATCTTACAATCACACCATGCAAATAAATTTTCACCACTTTATTATTATTATAATTATTTTTCTCCCACCTTCAAAATATGATGAGTGTATACCATGATTTACCAAAACAACGGGTTTTCAAACTACCAAAGTAAAAAATTATTAATTCCCATGTTGATTCGATGGAAGAGGTGGAAGACCACTGATATCCACCTAGATCAGTACTCCCCCCTTAGGAAGCAATTATTTCCATTTCATCAAGTTCAAGTCAGATATGGGGAAAATTTTGCTAAATTTGAATCTAGGTTAGCCACTTTCCGTGCTAAAGAACCTATATTGCTTTGAAAATCTGATAAAGCTATATGTTATATTGGTGGGTGGCCCTCATTTTGGTTTCCATGATTCAAATTGTTGTAGAATGATTAATGCAGTTGGGGTTAAGTTATATAGGGACCAAATGTGGCCAAAAGAGCTCCACATGACTATTGAGTGCAAGCCAAGGTAAGGGGGAATACTTAATTTGAAAGCAATTTCATCCACAAGCTTTGTAATGGTGTAAGAACCATATCAAAGTGGTATAAGCTTCACGTAGGGGCAAGTGAGACACTCTTTCTACAAATGAAACCACACCTTACCACCAACTTGAAACTTGTATGGTACCCCATGCTAAACATGTTATTGTTTATACTTATCATTGGCCTTTTGCAAGATATCATGAACCTATTATTGAGGGTGTCAAATGTATTAAAAAAAATTGGCTACTTGATCAACATAATTTTGAGTGTGGGAGGACTCTATCGATGAAACTAAAACTATTAGAGTTGAATCAATGAGGGACAATGGATGGAATGCCAAGCACACATGAAAATGGATATGGCCAATAGATCTATGGAGATCTCCCTTATAGCTATGCTGAACATATTGAAAACTCTCATCCTCATGTATGTGGATGTTTGACCTAGTATTAAAGAGGAACCCATTTAGGTGAAATGCATAAGCCACTTTATTCTTCTACAATCTTGTTCAGTTGATTCTTCTGCATATAGAGACCTTGTGTTGAAGTTGCGGTGGTCATGGTGACCTTATGTTCACCTTTTGATTGATCCACGGAGAGGAAAAAATTGGTAATATGGGAGATTACCTTTTCGAAATATTTTTCTAAGCATTGAAATTGTAGTTATCATGACTACCTCTAGTATCCTATAGGGATGGCTTCCTAGAGTAAAAATGATACTATGAGGTCATGATTCATAAATAACATCACATTTCCACATATAGGGTTGTCCAAAAATAACATCACAAACTTCGAGTGGGGAAATATTGGATAATACCTCATCTTTGAAGGGATCGATGTTGTAGGATTGGTAACATTGTTGGTTGATGCATAATTCTTGTCCGTGGCTCAACCTTCTGATGGTGTACGATTGAGGGTGTGTCATTGTTGGAAAGTGCATTCTTTTAAAAAACTTGGTTGAGATCAATTTATTCTGAATCCTACTGTTAATAATGAAATGCAACGAGGTCTTGTTCACCTACATCTGTGAGTGTAAAAGGAACTCCCCCTCTTGAGGCTCCTCTATTTATTCTAGTTGGATCATTCCGATCACAATGATAACACTAGATTATGAATTGATGATCTATTCCCTTTATTATTCTTTGAATTAAATGTTAAGTTATGGTCTGATTTTTTCTTTGAGCTCAATCAACCATGAATATTTTGAGTGATATTCATCAGTACTATGCCAGAGTATTTTTTGGAACTACAACAATTTCTAGTGTCCTCTTTTGACTTCCCATCACCCTTCTTTGTTGGTGGTTTGAATCATTTTTCTTGATATTTTCTCTCTTTTATCTATCCTTTGTTTTGTGAGTTAGGGCTACCTTTTCCATGATTTTGTTGTGGTGTATTTGTAGATCCAAACTCCCACTTATTCCTCTGCTTGAGATTTTTCTCAATTTTTATGGCATAACAATAAGCAACTCCTAGTTTGTGGATGTCCAAGAAAACCATCTTTGTTTGGATGCACTTGTATAGGCAACTATGATACTTCAAAACTAAGTGTGTCTCAAAATCTTAAATATTGAGCTTTGAGCACAAGGTATGGAAGATTTTGGTATACTTTGGTATTGTCTAGTCTCTCTCTTGATGCAAATTTGTCCTTGTAATGTACTGCTCATCATAGCTTCCAACAATTTAGAATTCTTCTATAAGGGAATCCACAAAGGTTGTTTAGGTGGGTTCTCTCCCAAATGACATAGATTAATTCATAATGATTCTCTCTAAGTAACATTCCCATAAAATTTTAACACAGAGGAAGGCTTTAAGTGGTGTGGAGCTAATCTTTTAGCCATAAAATATTTTTGGACAGAGAATTAAATCTTGGGTAGATTAAACAATTTCTCTAGAGCATATATGTCAATCTAGCCTTCAAATAAGGAGATATCAAAATTAACTTGTACCTTGAAGAAAATCACACCTCTAAAATGGATTCTTGTCAAAAATGCATTAGATGCCATTAATAGTCATTGAAGGATTTGAGTGAAATTGTCCATCATTTAATTCCTTTATCACACAATGGATTCCTCAAGCATCATCTTGAAATGATTTTATGCTCCATCATTTGTCTTTTCTTCCACCATGGGAGGTCACATGGGCTAGAGAGAGCAGTCATTCCCAAGTGAAACTAGCTTGAGACCCAACCCTCTATACCTTTGCCTTGTCGAGGACATGTATCTAGAAACAACAAGGAGAAAATTTCTCCAATATGACTCATCTAGATTTCATAAGGAACATAATGAAAGGTAGGGAAGGAAATGTGGCATAAATACACATAAATACAAGAGAGAGAATAATGATGTGGTAAGAGCCAATCCTTTATTAAATAGAGAAATAATTTATAACTAGATCATGAAGGAACATGATGTCTCTTTAAAAATAAGAATGTATTTCTCATGGGGACCTTTTCAACTAAAAGTCATGTATTTTTACTATTTTATTACTATTTTCTGTTTTATTTTCAAATATTATGGGTGACTACCAGGTATTACAAAAACCATAGGCTCATAAACCACTAATGATAAAAAAACTTAATAATGATCGTGCGAATAGTTTTTCACCATTTTATTATTATTATTATTATTATTATTCTCTCATTTTACAAATACGATGGGTGTATACCATGGTTTACCAAAACCAAGAGCTCATAAACTACTGACTATAAAAAAACAAGTAATGACCATTTTGATTCAGTGGAAGAGGTGGATGGTGATTGATATCCAACTAGATTAGCAGAGGCATTTTCCAACATGTATGTTTTAAACTTAGAGTCATGGAAGAATGATGGTAAGCCATTCTCCCTTAAACATGTGATGGCAACCACTACTTACTTATTCGAGAAGCTTGGTCAAGGTAGTTGATACTTCCACTTATGTGTTCTATTTAGAGTTAGGTCAATATAATTTATGCTTAGCTATAATCCTATAGTGGAATAATAGAAAGGATGGTTTTGTTTAATTGAGAATGATATTAAGCTTACTCATATAAATTTAGTACCAATTTGTTTTTTAATTGTGTTCTATGCCGAGTTTAATTGTGATGATTTAGATATAATATTTATTTCATTGAATTATTGTCACCAATAAATGGCTGCCAATTTATTAGCATACATTATTGATTAATTCATTCTGGGATTTAAAGCGATGTTTTTTTTGCTGTGAGCATGGACAAATTATGTATTAAATGTGTTGATTTTAGTGTCTGCATTGGCCATGTATGCCTCTACAAATACATAACTTGTACGTGAATGTTAGTATTATTATAATATACATTGACGATTATAATATTATTTGTAAATATGTGTATGTTGTTTGTAATATATTTTAACGTTAAAATTTATTATATTATTAGACTTCATTTAGGACTTATTATGTTTGATAAAAGAAAAATCTATGTGAAATTGTATTTAACAAGACATAAAGTTTCTGATCTAACCTTATTTATTTCATAATTAATTTATGTTTTATTTTAGGGAATTGATACTTGTCATCTTATTAAATGAGAGGGACAAGTTTTAAGGTGACAAGGGATAGATGGATGAATGGTTTTCTATAAGTAAAAACCACTAAATATAGGATTGGAACTATTATATCTATGATTGAGAATTATGTGAGAATTTTGGACTAGACTTTTGTGACATAATATGCATTATGTTGTTCGATAGTTAACAAACTTTTGAAGGTTTCCTAGAACAGAGTTAGGGAGGCAGATGGAGAGGTTATTTCTAGTTGGTTAAGAGGATAAACATTTAGTTAAAAAGATTACTAAACATATAAATGTTGAGCTACTAAATTTGAATTTCTAAATTAATTAGAGTATATTTTCATAATTCTTACCTAATTACATTTATTTGTCAATTCTAAATAACATTTAAAACTACAATATAGATTAATTAAATTGTAAATACAATTAAAAAAATTATTAACTATATAAATTCTTTTATATATATATATATATATATATATATATATATTAACAAAATAAAAATAAAAATAAAAATCTAAATTTACTCTCTCTCTCTCTCTATATATATATATATTATAAATTTTTTTATTTAATTATTATTCTAACAATTACTAAAATAAAATAAATATCACATACAATGTAAACATAATAATCTCAAACAACATCAATCAAAATTTTAACATAACGATGAGTGATATAAATATAATAACATTTACACAATTTTTTAATGATCACTTAAAATATATAAATGAAAATTTAAAGGTATAAATGAAAGTAAAATATTTATTTTGAAAGCAATATTAAATTAAATAAATAATATTATATACATAAAAGTAAAAAATAATATAAAAATGTTTAATTTATAATTAAATTTACGAGTTTATAAAAGTTGTTTTTATTTATTTAAATAATATTTTAAAATTTAAAATTATATATAGAAGAAGGTTGGGGAAATCAACTGAGAATAAAGGAAGGCTGATTCGAATAAAGATGAGTTCTACTGACCATAAGTATGACATACTTAGTAAAATATCAAGTCTAAAAGGAACGAGAATATTTATAAATGAAGATCTCATTCTAGAAGATCAAGCATAATTAAGAAAGGAGGTTCAAAAGGTAAAAGAAGCTAGGAAGGAAGGAAAATGGGCAATAACCAAAAATAGAAAATCCGTTATTCGAGATAGAAACCAAAAATATAGTAAAAAATAGCAATTCAACATGGTCCGGATTCTTTCTTGGAACTGTCGGGGCTTTCCATGGAACAAAGGCCCCAAGCTAAGCTGGATCTTGAATGATGTTGATATTATATTTCTAGTTGAAACTTGGGAGCAACAAGAGTCTAAGGTCCCTAACATAGATGACTTTGTACTATGGTCAATCTGGAATAAGCGATCCTACCGTAAAGGCATTGGGGGTATAGCCCGTTACATTAGGAAGAACATCTCCCCCCATGCTAGGCTTTATAAAAAAGACCCTTACAACCAATATATTTGGATAGAGATTACTGAAATTAATGATTAAAAAACCTACATAGCAATCTGATATTTTTCCCCTATCAATTCTAACTTCTATAAGAAAAACAATTTAGATAAAAATGTACCTTACAATGGTTTAGAGAATGATATTTCTAACTTCTATAAGAAATTTTTTTTAGACAAAAATGGACCTTACAATGGTTTAGAGAATGATATGTCTAGCCTAAGGAACGAAGGTAATATCCTCTTAATGGGTGACTTTAATGCTCTAACTTCAAACAACCAAGCTATCCTTCTAAGAAATTATTCCAACCCTAATCCTATTTGGTTAGCTGAAGACCTTACTCTAGCTAGCCGGTACAAAAGAAGGTCTGAAGATCTAGGGGAAAATTTGTTTGGTTCTGAGCTAGTCAAACTATGCAATGCTCAAGATCTCATAGTTTGCAACGGTCTAAAGAAGTGTCCCAATTCTAGTCAGATGACATGTATCCATGGGCTTGGTAGCAACATGGTAGACTATGTTATTTCTGATATCCCTTTATACAATGAAATAATAAATTTTGACATCTTAAACTACCACGAGCTCGACTCACATCATAGACCTTTAATTGTATCTCTCAATTTTGTCATGCATAGAGATCCCATAGAAGATAATCCTTATAGCCAGAAGAACTTAATCTTTGATAGAAATAAAAATGATCTTTTTCTAAATGAATTAACAATTAATTTGCTTCCTTTATCTAGTATAGACAAAATAAAATACCTCTATCATAATTTTACTAAAACCCTCTCATATTCTATTAACAAGTTCTAAATTGAAGTTTCAAGTAATAAAAGAAATAGCAAAACCAACCCTTGGTATGATAAAGATTGTAAAAGTGCGAGGAGAGAGATTAAGGAAGTTGTTGATGAGTCTCTTAAAATTGGCAAGATAAAAATATACAAATCCCTAATTAAAAGGAAAAAATGCAGTATATTCATAAAAAACAAGAAAAACCCTTACACCTCTCTAAGGTAGCTCCTAAGAAATTCTAGAGGAAAATTCTAAATAGAAAAACTAAAGATAATAATAGAATTTCTTTACACGACTGGAATTCATATCTTAAAAAGATTTATGAATCTCCTAATGGCACATATAACTTTGAAACCCTGCTCACAACAGAAGAAGTTTTCTCATTAGAATACATAGAATTTGGGGTTAAACACCTGGCAAATGGAAAAACTAAGGATATTGAAGGTTACCAAGAAGTAATATTAAAAATTGGAGGTCCTTCCCTCATGATCCCTCACATCCACAAGCTTTTCAATCAAGCTGTCAAGCAAGCGTTCCCTAAACCATGGAATCAGAGCCTCATTATTCCTATTTTTAAAAGTGGGGATACAAATAAACCCTATAATTATTGGAAAATTATGATTAGCCTTCTCTTAGCCAAGTTATATGGTATTATTTTGGAAAAGAAGATGAGCATATGGCTTGAAAGTGAAGGTAAGTGGGCTAAAGGCCAACTGGGTTTTAGAAGGCAACACTTAACAATGGATCACCTCGTTACGCTTAGGATCATTGTGGAGGAATGTCGTAATGATAAATCCAATCTTTTTTTGCTTTGTGGACTTTAGAAAGACTTTTGATATTGTTCCTAGAGATAACCTATGGAATAGATTAGAAGAGCTAAAGGTTCCTTTCGAGTTGAGAGCTGTCACTATAAGGTTATACGAGAATGTAATTTCCAAGTTTAAGAGCAATGAGGGGTGGTATAAAGATATTAAGTGTAATATCAGAGTTAAACAAGGTTGCCCCCTCTCCCCTACCCTATTTGGAATTTACATTGACAAGCTAGAAGGTTGTTTAGAGGAAACAGGTTGTGCTGGCACGATCTTAGCTGGAATAGTCATCATCCTTTTTCTCTATGCTGATGATATTGTTCTTTTGGCAAGGTGCCCATCTGATCTCGATAAGAAACTAAGACTTCATAAGGATTTCTGCTCTACCATGGGTATGACTATTAACATTGACAAAACTAAAGTTATGATTATCAAATCCAAGAAGGACACTGACGCTAATTTTGTGTATGACAATAGTAACTTGGAGGAAGTGTCTTCTTACAAGGACCTAGGAATTGATATTCATCACAAGCTCAACTAGAACCATAACATTGAGAAGAGGATTAATGGAGGGTGGAAAGCTTACTTTGGTCTTGAAAATAATTGTAAAGCTGCAAACCTTGTGATGTGGGATAAAAAGAAGTTCCTCTTTGAAACTTTAGTCACTCCTGTTATCTTGTATGGATGTGAAGTTTGGGCTTGCAGCATCTCTAGAGAATCCTAGAGAAAGATTGAGCAAATACAGAAGCGTTTTATAACGTATAACCTCAAAATTAAAAACAATACACCCTATCCTATTCTTCTTATAGAAGTGGGTCTTTCCCTTATCGAGAGCCTAGCTACGACTACAAAATGTTACTTGTAAGTTTAAAGAGAAAATGTGGTGTGAGAAAGATTTAGAGGCTAAAAGAAAATTAAGACATTACAAGGAGGTCATCAACCCTACTCTAGAAGATCAAAATTATCTCTCTGTTTTAACTAGCTCAAAGAAAAAAATCAATATAGCCAAGATAAGAATGAACTCTCATGAGCTCCATAGTGAAACAGGGCGTTGGATAGTTCCTAAAACACCATGGGTGGAAAGGATCTGCCATCTCTGTGAGCATATGAACATTGAGGATGAAAATCACTTCCTCTTAGAGTGCCCTGCGTACACCCACCTTAGATCTCAGTTTCATAATCTTTGTTGCAATATTGACCTTCCTAGTCTTTTAACATGTCAAAATTATAGTGAGCTTGGGACGCTTCTCTCCAAGCTCTTTGAGCATAAAAGTACAATTTTAAAACAAAACAAAATAATTCGTTTCTTTAGGTCTAATAGACCAAAGTTTAGTCTCACTAGACGTTAACCACCACCATCATCAACATCATAACTAATTTATAATAATAGTAAATTTTATATTTAAATAATATTTTTAACTAATATTTCACAATAATAAATAGTATATATAGAATTTGATATTATTATAAATTTTATTTTTAACTTAGTGATTTTATTAAATGTAATTTTTTATTTTGTAAAATTGATAAATAAAATTTAAAATTATTTTTATTACAAATTTAAATAGTGAATAAACACGAGTATGGGGTAAACTTAAATTAAAATATATTTTAGATTTGAGTGTTATATAATTAGATTAAAATATTTAATAATGATGGATAAAGATGTTAAACTTTCTCTCCTATTTGAACAACCATAAAAATATTTTTAAATGAATAATTTCTATTTAAATATTTAAATGTTTTTTGTTTTTTAAATAGGAATTAGAAAATTTCACTTAGTGAAATTGATAATTTAGCACATATATCTACTATTATTTTACTAAAAAAAACAATTATTTCATAAACATTGCAAAAACCAATATACAACTAAACATATAAAACATATGGCATACTACTCAAACTAAATTCAATTATTAATAAACATTAAACATTTAAATATAATTTATATATTTTTTATAAATTTATTTTTTAATAAACAATATTTTATTTTTTAGAAACTTTTTCAAGGAAACTGTGTAATAAATTTAAAACCCATCGAACTTTTCGAACGAATTCTATGTTTTTTTTTTATGAATTCATAAATATATTTGGAATGCAATACTCCTACCAAATAAAAATATTATATTAATTTTAAATAAAAACATTATATTAATTTTACACTTCTGTAGAAGTTTTTTGTTTTTACTTACTGAATATAAACTCATGTGTTTCAGAGGGAAAACTGAAGTTGAAGCATGCAAAACTCTTATACAATGTTTTACTGGAACATTGTTAAGATGGTGGGAAGTAGAAACATCTCCGGCATTGATCAACAAAATGGAATCTGAAATCTTAAAAGATGAGGTAGGAGATGTAATATTCAATACTGATGGCACACCTACTAATAATATGATTGGAGCTATGACCTCCATGATAATTGAACATTGGTGTGGTATTGAGTCTGTTGTTACAGGTGTGGTACTGAGTCTGTTGTTACACACAAAAATGAAATCATACTGATGAGTTTGAAATGCATGAAAATGAGCCAATATGAAAAATTTTATAGGGATTGGATGCAGAGAATCTTTCTGGTGAAAGATCCCAAGAACCTCCTATGGAAACAAGTCTACCTTGCAGCTTTACCTTCAAAGCTTGTAGACTTTATCAAATTGCAAGAATTCTTCCAGTTGCCTTTTGAGACATACACATGAGGAGAAATATATTCAGTCATCACTAAAGCTTTAGTTAGTCCATGTACTAGCTCCAAAATGAACAAATCCTTAGAAAAGTTTTCAAGATTTCTAGACAGTAAATCTATCTGTAGCAAGTATGGTATCACCATTGATGACCCCCTTGTCAAGAGAAGAAAGACAAAAAGAAAGGCTAAAAAGGCTAAAAAACAACAAAAGTTCATCAGCAGAAATAATAGGAGAAGAATCTCCTCGACCATCTCAGAAAAAGGGATATTATAAATATGTCCCAAAGACACATTATTACAAGCCATCAGATATTCACTTGAAAAGCCATAAAAATGAAAATATGAATCAAATCACACGCTGGTTGTGTGGTAAGCCTAGCCACACTGCAAATAGATGCCCTAATGGTGATGAATCAAAGAAGAATAGAGGCAAGAAATCTCAGCCTCCAAATAAAGGAAAGACAGTGGTTAAATATGAAGATAAATGCAGAAAGTGTGGGTCCCCACATCACCAAACAGAATATTGTCCAAGTTTGGTAATTCAACAACAGCAGGTTGTTGATTATTCTTCTGATACATGTAGCACATCTTCCTCTTCCAACTCTTCAATTGAAGAAATACAAGCTCACTTACAATGTTTTTGTTCAGATTCTGATGCTTGCAATTGTAATTATTCTTTTGATGATGAATCTGACTCCTCATCTGATACTTCCATAGCAGAACACTTCAATTCCAAACTCAAAGTTCTCATGGCCCAAACAGATGATGATGAACTAAAAATTTTTGCTCAAATTCGAGCAATGGAAGAAGGAGATATGAAAACCAAATTACTTGAGACTTTTATGTCCCAAGTATCATCCACCAACAAAAGTGCTAGCAAAAAGCCGCTCTTCATAGAAGCTTCTTTCGAGCGCAACACCAAAGCCTATCAATGGGATCAGCTGCAGGACAAAGTTCGTTCACTCACTTTGGGGGAGGTGAGTAGAGAAATACATATGCTCAAATATGAAATTTCTGTTCTGAAATTCCAAGTTGCAAAATTAGAAAAATGAAAACAGGAAATGCCACAATTTGTTTCTGGACACTGCACTAACTACACTCTGCACAGTGCACCCTTCACAGAATATAAAGTTGAAATCCTTGAAGGAAAACAAGATCCTACATTAGGATTCAGAGAGATGCGTGTTTTGGCAATAGAATATCAGCAACATCATGTCCAGGTAAAAATTTGTATTAAAGGAGAAATGTTTTCTCTTACAACACTTCTAGATTCTGATGCAGATGTTAACATTTTTAATAAGAAGGCCATCCCTTCCAAGTATTGGGTTTCAGCCTCCAGAAAAATTATAGGGTTAGGAGAAAAGACCCTACAATATGAAGTCCCTAAAGCTACTATCTGTTTTGACACCCACTGTATAAAATTGAAATTTTTAGTAGGAGAGATTCCTGTAGACTGTATATTAGGAAATGTCTTCCTGGCAGCTGTTGAACCACATGGCTCGATAAGATTAGAAAATAACAGAGCTGGTTATTTTATCACTGTACCTACCTCGAGTGGAGAGTTTAAAAGGATAGATATGCCCTATATCTCAAATCCTATGATATCAACTATGGTACAGGCCATGCAAGAGCTCAAAAAGGCTGAAACAAATTTGACTGAGCTCAAAGATCTCAAGTTTACTATCCACATAGGGGAACAGTTGAAGACCCCTGAAATTCAGAGAAAAATCTCTGAAATAAAAAATAAAATAGAAGCAGAATGCTGCTTAGAAGAACCCAATGCCTTTTGGCACAGAAAGCAGCACTTTGTAGAACTGCCTTACAAATCTGAATATACAGTTAGACCCTGTAAGTCCAAAGCTATTCCTATGAATAAGGAATATAGGGATTTATGTGAAAAAGAGATAAACTAGCTTTTGAGCATAAAATTGATCAGAGAATCCAATAGCCCATGGAATTGCTATGGATTCTATGTAAATAAAAGGTCTGAACAAATCAGAGGAATCCCGAGGCTAGTAATCAATTACAAGCCTTTGAATACAGTTCTAGCTGATGATACATACCCGATTCCTCATAAGGGAGATCTGTTGGGGAGAATTTCTGGTGCTAAGATATTTTCTAAATTTGATCTTAAGTCAGGATTTTGGCAGGTTGCAGTTGCAGAAAAAGATAAATTCAAAACTGCCTTCAGCATTCCAACAGGTCATTATGAATGGAATGTCATGCCATTCAGCCTCAAGCATGTGCCTTCAAAGTTCCAAAAGGTTATTGATTCAATATTCAAACCTCATTCAGATTGGTTGCTCGTGTATATTGATGACATTCTTATCTTTTCCAAAAATATACAAGACCACTTCAAACATATACAAATTTTCATGAAGTTGGTCAAACAGAATGGTCTGGTACTTAGCAAAAAGAAGATTGAAATATTCAAGACTTCAGTGAAATTTTTGGGACACAAAATCCAGAATGGGAAAATCTCCCTGTAAAGCCATGCAATGGAGTTTGCAAACAAATTTCTTGACATCATTCTTGATAAAACTCAGCTTCAAAGATTTTTAGGATGTCTTAATTATGTTGGAAATTTTTATAAGGATTATGCAAAAGACAGATCTCTGTTAAATCAGAGATTAAGAAAGAATCATTCTCCTTGGACAAGCGCTCATACAACTGTTGTCAAGAAAATCAAAGCCAAGGTAAAATCTCTGCCAATTTTATATGTTGCTGATGACAATTCTTCAAAAATTGTTGAATCAAATGCTAGCGACATTGGTTGGGAGGTGTATTGAAGCAAAAGAAGGAAAAATTAGAGCAGATAGTCCAGTTCGTCTCCGAAACTTGGAGCCCAGCAGAAAAGAACTACTCTGTGATAGAAAGGGAGGTAAAGGCAGCATGGAATACCATTGACAAATTTGCAATTCATCTTATCAATAAGAAATTTTTGTTAAGATCTGATGCATCTGCCTTAAAGAAAGTCCTTACAAAGGACATTCAAAAGAATCATGAAGCAAAATTCACCAGATGGCAAGCACTGTTCGCAAATTTTGACTTTAATGTTGAACACATTAAAGGATCAGACAACCACTTGCCAAATTTTTTAAGTAGGGAATTCATCCAGCCGCAAGAACAAGAGCATGTAATGGTAATAGTCACCGAATGGGACCAAAGTCACCAGTGAGAAATATTGAGATCTATACCAGAAGACAAAAGTTGGCCTGAATATAGAGATGAATGGAAGCCAACATGGCAGCTGAGGAACACCAAAGTTCTGGATGCAAATCTACAGAATCATATTGATCTTATGCATCTTGTCCCAGAACGTCGAGTATACCCAAAAGGAAGCAGATGGATACATGACATGGTATACTCAAAAAGTATGACAGCTTCCCATGAGGCTGAACAGTCATTGGCAAATGAATTTCTAGATATATCAGCCATCTGGTCAGAAGGAGGGGATAGACGCTGGATATATCACAATTATTTATTCATAAATAGGACCAAGAATCCTAAGTGGACATGGACCAATTTTAATCAATGGCCAGGAAATGATCCAAACTTGATATTTCCTGACACTATCTATAACTTCTCAGGATACAAAAGGCTGTGGTGGGATCTTTTGAACAAATATGGAAAGAACAAAACCCACTACATCAAGCTTAAATTTGGGGCAACATGGATCATGCAACAAAACTTACAGTGCGACTGGCTACAGGATTGGTGGAATGATTATGGGGTTAATAGAACTGCCATAGATCCCATGTTCTATGAATCCTATTTCCAGAATGAATGTACATGGTGTATTGAAAATGGGATTGGTGAATGTTTCCATACGCCTTGCCAGACTATGAGAGACCTTCGTCATCTACAAGATACTAAAATTTTGAAACAATTCATGAGACAACATAATCAGTGGTTAGTAATGACGAAGATCAAACATCAAGTTGTTCTAAATAAGCCGATGATTGTCCAAAGAATCTATACCAAAGCCTGGTGTGATGCAACTTACAGAAGATATAGATTTCCCGGGATACAAATCCTTGATGACCAAGTATAAAGTGGTTCTCGTGGACTCCACTTAAATAAAGTCTCCACTATGTATTGTCTCCCAGTCACGGGATAAATGTGACCGGATTTTCTCTAGGACTTTTCCGGTAAAAAAGTATCCTTTGTGTAATTATTCGCAATAGTTTTCTCGTGGGCGATCTGTACCAAAAAAGGTATCCATTTTGTTTTGCACCCACCTGTCTGTCCGGAAGATGGAATCTTTGTGTAGATGTCGCTTCGGCGTTACTCAAAAGCAATGATTCCTCCTCCACGTCTCAGATCTTGTCAGATCCAAATTGATTGTTTGCCCCCCCCCCGTCACATCTTATATAAGGAGGGTTAGGCTCATTCATTCGGCATCGGGGGATAGAGAGTGAAAGTCTAGAGTCTTAGTTTTTTGTTTAGAGTCGGAGTCTGCAATCTTCCTGCTCTGCATCTACGAGCTTTAAGCTTGATCTTCTTGCATCACGAAGTTGTAACTCAAGTCTATAGGTCGATCTGAGAAGCCTGCGCATCAGTGTGCTCAGCACTGGTGAGAACCTAAAGTGGTCAGATCTATAGTCTGTAATTGATATGTGTGTGTTGTGTGTATTCTTAGATTGAGTTTGTATTCAGCCAGGAAGCCTCCAAGACACTATCTCATTCATTGAGAAGTAATTACTGGTAAATGCTGATACAGTCAATCTCAGGAAAGAAATCTGAGTCCAAAAATTTGATGTAATCAAAATTCTGAGATAAATAAAGATAAAGCTTTCCGCATATTTGAGTACTGAGAAACACTGATCTTAATATTTTCTGTTGAGGTAGTATCTGTCTCTCTTGTATTCACTTGAGGTTCACCATAGGTTCGCGAAAACACCTAGAGACATCAAGGTTGTTGAAGGTGAGAGGAGCCGTGTGTAAGCCGATAGAGCGTGACAGTGGAAGTAGGTTCGTGTATGGGTTCATGTAAAGGAATTTGAGAGATTAAAGACATAAAAGAAACTCAACAAGGCCAGTCAGCCTGTTGTTGTTGTTGCAAGCTTCGTCTTGAGAAGCCCCTGCATAAAATTGGTATCAGAGCCAGAAAGGTTATTTGGTTCGTGAAAGGCCAGTACTCAAAATCAAATTCTTTTTATTTGAAGAATGGACTCTTTCAAAAAATCTATTTCTTTTCGAGAATTAGATGAAAAAGAAAAAGCAGGAGAAAATCCCCTTCGGGATATGTTTGCTACTACATCTAGTAGAGTTTTAAATTCTTCTGAGATAGTTTATGAAGAGCCTGAACCATCTGCAAGATGGAAACTCCCAAGTATATCTGCTTCAAAAGTTTATGCAGATGTGTCAGCCTTTCATCTCGTTGCTGCTACTAGAATATCTATAAAGGAGTCTATTGGTTCTATTCAAGAAAATTCAGACTGCATTTAGTCTATTCCCCTTTTAGATCCAAAACAACTTCAGGCAGAAGCAAAGAAGCTAAAAACACAATATTTGCATTTGGGATGTATTAGAGTGAGGATCAGTGCTTTGACCCATCAAGGGCTAGACACTTATGTCCTAGCTACTGTGAGAGATTTAACTCACAATAAATATACTGACTCTATCATCGGAGGAATTGTGGCCCCATTATCAAATGGCCCTGTATGGTTCGATTGTTATCCAAATTTCTCAGTTTCTGTATTTGATGAAACAATCGATAAGATCTTACAACTCCAAATCTAGACTTCAAGGTTTGACATGCTAAAGAAAAGAAATAATATAGCCGTACAAACACGGGGTTGTTTCAGACATACATATACCCTTTATCCGGCTCTCCTCCATACACCCAGCCGAGACTCAAAAACGAGTGTAGTCGTTCTAACTAATTCAAAAGAATCAGAAAGTTGAACATCAAGCCATCAAATGGGAAGATCTGAACTTCCCAGAACATTGGGTCATCCCAAATCCAAAACCCCTTTTTGCAAAGAATATCACTTCTGCAAATATTAGAGAAGATCAATCCTCTGCTGTTCTGCCTTTTACCCAAAGATCAACCGTTGACAGAAAAAGGATTGAAGAAGCTTGTCGAAAGTCTTCCTTGTACAAAGATCCACAAATTGTAGATATTGTTTGTTCAAGTTTAGTTTTAAATTCCTGTAAACATATTTCTTTATTTGAGTTTGCCCAGCTTGTGAATTTCAATTCAGTTGAAGTTTGTTGTCCAGAATGCAAAAGTCTTGTCAACCTCAGCAGTCTAGTCGATCTTGTCATTCATGAAAATCATCATCTTAGAATGGGTGAAGCCCCAACTTCCACTTCTGTTAATCCGTGTCCTAATCCCAAATGTTCTGACATTCCTTTTCCTCATGAGTCAGACCATGTGTTGATGATGCATGAATTACCAACATTAGAAAATGAAGATACAAGGTTGATTGAAATGTTCATTAGAATGAGACCACCAAATATGCCCAAATATGGTCTTGGCTATCTTGAACAGATGAAATGTCAACTGTGAATACTATGGTGTAGTACACTACCTTCATGTTGCCTTCTCACCATGCCTTCGTTCGAAGAAGAGTGACGAGGCCAAATTTAGCAATTTTTTTTAGGATGATTTAAAAAAAATATTTTTGTTCTAATTTATATAAGATAAAAAATTAATATTAAAATAAAAATAATAAGTGTAATATGTAATATGGTTGTTTAGTATTTAATTTTTTTTATCATTATTATTATTATATTATATGTATGTTTGATTAAATTTATAAATCTAATAATGAAATTTATTTGAATATGACTCAAGAAAATAAAAGAAATAATTAATGGATTAGATAATTTTTGGAGATTGGATAATTTTGGATAAAGTATTAGCCAGGTCATCACCATTTGTTACAAAAGTTAAGAGTTTATTATGTGCTTGTGCACATTTTATTTCATCTTTAGCTTATAAAATCAAATAAGCAGAAGAAATCACAATGTCTAAAATCTCTCTCTCTCTCTCTCTCTCTCTCTATATATATATATATATAATATAGCCGTAGTCTAACTAGCCAGAGGAATCGCCCTGAAAATCATGAAAATTCCGATAACATTTTCAGAAAATCCGGCAGGAATTTTTCTAAATCCATGTTATAGCTATCAAAGTTTAATATTTTGGGTGTCCTACAGGTTCTTGATGGTGCTGAATCCATTTCCAATGTCAAAATCAGGATTCAAACACTGTTTCTGCAAGATTTTTTAAATTTTTTTGGCCCGGATTCCAGCCAATTTTGACCGTCCGGGCAATTCCTCCGGCTCGTTAGACGACTCCTATATATATATATATATATATATATATATATATATATATATAATTAAAAAAAAAAATTAATTATTGTAACAAACTATTTATTTAGCTTTAAATTTATATTTATCCTAATTCAACCACAAATAAATAATTTATAGTAAAATTTCTGTCTAAAAAATCAAATTGATATGAAGTATCCTATGTGACAAAGAATTCATATGTAATAAAATATTTATTGTTAGATCTAAGACTTTTGTGATCCATAAAGTAGATAAGCGGATTAATCACATTCTAATGATGTGATTAATCCAAAAAAACATTTATCTAAAATATTTAATATAAAAAATTACAATGTCCAATATATTAAAATAAAACATTTAGTTACACAAGCTAAGATTCTTAAAAAAATATTTATTTTATTTTATTTTATTTTATATTTATCATTCTTATTGTGATTCAATTTTTTTTTTTAATATTGTAACATGATTTAAATTTTTTGATATTGTATCATGACAAAAAAATGAATTGTGAAATATATAATATAGATAAGGTTTATTGAGGTTAAAAAAATATTTATTTTATTTTATTTTATTTTATATTTATCATTCTTATTGTGATTCAATTTTTTTTTTAATATTGTAACATGATTTAAATTTTTTGATATTGTATCATGACAAAAAAATGAATTGTGAAATATATAATATAGATAAGGTTTATTGAGGAAAATGATTGAACCAAATCCATTCAATAATAAAAATTAATACCAGAAAAGTATGAAGAAAATTAGGAAGAGAAAAATTAGTATGTTGCTGTTTTTGTTTTTAAATCAGCCAATTCCCTTCCTTAGTAAAAGACCTTCATAAAAACCTTACTGTTTTTTTTGAAAAAAAAAATATTAAATATGAAAAATTCCATAATTTTTCGACTACATCCCCATCATGTCCAAATATCATCCCATTAATAAAGGAATTACATTTTTAATTTTGAAAAATTAATTTTAAACCACATATAAAATTAATTATCCACCAAATTTAAATTTTAAAAATTAAAAAAACATTTTTCAATTTAAAAAAATTAAATTTAATATTTAATTTTACAATATACTCAATTTTAATATTTAATTTTACAATACTATGACTTAGCCCAAAAATTTCCAACAAAACATAATCCATGTATAATAAAAAAACTAATTTTAAAATAAAAATAAAAATTCAACACAAATATCCAACGGAACAAATAAGTGCCCCGCTTATACGGCAAAAACAGTGCCGTCCATCGTACGGTAAAAAACAGTTCCGTAGAAATTAGAAGTTACAGTCATACATCAATAACAATAATTCCATAACACTGAGTTAATCACAATATCATTCATATTTACTTCAACCAATACACGATCCGCTCCAGATCGGATCAGAAAGATACAATTAATTTGATAGGAAATCACAGGAAAGAAAAGAGCATAGCACTGATCGAGTGACGTACTATATGACGTAAGCTTGATCTGAATCTTAAAACAACACCACACCAAATTCAATCAACACAGAGAAAGATCAACAACATTATTTTTAGATGCAAGCTGAGAGGCAGTGAACAGAGCAGAGCTAGAAGAGGTGGTGATGCTTTTTTCCCTCTGATTCTTTTTCTTCTTCTTTGGCTTCCTTCTTCTCGTGATGCTCGTGGAACACATAACCTCCTTCTCCCACAGCAGCTGCTGCTGCAATCTCCTCTTCAATCTTGTGCCTGCGAGCGTTCTCTGGATCCTTCTTTTCTGCGTGCTTCTCGTGCTGCACATCATTAGAAATAATCAGAATTTGACCAAAAAGTGTTCCATTTAAGTAAAAACTGATCACATAGTATTACATCGCCATTGTCAAGATATATTAAGTGGATCTGAGAATTAAAGAAAGAATAAAAGGGTAGAGAGAGAGTACCAATGCAAAGGCTCCAGTAGCCACAGCTCCCAGTCCACCCAATTCCTCCATATGCTTGTGATGCTTCTCCTCCTTTTTTGCCTTCTCGTACTCATCAACGTTCCCAGTAGCATACACATCTGTGCTTTGGATCACCTCATCGCCATAAGCTGTGGTGCTCTCAGAGTAAACAACCTCCGAAGGGCCGTTCTCGTTTTCATCTTCCTTCTTGTGGTGGAAGAGGTGATGGCTATGTTTTTCCTCAGACATCTTCCACAAACAAAAAAAATCAAGGTAAAGAATCGCAGAGTAGCACTCAAAACAGAAATGGCTAAGCAGAGCAGCCGAGATGTGAGAAAAGAGATCCAGAAGTGATAGTTATATAACCCTAAAGTGACTCCGGATGTGAAAGAAATATCAAAAGTGCTTGGAAAACTGAACACACACGCGGCAAGTTCGAAGCGATGACACTTGGTGGTGTCTCCGTCCACACGATTGACTTTCTATCAACAAAACTGGAATGACACTTCGCGCTGGAATGAATCAGGCGTTTCTCAGCCGCTAAAAGAAGAAAAAGTTAAATTTTTATAACGTTGCGTGTCAGTTGATCGTTTATTTAGTAGCAATTATGTGATTTTTAAAATAGCAGGTAGAGAACTCATGGAGCATTGACACTTGCACACTATGAAGAAATAATTTTAGGTGCAGTTCAGTGGGATGTTTTTTTCCGCGTAGACTATAGATTCGATAAATTAGGGCGGAAAATTATAGAAATTTGGACAGGATACAATTTGATAGAAATTTTTGAAAATTTGGGTTATAGTTGTCAAACTTCAGGATTTTGAGGGTCAGGGTTTTTAATCCATTTCTACCATAAAAAAAATATATATATATATATATATATATATATATATATATATATATATTCAAATATTCTATTTTATTATTATTATTATTATTTTTACTGGATTTCCACTAGAATTATTTTTTATTTTTATTTTTTATTTTTATTTATTTATTTATTTATTTTTCAGATGAAAAAAAAGCGCTGTTTATTAATGATAGTAAACAGTACATAGTCATTCATTGGGATTTGTATGAAGAATGAGGTATTGGAAGGATACCTCATGTGTATACAAATCGAAACAGAGTCATCATGAACTATTGATTACATATATGAAATTCCAGCATTATAAGATTTCATGTCTCCTTTGTTCAATATGGATCAATTAGGAATGGATCAGAAACAATATATGAGCAAGTGAATCATGTCTGCCAAATCTTTCCCAATAGGGAGAGGCATAAAATTCCAGAAAATTGGCTTTTCGATGCTAAGCAAAGCCTGCATATATTGAAAAGGAAGCTGTAGATTAAAGCTATGTATTTTTCATGAAAGGAGTCAATAAAATGCTGGTGGATCAAGAAACTGATTAAGAGTCCTCCTGTAGCCTCGCTCGCTTGCAGTCGACCTAGATCTATGTCACGCTGGCCTGAATAGAAACACTGTAGAAAATGCATCGCTCTCTTGCCATTAAATAGAGTTACAGAGATTTCACAAATTTTTATGTGAATATGAGCGATACTTGGAGATGAAACTTCAAAAGAGAAAAAAGCACAGGGTGACTAGTCGGTTGAGATATTACGGCAAAAACATTGGCTTTGTCATATTAACCCTCTTGAGACTAGAATGGATATCAAAGACAATGTTGACCGGGAAAATTAGAGCATCCAGAGTCTAAAAAATGACACATTACCTTGTACGATTTAACAACAAAATTTTTACTATTTGGGTCAATTTGTGGTCTCAGTAGACAATGCCATTTTATTTTTTTCCAGGACGTCACAAATTTGCTAGAAAAATATGTCTAGAAAATAGTGAGAATTTTGTGACAAAATCAGGGAGAAATTTTTGAAAATTTAGATTATTGCTATCAAACTTTAAGATTTTGGGTGCTCTGATTATGCTAAATCCATTACTATGATCATAAAACCAATTCAAACAATCCTAAAATCAATTGTTAAAAAAAAATACCAAATCCCAATCAAAGCAAATTTATAGCCTCATTATTAAGTCATTTTAGTTGTTTCTTTGTTTTTTTAAAATGTAGAAAAATATTTAGTGTCCTACCAATTTAACAAATCATTTAAAAAAAACAAAATCAAATCATTAGATCATTACAGATTTTTATTTAATTGATAAAATATTTAATAAGATTTTATTCAAATCACTAAAAAACAAAATCAAATCATTAGATCATTACAGATTTTTATTTAATTGATAAAATATTTAATAATAAAATCTTATAGTAAAAGATTTGATTAATTTCAAAATAATTTATTGATAAACAATGTTGAAACATAATCCTGTGAAACCCAAAAAAAATCAAAGTTTACTCAAATCCAAAGATAAATTTCCTGATAATGTAAGTAGCAATGAAAGCAGAAAATAACTAGCATGCCTTAGGCAGTAAATGCGCGGGGATTTAACCAAATACATTGAGTTGATAAAGTCTGTGGGTCCATCTCTGACAACTTTTGGGCATGGTATGTTTTGTCATTGTGAAGCTCATGAGGTCATGCATATCCGTATCCACGAATATCCGCCAGATATGCTGAACAACATGTATTATTTGTCAAAAAGTAAACAACAGAATAAATTTGATTATAGTTTTGAAAAAGTAAAAGGAGAGATGCTCACCTTTTGGGCCTTTTGAGACGTGGGTGGTGTTTCAAGTTTTGGATTTTTATGTCATAAGAAATATGTTCACCAAACATCTTAATACGAAGATTCCTTTACTCCAATTATCATCCGACATCAACCAATGTGTGCAGTAATCGCCTTTGAGTCAAATTTGATTCAAGTATTAAATTAATTTTTATAAATTTAGGTTTTAATTAATTTATTGTTTAATTATGAGATATTTTTTTTTTAAAGAGAGATTTTGGTTGGCTAAAATATTTTCGTTAATTTTAATTTTTGTTATTTAAACCAAGTTTTTGAATGTATATATAAATTCAGCACTTTGAAAATTTTCAACAACACTTAAATTATAGAGAGTTCACAACTAAAATGATTCTAGCAAATCCCTCCTTAATTCTAAACAATTTTGAGCAGAAAAAGTACCAAAAAAAACTTTTTAATATTTTTAAACATAGAGCGTACTTTTTTTTCCTCGAGAAAAAGCCTAATTTTATTACTGCAGATGAGTACAAAATTACAATAAGAAGCACATAAAACTGTGATCTATCAGTCAAACCAGAAAGTTTGTAGTCAACCCATAGGGTAACAATCTAAAACAAATGATATTTGTAAGAAAACTTTGTGTAAAAACCAGATCCGACTTCTACCACTGACCATTCTGAAAACAAAATGTTCATAAAAAATCAGTCCTACTGCTATCAACGATATGCTATCAGTAAAAATACAGTCCAAAACCTGCAATGATAAGTTGATACAATGATCACTGAGGTTTTCCAACCTAAACAACAACCAAGATAAAAAAGAACTCTGCTCGAAACACAAGATAGCCAGCAGAAAAAATGAGAGCCTAATCCGCAGTAGTAAACAAAAAAACTTGATCCACCACCTAGGGGAACCGCAAAATCTCCATGTGAGTCAAAAAGAGGAAAAATCCCAGCCCTTGACAGCCAGCACAACGAAGAAATTAACACCAAACAACAAAAATCGAACCCTCAATCTATCATTTTGTTATAAAATGGAAACACCAACACCACCGGGAGAGAGACAGCCTGAGGAATTGATGATTACCAGGCCAAAAAGAAACCAAAACAACTCAGTCGAATAGAGAGGGATGAAAATAATCTCATATTTCTCCATCCTTATGCTCTCTAACCTTCCAGATTACCACAGCCTGCAGTAGCCCCATCTTGGAAGCCTGATCCGCCTCTCCATTATTTTCTCTATAGATATGCTGACAGGAGAAAGAATCAAAGGAAAGGAGAAGCTCCCGAATAGAAAGTAACAGATTTTGTAGATGAAGAACTCTGCACTGTTGAATGTCTTTAATCTAGTTTATTACATTCGTGGAGTCCCCAAAGAAGTTTATCTTCTGGCAACCTTTCTCAGCAGCGAACAACAGGAGAAGCTTGAGGGTCAGCAATTCAACAAGGTTACTTGAGCCCTCCCCAAGCCCAACGGAGAGCTCAAAAAAATGAGAGACAGAAAGATAAAGCAAAGCCCCTCCTCCGCATACATTATGCTACGCTGCCCCATCAAAAAAACCCCAAGGGGTCCCCCTATCAATCTCCAAAACCAGAAGCTCCCTCTGATTAGCAGCACATATATGAAAAGGAAATGTAGAGTGTAAACCAATAGTCATGGCACCAATGATCTTCGGGGTACTAACAGCCTCATCAAATAGAAGTCGATTACAAGCCAGCCAACAACCACAAATGACAAGAAGAGGCAGGGCTTTAAGATTAGGCTCAACATTAGACACCCACCACGAATCCCATGCATGAGACACTGTAAAGCCCTCCCATATACACAGGAGGCCTAACAATATAGAGCATTCCAGCCATACCCCTTTCATGAAAGGACAACTGAGAAAAAGGTGGTTGACGGATTCCTCATCAGATTTGTAGAGAATACACCAGCCAGGGCCCTGAAAGCACTTACGTTGCAGATTGTCCCAAGTAGGGACTTTATTTTCCAAGGCACACCACATAAAGAGGCGAGTCTTGGGAGGACATTTGAGCTTCCAAAGCTTCTTCCACCACCAACGCCCTTCCCCCAAAACCCTAGCACTCAGTTTTAAGTAGCCAACTCGAGGAGAGTAGATCCCCGAAGGATCAAAATCCCAAGCAATCTTATCCTCCCTCTCCCGAAGTAAAATATGTCCATGTTTTAAAGCTCGGATGTAAATAGCCAATTCCCTTTCATCATGAGCATCCAGCCCCAATGACGAGGCCAAGATTCAAGACTGAAGCCCAGGCCTTCTTTGAACTAGAGCTGCAAGATGGGAAATAAAATTAATCCCCCACTGCCTCAAAGCCTCAATAGTATGCCAATGAAGAAGGTGTTGCAGGACACTACCCATCCATGGATCCTCAGCAACGCGAAGCTTCCTGCCACTACCCACATTCTAGACCAGATTTGATTCCAGTATATGGAAGGATTTAACCAAAACCTTCCAAATCATCGACCCACCCTCAAAAGACTTCCTTGGATTCCTAATCCAATCCACAATGGATAAAGGAGTAATGTATTTTTGGGAAATCACTTGGGTCCAAAGACTGTCTGCATTTATGAGCCACCAACCACCCTTAGCAGCAACTTGGGCCTGAGCAAATAGAAAAACATTTTTCAGTCCCCAACCTCCCAGCCCTTTTGGCACAGCGATTTTCTCCCACCAAACCCAAGGGGTCACCAAATATTCCTTCTTCCCACTCCAAATAAATCTAAAGAAGATCCGCTGAGCAGCCTCCAAAATACCTTTTTGAATCCAAGAGTGAGAAACCAATACACTGAAACAACCTCCAAAACTGACTTCACTAAAATCAATCTCCCGGCTCTAGAAAGTCAATTATGACTCCAAAATCTTAATCTCTTTTCCAATTTTTCCAACAACCACCTCCAATCTTGTTTCCTATAATCATTTGGTTTTAAATGGAAACCCAAATAATTCAGCCCATCATCCAAAATAGAAGAATTATAAGGAAAGATCTGCAGAAACTCGAGCCTCTCCTCTTCCCTCAATCGATGAGTAGTAATTGTAGACTTTTTAGCATTCACTTCCATTCATGTGGCCTTGGAAAATAGGTCCAAAATCTCCCCAATAGTATTCGCATCTCTCACAGAACCAGAACAAAAAATTAATACATGATCAACAAACAATAGATGTGTAATGAATAAATTTGGAGCAACCTGAATACCCTTCAAAGTACCCTATCTCTTGGCATCCTTAAGGGCCCTGCTCAAACCTTTTGCAACCAATAAGAACAGAGGAGGTGACAAGGGACAACCTTGGTGAAGACCTCTTTCAGCATGAAAAAAAGGGGAGGCCGCCCCATTAATCAAAACAGAGAATGAGACTATTGTAATACGGCTCATGATCCATCTAATAAAACCAATACCAAAGCCAAGGTGAGTCAAAAGCATACGAATATATAACCAACTTACCCGATCATATGCTTTGGAGAGATCAATTTTCAAAACCGTCCCTTTGAGGTTCTTTGTCTTCATGCTATGGATACCCTCTTGAGCTACTCCAATGGTTTCATGTATTTGCCTCCCTTCTAGAAAGCCAAATTGTTCACTAGAGATATGTGTAGATAGAATACTTTTGAGTCTTCTGGCAACTACCTTGGAGACCACTTTGTAAATACAGTTGCACAAAGAGATAAGACAAAAATCATTTAGAGAAGATGGGTTATCCACTTTTGGAATTAAGGCTATGAAAGTGGAGTTGAAACAAGCAGGAATCTTCCCTGAAATTATGGTATCCTCCACCACTTTCAGCAGATCCGCACCCAAAAAATCAAAAAGTTCCAAAAATAATTCGATTGACCATCCATCTGGCCCTGGGCTTCTATCTTTTTGGAAACTATGAAGCACATCCTTTAATTCCTTCTCTGAAACCTCAACCATCAAGGATCTATTATCAGCCTCCTCCACAAACCTTGGGAACAACTGAGTGACTCTTATAACTTCCGCAAGAGATGCATGAACATGAGCCTTAAAAAGGGCCTTTAAATAATCAACCCCCAACTTAGCCTTTGCCTCAAAGGAGGAATGCTTAATGCCCTGCCCATCTCTCAAGCTCCAAATAGTATTAGTTGCCTTCCTACCTCATGCATAAGCATGAATTTTTTTTGTATTTGTTGCACTAAAAACTGTCACCTTGACATTCTGCTGACTGTATGAGCTCATTTTCACTCATGCTTACCTCCTCTGCAAGTCTTACAACGTCTACTCCTCATGTCAAGCCCTAAAAATAGGAGAAAACCCCTAAAAAACTCCAAAACCCTGGGTACGCAGGTAATGTGAAGCTTACCTGTGTTCCAGAACATAGTTTCTCTGTGTAATGCCTGCGTACCCCTGTCAAAGTGTTGGACAGATAAATCGTTCTTGCGGACAAGACCGATCTCCCTAGTGTCAGAAGACAATCTAGCAACAAACGAACAACTAAGTTTGTCTTTCTCTAAGTATATTCGTTTTACAAGTAAATGCTATGAAGGTGTCGATCCTACCTTAGATCCAAATGCTTATTTGCGGTCGTAGTGCTTCCATCGCATCAATAATCCTTCATCACAACAAGAGCTCTTTTGTCGCAAGAAAGTATCATCTTTCGTTGATCTACAATCACAAACAAGAAAATATTAAATAGCACCTGTATAACAAATAATCATAAAACATACCTATCATAGTGATCAAGGAATCTATGAAATAAACGATCAAACGATAGCTTATTGAATTAAACAATCGAACGACAATTTATTGAGAAAAACAGAACTTGATTGCATTAATCTTAAAATATACAGAAGAACCTTACAACCTTAGCCTTGATGTTCGAAAGGCCTTCTCGGGGTCCGAAGCAGGAGTCTCCTCTACTTTGATAAGTCTTGCACTCTTCCTTCAGGAACAAAAAGAGGTATGTGATCTTTCCTCTCAAAAGCTCAGCAGAAAGAAGTCTAAATCTCAACAGCACTTCAACTCAAAAATCTAAGCTTGAACTCTAATCCTCAATCTCCAAATCTCCAAAAAACTTAACCCCTTGAGGCTACCTAATGCCTCCTTTTATAGAGCAGATGAGGAGGTTAGGATTCCACCTTTAAAGGGATAGAATCCTCTTTCAAAGGGATAGGCTCCTCACATCAAGGGATTAGTTCCTTAAGAGGTGGGATACATGCACCTTACTAAAGCGTACTCATCCCCAAAAAATCTCATCTAGAACCTTCCAAAATTGACCAAAATTCAACTTTTTCAGTTTAATTTCGCGCTTTTTTGATCTTACAGGGGTTCCGCAGGCATAACACTGGAAAAATGCGTTCTAGAACGTAGTTCCTCTTCACATTACCTGCGTACCCTAGCTAGGAACGCAGGCATGCTTCATGTTACCTGCGTACCCAAGGCTTTTTTGAGTTTTAAGGGTTTTTCCTCCATTTTTAGGGCTTGGAATGAGGAACAAAGGTTGTAAGACATGCAGAGGAGGTAAGTATGAGTGTCAATGAGCTCATACAGTCATCAGAATGTCAAGGTGACAATTTTTAGTGTAACACAAAGTCAAAAGGGCGAGAAAGTAAAGTGAAAAAGCTGATTTTTGGTCAATTCTAGAAGCTTCTGAATGAGATTTTTTGGGGGTGAGTACGCTCTTGTAAGGTTCATGCATCCCACACCTTAAGGAGATAACCCCTTGATGTGAGGAGCCTATCCCTTTGAAGGAGGATTCTATCCCTTCATAGGTGGAACCCTAACCTCCTCATCTGCACTATAAAAAGTGGCATTGGGTAGCCTCAAAGAGAGTTCAAGCTTTAGTGTGTGATTGAGGTGAAGTGCTGTTGAGATTTAGACTCCTTTCTGCTAAGCTTTTGTGAGGAAAGATCACATACCTCTATGTGCTCCTGGAGGAAGAGTGCAAGGCTTATCAAAGTAGAGGAAACTCTTGCTTCGGACCCCGAGAAGGTCTGTTCAACATCAAGGCTAAGGTTGTAAGGTTCTTCTATTATTTCAAAGTTAATACAATCAAGTTTGTTTTTCTCAATAAATTGTCGTTCGATTGTTTATTTCAATAAGCTGTCGTTTGATCGTTTATTTCATAGATTCCTTGATCACTATGATAGGTATGTTTTATAATTATTTGTTATACAGGTGCTATTTAATATTTGCTTGTTTGTGATCTTGCAGGTCTTTAAAGACGACATTTTCAAGCGACGGAAGAACTATTGTTGCGACGAAAGAACTACTGATGCGACGGAAGAACTACGGTTGCAAATAAGTGTTTGGATCTAAGGTAGGATCGACATCTTTATAACATTTACTTGTAAAACGAATATATTTAGAGAAAGATAAACTTAGTTGTTCGTTTGTTGCTAGATTGTCTTCTGACACTAGGGAGATTGATCTTGTCCGCAAGATCGATTTATCCGGCCAACAAATTGGTGACTCCACTGGGGAAAGAACTTGTTTTGATTTGAGAAAATGCTTTTTTTAATTTATTTTTTATTGATTTGTACGGGCTTGGGTAACGTAGATTTACTTTGCTTTGAAAAGTTTTGAAGTCTTTTTTGTTTTTCTTGAACTTTTCTAGGGACCGCACATTGTTGTAGACCCTGTTAAAAGTCTTGAAAAACTTATATTTCTCCTTTCAGTTTGAGTTTATATTTAATTTAGGATTCTTAGCATCTACCCAGATCTGTATTTTCTGTCAAAAAGACTTGTTTATGAGTTTCTTTCAGCAAATTTTTCATCTCATCAATCTTCGTTAAGTTAATTGGGTGTTTTGAGTCTCTTTTTTGAGAAATTCTTAATTTGATTTCCTTTGGTCATTACTTGGAGGTTTGTCTCAGTCTTTTCACAATTTTGCATCTTTTTGCTTTTGTTTTTGCAAAAAAAAATTCCCCCTCATTCGCCAGGGGAGGGCTAAATTGTGTATGAGTGTTAATCGCTTTTGAGTGTTTTTATTTTTTGATCTTTGGAACTCTCACCCAATTTTCTTTACTTGCACTTGATTGGTTCTTAGATTACATTAGAATCATCTTGTGTTTGAGAATTCTCTTGCATAGATCACATTTGCATAATTAGAATTCTCATTTTCAGAATATGAGTGAATTGTGCATAGATTACAACTGCATAGTTTACATTCTGAAAAATCAATCGTAGATTTAGATCAGTTTTATTTGATTTGAATTTAGATGTTTTTATGCTTGTTTTAAAAACAAAAAAACAAAAAAATTTGTTTTGGAATTGATTTGCATTAGTTTTTCTTGATGAAATTAGTGCATTAGAGAATTTGTTATATTTTCTCTTTGTGATCAATTTTTTGCATTGTTGGAAGTGAATGGAAACTCTCTCCTTAATTTAGTTAGGATTCATCGAATTGAAAAGATTACATTATCATATTCCATTGCATTCAGTTTTGGGTCGGGTCATAACACCATTGGTTTCATATTCATTTACCCTTTGAGTAATAAAAGCCTAAATAACACAACGCTTAATTAAAATTCATCTAGTAATTTTTACATTTTAGGGCTCTTTCCACCAATCTAGCTCATAATTAGTGCTTTGGAAAAGGTTGTAGTTAAATTTCCAAAGCAAATAAAAAAAACAAGTAGATAAATCTTGTGGTAGGAGATAAATCCAATTGTAACTGGTACATTCTAGGAAGCTTGTCTTAAAGGAGTTAATCACGAGATCATGTCCAAACCTTTGAGACAATCAATTCTGTTTCATCGGGGAAGATAGAAGATCTGCGTGCATTACAAACGGTAAACCTCAGATTAACCATTGTCGAGGAGCCTGGGGTCACTTGTTGGTAAACCTCGGATTGACCATGTCGAGGAGACTTCAAGGGGATTGAGCTTTGTTACTCTGCCCTTGCGCGTAGAATCGGATCGTAGACTGTTCCCCCAGTTGTATTTTTTGTTGTTGGTAACCTTAGTGTCCATAAACTTAAGATTATTTCCTAAGGTGACGGTGAAGGAAAGATCTCACTGTACCTGGAGTAGACGTTGACTATACTCACTTGGACTTGTAGAAATTTGAATAACTGATATGTTATCCACCGAGATTCTCCTGATCACACACTATTTTAACTTCATTCACAATAAAAAATCTCTTCTACCATTGATCATTAATTGCGGAAATAAAAACAATCGCATGCGCACATTAAAACCATAAACAATCACACATATGAACACAGTATTTCATGGGAAAGATTAAAGCTGAAAACCCCAACTATCTGTATATTTTATGTCATAGAGATCATGTAACAATCATCATACAAAGCTCCTCACAATCTCTCAGTACAATCTCCAATTGCTACACACTAATCAAGCTAGATCTAGCAAAACACATGCTCCAATCTCTGCCACCTGATAGCCTGCCTCTACTGCGCAATCAATGCTGAAGAATGGCTCATAAATAAATTCGAACCACCTAGCTTGTACTGCGCAATCCTCATTGTAGAAATTTGAATAATAGCTGAATTATTCACCGAGATTATCCTGATTACACATTATTTAAGCTTCATGCATAATACATAACCTCTTCTACAATTGATCATCAATATGCGGAAATAGAAGCAGTCGCATGCACACATTAAAACATAATCAAACACACATATCAACACAGTATGTAATGGGGAAAGCAATAGCTGAAAACCCCCAACTATATGTATATTATAATGATAGAGAACATGTAACAATACATAGCACAAAGCTCTCACAGTTCTCAGCACTATCTCACATGCTACACACAAACTAGCTCAGATATAGAACAAGTCACAAGTTCAAATCTCCTCCACAAGTCTGCCTGCCTCTACTGCGCAATCCAAGATGAGTAATTGTGAGATCCAAGTTCGAATCCCACTAGATTCAACTACGCAATCCTCATTGGCAATCTCAATCAATGTGTGTGCAAATCTCATGCACAGCCATGGTCACAACTGATAGTCACACTCACCCTTTCACCCACCTCTGACACTGGTCTCCACTGAACTGTCCATGCATTGCAATTAACTGATATGTTCTTTAGTTGATTTATGAGTTAATAATTAGTGAATTAATTAATAATTAATTCACACCACTCATCACTAGTGTATTTGTCAGTTAGACTAAATACAACTAGTTCAACTAAGTTAAACCGAACACAATTCCACCAACTGTCTCATCAACTCCACCAAACTCTGCCACATGAGTTCTAACTGAAGTCAACCATGCAATAGCTCAACTAACCCTTAGGAAAAGCATATTTCCTTATTTCAGCTGCATGTGCCACATCCAAGCATCAAACTGAAGTGCTCCAAGAGGATAAGATAATGCTTATAGTCTAAATATTATTAAGGGTTAATAATATTTGACTGTTCTATTTTTAGCCCGACAGTCTAAAAATAGAAACCGCCCAATGTCTAAAAATAGAGGTCCATATATTTTTACCAACTCAACCAATCATCCATAAATAGCATCCTGCAACTCATAGACCATGATCCATATGTCTAAAAATAGACATAGTCTAAAAATAGACTTTGCGCCAAAAATAGTCTGCGGGCCCACTTAGTGAAGGCGACTTCATTTCACTAAGCTCCATCATCTTGTTGCATTTTCAACACTCCCTCTCAACAAGATATGGATTATCTGTAACCCCTATCCTGCCTCTGTGGTATTCGAATTTTCTCCTGGTGAGCACCTTCGTCAAGATGTCAGCATCCTGATCCTCCGTGGGAATATATGAAAGTAACATGATTCTCCGCTGCACACAATCTCTGATATGATGGTACCTGATGTTGATGTGTTTGGATCTATCATGAAATACTGGATTAGCTGAGAGTTTAATGCAACTCTGGTTATCACAATAAATCACAGTAGGCTCCAAGTGTGACCCGAACAACCTGACCAGGATCTTCCTCATCCATATGGCCTCGCATGCAGCCAAGCTTGCTGCCATATACTTAGCCTCTGCTGAACTGAGTGCCACAGATCTCTGCTTCCTGCTGTACCAAGAAACTGCTGTCGAACCGATACTGAATATCCCTCCAGATGTGCTCTTTCTGTCCGTTGGGCTCCCTGCCCAATTTGCATCCGTGAAGCCACATAGCTTCACCCCATCCTCCTGTCTGTACCACAAGACATATCCCGATGTGCCTCTAAGATAACGCAATACATGCTTGCCTGCCTTCCAGAAGAGCTTGGTAGGCTTAACCATAGCTTGCGAAAGCTGGTTAACAACATAGCATATATCGGGTCGTGTATTGACCAGATACATAAGCGACCCCACCAAATGTCGATAAACAGTGGCATCCACTACCTCCGCTGAAGTAGCATCCTCCTTCCTCCAACCTCCAGGAAGAGGAGTATCAACAGGCTTGCAGCCATGCATGTTGAACTTCTCCAATATCTCCCGGGCATACTTACCCTAAGAAACAAATAGTCCATCACTGCGCTGCCAAATTTCCAATCCCAGGAAATAATGAAGGAGGCCCAAGTCCTTCATCTCAAACTCTCTAGCAAGATCCTCCTTGCATGAAAGTATCAACAGCTCATCACCCGTCAAAATCAGATCATCTACATACAGTACAATGATCAGCAACTTCCCCTCCACCACAATCTGGTACAGGTTAGGATCCGCCTCACTCTTGGAGAATCCAAGTCCGGTGAAATAACTGTATATCCGTGTGTACCAAGCACGAGGTGCTTGTTTCAACCCATACAATGCTCTCTTGAGTCTGCACACATGCGACTCACTATTGAAGATCTCGAAACCTTCGGGCTGCTCTATGTACACCTCCTCCTCAATGACTCCGTTGAGGAATGCAGTCTTCACATCCATCTGATGGATGTGCCACCCCATCTGCGCTGAGAGAGCTAGGATCGTCCGTATGGAAGAATACCTTGCGACAGTGCAAAGGTCTCCTCTCTCTCACAATCGATCTCTCGATCTGCGCAGCCTCACAACAAATCTTGCCCTCGTACTTCCGTCGACCCCGTTAGTCGCTCGCTTCACCCCTCAGAGATCCATCGCAAACCCACCACTGATTTCCCCTTCGGTCTTGGGACAATCTCCCATGCACTGTTTCTGACAATCGAATCATACTCTTCCACCATGGCATCTACCCATGCGGGGTCCTCCACAGCTTCCTCGAAAGAGGATGGCTCTGTCACGACACATTTGCTCACAAGAGCCATGTATCCAATGTACCGGTCCAGTGACTGTCTCTGTCTGCGCTGTGCTGTAGGTGGTCCTACAACCTTCTCTGCATCTTGAGCCAGTCGCTCAGCTTCTGTAGTGCGCTTCCGCCCTCTGATGGTTGGCGCTGCATGAGTGGTCTCTTCCACTCCATGAACTTCCTCTTGTGGCTGATCCACATCCCGAAGCTCATCCTTAGGAACTAATAGCTCCTCATCTGCATGCAAGTGTGGCTCCCTCTCAAGCGAACACTTCATGGCTTTCTCCTCCTGAAATTTGATATCCCGTCGCACAACAGTCTTGCGACTGTCTGGCAAATACACACGATATTTGTGGGGCGTATCAGTGTACCCCGCAAATATCCCAACCTCTGCGGTCGGCTCCAGCTTCTTCCTGGCATCCTTCGTCACATGAATGTAAACAGATGAACCAAAAATCCTCAAATGGGAAATATCGGGCCTCTTACCAGAAAACGCCTCCTTGGGTGTACTCATGCCAAGTATCCTGTGAGGACAACGGTTCTGCACATATACTGCAGTATTGCATGCCTCCGCCCACAAGTGAATGGGTAGGCCCTGATCATGCAACATCGTAAGTCTGCAGCCTTACGATCATTCATTCTTCGGCTCGGCAACCACAAGATTCTGGCAGCGTCGTTGTAGAGACGCCTATGAGCTCTCTAAATTCATACTGACGCAAAAGTCCTTGAATTCGACGAGATAATTCACCACCATTTTAGCTCCTAAGAGCCTTCACATGCTTCACAGATTCCATCTCAACTGTTGTGAACTCACAGAACTTCACGAATGTATCGCTCTTCTTCTGCATGAAGAAGATCCAGCACTTTCGAAAGAAATCATCAACAAAGATCACATAATACCTGTGCTTTACTGTCGAAGCAACTGAGAAAGGACCACACACGCCTGTGTGAACTCTCTCAAGGATTTCCGTGGTGCGACTATCCTTCTCGTGAAAGGTGGCTTTCACACAGAATTTTCCCAGGTACAGCTTACGCGGTGACTAGCAGCAGTGCCCTTAGGAAGCCCAGTAGAAATCTGTTGCAGTATCTTCAAAGCTCCATGGTGAAGGTGGCCCAATCTCCGGTGCCACAGCTCGCCATCATCCCGGCTCACCACTCATTCCGCCTTGCATGCCATTGCTGCACAACCATCTACTTGCAACTGATAAAGGTTCTTGATTCGAACTCCTATCTTCCAGGTTTCTCCAGTTGTCTTACTGCGCAGGAAAGCCTTTCCCTCGCTGAAGACAACATCATACCCCTTGTCTTCTAACATCGCCACAGAGATCAGATTCTTCTTCAATCTTGGAACATGCATCACTTCCTTCAATACGAAGGTTTACCAGACTCCCTCTCAAAGGAAATGGTACCGATATCGGTCGCACTGTATCTACCATCATCGCCCATCTGGATGTGCACTCCAAGATCTTTCTCATCCAGATCTGAAAACAAATCCCGATCTCCAGTCATGTGAAAAGGCCTTTTGCTTGAATGCTTGTCCAAGAACCATACTGATCCCATCACACTTGAGACCAAGCATGCGATCGGTGAAAAATCCAGCTCGAACTGTGAGGATAATGCCTCTCCCGCTGCAGATCCAGCAGCATGCTTATTTTTCTTCTTCTGTGGACAATTTGTGGCATAATGTCCGTGCTGGTGACAGTGAAAGCACTTCACCTTGGACATGTATTTCTTCTTGCCTTTCGCACCAGACTGAGAAGCTTTCTTGCTCTTCCCCTTCTTTGCTTTGGCAGCCAAAGCGAAATTTTCTTCATCAGGTGCCTTTGATGAAGATCCATCCCTGGTAGTCCGCCTTATCTCCTCTTGCATGAGATCCGACCAGAGTCGCTCCCATCCCAGAAATTTCTCCCGACCATTGACAGAGTCCTGATAGGAATGCCAACTCTTCGGACGACCAAGGAGAGCCAGGTCCACCAAGTCCTCATCATCGACAGTCACCCCCACACTTCCCAGCTCATCCCTGCATTGGGTGAACTTCGTGAGGTACTTGGCGATACTGTCGCCTTTCTCCATCTTAATGTTTCTGAGTTTATCCTTGAGCGCGAAATTCCTCTGGTCGCTCTTGCTTTGGAATAGATCTGTCAATGCTTTCCACATCAAGTATGGAGAAGCTTTTCCATGCAGGTTGGATACAATGTGATCCTTCACGCCCTCCAATAGAATCCTTCGACATTTCGCCATCTTCTTTTGCCAAGCTTCAACTTGAGCAGCATCAATAGGCTTTGGGACTTCATGATCTATGAATTCCTTCAGCCCGTTATCATATAATACCGCCTCCATTCTGTCCTTCCATGCAACATAATTCGAACTGACCTCAAGGGCATAATCCAGTCGCAATCCGTCGAAAGACATTTCAACTCTGGCACCAAGAAAACAAACTGCTGCAAATTCGAATTCCAAATTCTGCTGCAAATTCGAATTCCACCAGCTCAAAACTCAACTGCTTTCGATCTGTGAGAAAAAAGTATTTCTAGCACAGAGATCGACTGTAGGGGAATTTACTGGATATATCACCTTTCAGAGAAAGGATGGATCCAGAGGCTACCTGGCCCGCTTACAGACTCTGTCTACCGAAATAAATTGTAATCACTGTAATAGATCCGATGATCAATTCTCGCTCCGATACCATGTATAAATTTGAATAATAGCTGAATTATTCACCAATATTATCCTGATTACACACTATTTAAGCTTCATGCATAATACATAACCTCTTCTACAATTGATCATCAATATGCGGAAATAGAAGCAGTCGCATGCGCACATTAAAACATAATCAAGCACACATATCAACATAGTATGTAATGGGGAAAGCAATAGCTGAAAACCCCCAACTATCTGTATATTATAATGATAGAGAACATGTAACAATACATAGCACAAAGCTCTCACAACTCTCAGCACTATCTCACATGCTACACACAAACTAGCACGGAAGATGAACAAGTCACAGGTTCAAATCTCCTCCACAAGTCTGCCTGCCTCTACTGCGCAATCCAAGATGAATAATGATGAGATCCAAGTTCGAATCCCACTGGCTTGTACTGCGCAATCCTCATTTGCAATCTCAATCAATGTGTGTGCAAATCTCATGCACAGCCATAGTCACAACTGATAGTAGACTCACCCTTTCACCCACCTCTAACACTGGTCTCCACTGAACTGTCCATGCATTGCAGTTAACTGATGTGTTCTTTAGTTGATTTATGAGTTAATAATTAGTGAATTAATTAATAATTAATTCACACCACTCATCACTAGTGTATTTTTCAGTTAGACTAAATACAACTAGTTCAACTAAGTTAAACCGAACACAACTCCACCAATTGTCTCATCAACTCCACCAAACTTTGCCACATGAGCTCTAACTGAAGTCAACCATGCAATAGCTCAACTAACCCTTAGGAAAAGCGTATTTCCTTCTGTCAGCTGCATGTGCCACATCCAAGCATCAAACTGAAGTGCTCCAAGAGGAAAATATAATGTTTATAGTCTAAATATTATTAAGGGTTAATAATATTTGACTATTCTATTTTTAGCCCGGCAGTCTAAAAATAGAAACCGCCCAATGTCTAAAAATAGAGGTCCATATATTTTTACCAACTCAACCAATCATCCATAAATAGCATCCTGCAACTCATAGACCATGATCCCTATGTCTAAAAATAGACATAGTCTAAAAATAGACTTTGCGCCAAAAATAGCCTGCGGGCCCACTTAGTGAAGGTGACTTCATTTCACTAAGCTCCATCATCTTGTTGCATTTTCAACACTCATTGGCATCTCCATTCACTGGTTGTTGCAAATCATGCAACAATATAGTCAAAACTGATAGTCACACTACTCTTTCACCTATCTCTTCACTGGTCTCCACTGAAACTATCCATGCACTGAAGTTAACTGATGTATTCTTTAGTTGATTAATGAGTTTATAATTAGTGAATTAATTAATAATTAATTCACACCACTTTCACTAGTGTATCAATCAGTTAGACTAGATACAACTAGCTCAACTATGTTTAGCTTAGTTAAACTGAACACAACTCCATTAACTTCCTCAATCAACTCCACCAAACTCTCTCACATGAGTTCTAACTGAAGTATCCATGCAATAGCTCCACTTAACCCTTAGGAATAGTGTTACACAGTAATTTTTCACCGTCCCTGCAATCCCCATCTCGCCCATTGGAGGGTCATTTATGTGACCAATAAGTAGTGTCATGCCTTGCAAATACCATAATTGCATCCCTTACCATGAGGACAACATTTCTTCTGTTGATCATTTCCTGAGCAGACCCCTAAAAACACCTGTTTTTGCCTTGGCGCTGGTAGCCCGTTATGTACTCGCGCCAATCAGGAAAATTAACACTAAGCCCACGCTGATTGGCGCTCTTTCCTAGTTGAGCACCCGCGCCAATCTTCTTTTGGAAAGTTTTTTAAAAAAGAGGTGAAGTTTCGATTACAACAACTTCGTGGATGAGTCATCAGGAGTGGTTTCTAATGAATAACCACGACCTTCCTCCTTTGGCCTCTTTTTTCCATCATATGGGGAACGTCCCAAAGGATAAGGCCTCCCTTCCACTATTGTAGGGATCCCAACCTCCTCCTCTCCTCTATAAATGTAGCCTTCATCCATTGATGAAGGGGCTGAATGGCTGAATGGATGAATGGATGAAGGGCTGAATGGCTGAATAGTTGAGTCTTCAAGTTCCCAAATCCCCAAAAGCCTTATGCTGCAAGAGCCTCCATAATTCCCTTAAGGCCAAATTCAAGCAAGGAGACTATTGTCAAGATCCGAAGAGAGAGGTTTGTCCCATCCTTGATAGGCTTTTCGAGACGTGTTTTGCTGGCGACCTGCCGAAGGAGAATTTAGCGTAAGAACTATGGTTGTATTCTTCCCTTGATTAATTAATAATAAACGACTATTGGTTATGGTTCCACTCTTGTTGTTGTTTATGATGATGAGTTATTTCCTTTCTGACTGACATATAGTTGCATCTACTGGATTTTACGCTTGCGTTTGTTTTGTTTCTTGCGTGTGCAGGTGTCCTATCACGGAGATCGTGGGGATCGTGATCTGCCAAAGCTAAGGAACATGAGCGCTACCTCTTCTAAAAGCAACATTGTTGGATTCTAGGTAAGCCTTCATCGCTAGCTGGTTTATTTGCAACTAGGAACCTGCGCTATAGTGTGAATGATTATTGCTAGACCCGGTCTGGGCTAGTAGGGATCGCCTCTATCCGCAGAGGGGATTTACCTCCACAACAAATTGGCGACTCCGCTGGGGATCATCTAGCTTGTTGTTGTTTGTTTTATAAGCTATAGACAGAGCCTGAAGTTAGCCAGATAGCCTTCGAAACGCTATTGCTCTGCATTAGCGAAGTAGATCAAAGCTGCTTCAGTCAATCTCCGGTTTAGTTTATGAACTGAACACTTGGAGTATTGTCTTGTCTTTTCGGTTGTTTCTCGATTCTGCTTTCTTGATCGGCTCTTTTGGCTGGCTCTTTCTGTGTGTTTGGCTTTTGGTTCAGCCCCCAGAGGATCAGATCTGACCTCTGTGTTTCCGAATTTTCATCTTTTCATGGTTGGCTTGATTGGTGCAATTTCTGCCCTGACAGTCGCGCCAATTGGCGCAGGTTGCTAGTTCATCACTCGCGCCATCTCCTATCTGGCGCGGATTACAGCCAGACAGTCGCACCATTTCCTGTAGGTGGTAGGGTTTACCCTTGTTCGGAAGTTTCTTTTGGTCAGTACTTTTCTTCTGGGTTTGTTTTAGAGTCTGCTTGAAGTGGTGAGTCTGGTCTTGGTTGGGAGAAATTCTTTGTTTTTTCATTTTCAGGCGTTGGCGCTTGTTGTCAGTTAGCAACCCGCACCAATTGGGCATTGGCGCTAGCTGTCAGTGAGCAAGTCGCACCAGTTGGTGTTAGTTGTCAATGACAAAGTCGGGCCAATTTCAGGGTGTGTGAAAATTGATATTTTTTCACTAAATCCTTCACCAGTGTGTCTTTTCCTTCTGGTCTTTTCACTGTATGAGCATAGATTACATTTCTCATTGTTTGAAATGTCTTCTTTCCATGATTGTTTGACGTAAAAGGGAATGAATGCCTTGTTTTGATCTCTTACTTTGGAAGTCCTCTTTGTGTTTGACCTCATATGTCTTGTCGCCTTTTGAAAGATTTCGTTACAAAGTGTTTGAATGCATTCTTAATGTTTGTTTGCATCCCTTTTGCATTCATCCTTCCATTAAGAAGATTTGCGTTCTTTTAGTTTTTGTCTCAAAGTTTTCTTTTCGTTTAAATGCATTAGATCACATTGCATTGAAAAGTATTTTTTGAGATCCATCATTGAACTTAGATTACATTGTTTAATGATCGAAGACTAGAAATCGCTTTGAGTGCATTCTCTTTCATTAAAAGCATGCATTAAGTAGATTCTCATTTCATCAAAAAATGCTTTGAGTGCATTCTTATCATTTGAAAAGGAAAAGGAAATTGTGCATAGATTACAATTGCATAGTTTTCGAAAAAAGGATTTTGCATAGATTACATTGCATTATTTGCATCGTTGAATGTTTGGAATTACTTTTGGATAGTGAAAGTCATCTAGTTTGGAAAAAGTTTCGTTTTCAGTATTGCTGTTTGTTGCATCATTGTTTGAAGCTCTTCCCTTAACTAGATAGCATTCATCGAATTGAAAAGATTTTTTTTATCATATAGCTGCATATAGGAGATTTTGATGACATTCGGTAGGGCCTGAAAACTGAAATGTAATTGAAGATAAACATTAAAATTTACTCAATTTACACTAAGGTAGCATTGAAACATTAACGCAACATTTAGTGGTCTAGGCTAGAGACGTGTTCCGGTGTCTTTAAACCTAGTAGCTGTCATTCGCCTCTTGGCTTTAGACAACACTAGTATGGACTTGTGCTCCCCGTACCGTCGAGTATATAAAGGGAGACCCCGCTAGGTTTCTATCCTTTATCCATAGGAAGCCGAGTCTACCGCCTTATACCCGTGATACACCAGACACAGCATTCGGGGAGATTTCCTGCACGTACGTTAAGTCCTTGGTTGATTTCGCCTTCATTTTGGAAACCAAGGTGTATATTGCAGTTCACGGATATCTGGTACACCCTTTGCCTAGATTTCCAGAGCAGTCATTTTGATCTTATCTGACTCCTTAAATTTGAAAAGATCACCAAGCGCTTGTCCTTTCACGCTTGCTTCAAAACTGAAAGAAATAGAGTCACCTTTCATCCGTTTCTCGACTCTTAAAACATGAAACAATGAAGTTTCTAAGTTTCAATGTGGTAAAATAAATCACCCGCGATCACATGCCCTTTTAGAATTTGCTTGTTGGCCATTTGATTGTGTGCCTTGGTTTTTAGCCCGTGTGCGATTTTGAGTTGTTGATGACAACTTTTCCAGAGTTCACCAACCAAGGAATCCCCTCCGATGGGAATCCTAGTCATTTTCCTCCTTTTGGAAATGTTGGTGCTCCTTATATGGCAACGTTGTCCCTTCCTGGGTTAACTGTTAGGTTGCCTGTTTGGTTGTTCTCAACCTCTATGGTCCCGAATGTCTCGGCTACTGATCAACTAGTTCCTCCACCTGAACAACATCATGTTGATTCCAAGGTGGACCTCTCCCCTTCTTCGCCTGTTTCTGCGTCCTCCTCTTCTACTTCGCCTGGTGAAAGTCTGAATTCAAGTAACCAGGGGGCTAAGAAGAAGAAGAAGAAGACAAATAAGAAGAAGTCAGATAAAGGAGAGGCTAACCTTGCGGCTATTGCGCCTAAGAGGTCTTCCATTGATAAACCTTCCAACCCTCCCCAGAAAGTCAAATTCCCTTGTATGTTATGCACGGGAGACCATCTTCTTCGAGATTTCCCTGGCATTCCCAAGGTGCTCGAAGTATGGTCCAACGGTCGTCCGCCGTTGCCTTTGGCTTCTGAGAGTCAGGTTGGGGGCACATCTTCAACTGGCGCTGGTAAAACTCCTAAGAAGCAGGGTAAGATTACCAATCCCTGTAAGTTGTGTGAAGGGCACCATGCCATTCACCTTTGTCCGTATATGGATGAAGCCAAGAGAGCCTTGGAAAACTCAACCGTTTCTACACCATGCCTCCCGGCTGGTTATAAACGGCTTTCTTTGAGTCCTCCACCAGTTGATCCTACGATTGGTCAAGAGTCATCCTTGGTCAATCCCGCTCCCCCGGAAATTCAAATTCAGGAATCCGTTCCCAAGCAACCATTGGTCGTGGGATCGGTTGAACTCGCCCCGTCTACGGTGCACAAGGTATTTTCTGTTGAGAGTGGACCTCACACCCCTCATGTTATTCTGGTTTCTTCAGATTCTTCGGACTTGGAGAAAGATTCTCCTGTCCCCGTACCTCAAGAAGTTGCTCCTCCGCCTCCCGTGATGGAGGTCTCGGAGGATACCCCTCCCACCTTCGAGATGGAGGTCGTGGAGGATGCTCCTTCTTCTTTCGTAACACTAGGGGAAGACCATCTCGGTTCGATGGTAGCCCCTCCGAGTAGTTTGGTCACTTCCTTTGACTGGAGTCGATTTGTAGGATACCGCCTTCCGTCTTATGTGCCTTTCGAGATCACAGTACAGGCTTTTGGTCTGGTCGTACCCAGCACCATTATAGACGAAGGCGCGTCTATTAGTGTTCTATCCTCAAATACTTGGCAAGCTTTTGGCTCACCGCTTCTTGCGCCTGTTACGCAGAATCTGTTGGCATTTAATAGGAGGAGGAGTCAACCGTTAGGGATCCTTCCAAGGTTACCTGTTACTTTGGGAGGTAAAACCGTCCATATGGACGTGATGGTTGTTCCAGGCCCTTTGGATTTCAATCTGCTCTTGGGGCGCGATTATACCTATGCCATGGGAGTGCTTGTCTCCTCCCTTTTTCGTGTGGTCTGTTTTCCACATGAAGGACGGATCGTGACCATTGATCAGCTTTCGTTCTTTGGTCCTAATGTGGCAACTGGCCTGCCATCATACCTTCCTGGTTTTTATCCACCCGTTGTATCTGCCCCACCGCATGTCAACTATGTGGCTACCTACCCCATGCCTGTACCTAGTGATAGTGCCATTGTGCATCAGGTGCTGGGGGCATTGGGTCCTGACTTCCAAGATTTTTTCCTTCCATCGGGAGTGGAACTCTTGGAAGCGATGAATTCTTGATGAGGTTGTCGAAGCAGAGTTCCTTGTTTTGTGTCAAGCTCCTTAAAAAATAAAACAAGGTTGTTGGAGCACAGTTCGTTTTCTTGTGTCAAGCTCCTTAAAAAATGAAACAATCTCGTCCGAGGATAGTTTGTATTCTATTTCAATCTCGTTAAAAAATGAATTAGGTCTGAGGATAGTTCTTTTAATGTGTCAACCTCGTTAAAATAATGAAACACGTTCCTGTTCAATTCGAGTCTTTGATAAGATCTCGTAAAATACCAGTCGAGTCTTTCTCTTGATCTCATAATTTGAACCTTCACTCCATCTGCCTTTCATATGGATTGAAGCTTGGGGGGCATGTACCTTGAATTGAGTCACCATGCTGGGGGCATGCTTACTTTTTCAAGCATAGTTTGTTTTCGTTTCAAGCTTGTGTAAAAATGAAACCGGTTTCAAGCATAGTTTATCTTTGTTTCAAGCTTGTGTAAAAATGAAACCAACTTCAAGCAAAGTTTCCTGATTTCAAGCTTGTGTAAAAATGAAACCTTTCCCATTTTACCCCTTGTGATTGTCATCTTATCAGCCTATTTTGCTAGATGAGCCTTGGTTTTCTCGCTCCATCGTCATTATCTGCTTGGCCGATCATATGCCTTCACTTGGTTGTTTTACCCGTTCCTGAGGAACCGCTGCTATGAGTGGTCTTGTTAGCCAGCCTCTCGACCTTTATTTGTTCAGAGTAGTTCCACCATTACCGGAACCAGTTGCTACCCTTTATACCACTCGCTCCTCCAGGAGGAGTCATCTTTCAGCTCTTTTCTGACTCTCTAATCATGAAAAGATTGCCGAGGCCCTTGTCGTTTCGATCTCGTTAAAATGGACACGAATCGACATTCACCCAGTATAAGTTTAACCCTTTTTCGGGCTGGGATGGATTGATTACGAAAAAGGAATACCCTAGCCTATTGTGACTAGGAGGTTTTCCCGGATATTGTTTTCTACCTTTTCGGATCTGGGAAACTATTTACGAAAAGGGACCTGTGGAGTTTTCTTTTCCGCTGTCTTTTCAAACTCTCTAAACATGAAAAGACGCCGAGTTCTTCCTTTGTCAGACTCGTTAAACCCTGATGACATTGGATTCCGTCGAAATGACGTTCTCTGAGTTTCTCCTTCCTAGGACTCGTTAAATGCACTAGGATGGATTCGCCCGAAGGGCGGACTTATATCGCAAGCATATGCTATCCCCTTCAAGCTTGTTATAAAAAATAATTGGGGTACTCGCCAGAAATGGTGGGGGAAAAATGGAACCATTGTCGTTGTCGTCGGCAATATGTCGCTCTTGAACATGGCACTTGTCTGCATTCGTGTCGGGTTGGGGACATCTCATCTCATTTTTTCACTTTGCCTCCGTGGGTTTGGATAATCCCTTTTGACCTCTCATCTGCTCATTGCCTCGTCACCATGACCTCTGATCCGTTGATGTCAAATACTGCCAAGTCCACTGTCGTGTCGTTTACATGTTCAAGAGAAGTTGACCTCTGCAAGTATCAACCTTCCTCTGATTCTCATATAATCCTGATTCACAAAAACATTATGTTCCTCTGTCTCGTGTCGATGATGTGGGAAACATTATGGCCCACCTTCGATCAAGGTCACTTCCTGTCGACTTCAACTCATTATCCGGGAAGCTGATCTAGAGACTCCCTTCTGGTACCTTAGAGCCTGCATGCCTCAATGGCAGGTTCTTCGCATTCGACATGAGGTTTTCATCATTGGCCTCTGATCGAGTGATTCTGCGGGTGTTCGACGTCAGCTCATTGTTCACATGCCGTAGATTGTACCTGTAGTACCTTGAGGACCATTGGCATTAATGGTGGTACCTCTCGCGTCTGTTAACAACTTTCATCATTGGCTGGTAATCAGACGATGTTCTCGCATGTTCGACTTCAGCCCATTTATTCACATGCTTGGACTTGTACTGTGTTCGGGTCGAGATGGAGCGCAAGACCCTGGATTGTGTCTATTGTAATCCAGGCTGCAATTTTGTGGATTATTATGATTGGTTACATGACTCACTTACTGGATGGCTGCGACCATACCTGAGTCTATTTATCGATCCTCACTGGATGGCTGCGCCCATGCCTTGGATCTGGATTATTGTATACTCTGTTATGGATGGCTGCGCCCATACCACATATATATCATGTATCTGAGATATCAGTTGTACTTCTCTACGCAGGTTTTCTGACAGCAGTGTTTTCAGTTGGACACGTTCTCGTAAAGCATTTCACCCCTCTCTCTCTTTCGGGCCTCATGCTTTAGGGGGCATCTGTTACACAGTAATTTGTCACCGTCCTTGCAATCCCCATCTCGCCCATTGGAGGGTCGTTTCTGTGACCAATAAGCAGTGTCATGCCTTGCAAATACCATCATTGCATCCCTTTCCATGAGGACAACATTCCTTCTGTTGATCATTTCCTGAGCAGACCCCTAAAAACACCTGTTTTTGCCTTGGCGCTGGTAGCCCATTATGTACTCGCGCCAATGGGGGAAAATTAACACTGAGCCCGCGCCAATTGGCGCTCTGTCCCAGTTAAGCACCCGCGCCACTCTGCTTTTGGAAAGTTTTTTAAAAAAAGAGGCGAAGTTTCGATTACAACAACTTCGTGGATGAGTCATCAGGAGTGGTTTCGCCTGAATAACCACGGCCTTCCTCCTTTGGCCTCTTGTTTCCACCATATGAGGAACCTCCAAAAGGATAAGGCCTCCCTTCCACTATTGTAGGGATCCCAACCTCCTCCTCTCCTCTATAAATATAGCCTTCATCCATTGATGAAGGGGCTGAATAGCTGAATGGCTGAATAGCTAGTCTTCAAGTTCCCGAATTCCCAAGAGCCTTATGCTGCAAGAGCCTCGATTATTCCCCTAAGACCAAATTCAAGCAAGGATACTATTGTCAAGATCCGAAGAGAGAGGTTTGTCCCATCCTTGACAAGCTTCTCGAGACGTGTTTTGCTGGCGACCCTCCGAAGGATAATTCAGCGTCAGAACTTGGTTTTAATTTTCCTTTGATTGATTAATAATAAATGACTATTGGTTATGGTTCCACTCTTGTTGTTGTTTATGATGATGAGTTATGTCCTTTCTGACTGACATATAGTTGCATCTACTGGATTTTACGCTTGCGTTTGTTTTGTTTCTCGCGTGTGTAGGTGTCCTATCACAGAGATCGTGGGGATCGTGATCTGCCAAAGCTAAGGAACAGGAGCACTACCTCTTCTACAAGCAACAACGTTGGATTCCAGGTAAGCCTTCATCACTAGCTGGTTTATTTGCAACTAGGAACCTGCGCTATAGCGTGAACGATTGTTGCTAGACCCGGTTTGGGCTAGTAGGGATCGCCTCTGTCCGCAGAGGGGATTTACCTCCACAACAAATAGCGTAATTCCTTCTGTCAGCTCCTGTGCCACATCTGTGCACTTAACTGAAATGCTCCAAGAGAATAAGATAATGTTTATAGTCCAAATATTATTAAGAGCTAATAATATCCGACATATCTATTTTTAGACTGGCAATCTAAAAATAGATTCCGCCCAATATGTCTAAAAATAGAAGTCCATCTATTTTTCCAACTTGACCAACCATCCACAAATAGCATCCCGCAACTCATAGAATATGATCCATATGTCTAAAAATAGACATAGTCTAAAAATAGACTTTGCACCAAGAATAGCTTGCGGGCCCACTTAGTGAAGGTGACTTCTTTCCACTAAGCTCATCATCTTGTTGCAATCTCAACATGACTCTCTGGGGGGTTCTCTTCACTCGATATGGTTTTGTGAAGAAACTTGATCCAGTCTATTTCATTAAGCAGGTTGTCGGGGTAACTGTTCCAATCGCCATTTCTGCATTAAAATTCTACGATGTTGGATTTCATCACCAACTAGTGTTTTTAGTGGGGGAATCTACTATTTGTGTGTTGTTTGACTCCTAGATTTGATAGCACGTGTTAATTTGTTTGTTTTTACTTTTAGAGACCATACGTGTGAATTGTGAATTTTAATTGTTAGGTGTGAATTGTGAATTGTGAATTTTAGTTTTAAATTGTTAATAAAATTCACTAAAGTTTAATATAATGGCAACTGTTCCGGAATTTACCAACCAAGGAACCCCTCTTAACGATAATCCTAGTACTTTTCCTTACTTTGGAAATGTTGGTCCTCCTTATATGGCTACATTGTCATTATCTGGATTTACTATAGGTTTACCGATATGGTTATTTTCAACTTCGTTGGCCCCGAATACTCCAATTGTTCCACCTCAACCAGATGCTTCACCTCAACAGAGTTCACCATCTCAACATCACCAACCTTCTGTTGACCCTTTACCTTCTTCACCTAATATTTCTTCCTCCATTTCTTCCTCTTCACTTGGTAAAAGCCTTGACGCTAGTAACCAGGTGGCTAAGAAGAAGAAGAAAGGGAAGAAGAAGAAGAAGAAGCAAGATAAGAAAGAAGTCAACCAACCAACCATGGCTGTAAATGTTAGTAGTGTTGAGGAAACCTCCAACATGCATCATAAACCCAAATACCCTTGCAAACTTTGTAAGGGTGACCACTTCCTTATCAATTGTCCTGGTATTCCAAAGGTCTTGGAAGTATGGTTAGAAAAATCTCATCAACTTTCCGTTGATCCATCAACCAGTGATAGTTAGGTTCCTAGGAAAAAGGGTAAAGTTAGGTTTCCTTGTAAGTTATGCAAAGGGAGTCATCAAACTCACATTTTCCCTCACATGGATGAAGCCTCAAAATTATTGGAAAACCTTACTATTCCACAGCAAGAATTTCCAACTGGTTACCGTAAACTTTCTCCAAACCTATCGTTAACTAACAGAGTGATTGATCGAATTTCAAGTACAGTCGATCCCACTCTTCCATTGGAGAGTGAAACTCATATCACTCAGGTTGATGATCCATTAGTTGATCAAGTGGTCGATTCGATTTCACATTCGGTTGATCCCATTCTCCCTGTAGAGAGTGAACTTCATACCGCTCAAGTTCTTCTTGTTACATCAGATTCTTCTACACCGGGGGGCATTTCACCTGTTTCTACAGAACCCCCTCCAAGTACTAAGGTATTTTCATTTGATTGGAATAGACTGACAGAACCTCGTCTTCCTTCCTCCATCCATTTCCAAATCATTGTGAAGTTTGGTGGTAGGGACATACACCGCACACAAGTAGATGAAGGTGCTTCTATTAGTATTTTATCCTCAAATACTTGGAAAGCTTTGGGTTCCCCTCAGCTTGTGCCTATTACGCAGAATCTGAGAGCTTTTAACAGAACCATTAGTGAACCTTTAGGGATCCTTCCTAAGTTTTCTATTACTTTGGAAGGTAAAAATGTCTGTATTGATCTTATGGTAGTTCGAGGCCCCTTGGATTTCAAATTATTCCTTGGGTGAGACTATGTCTATGCAATGAAAGCTATAGTATCGACACTCTTTTGTGTGATGTCTTTCCCTCACAATGGACATATTGTGACTGTTGACCAGCTTTCGTTCCCTAGTCTTTTTTCGACTACCAATAATATGACACCCCTAAATGTTCTTGATTCTAAAGTGGTATCTACCCCGCCACGAGTTAATTATGTGGCAACTAGTCCCATGTTTTCAGTTACCGATGTAAGCGAGCCTCTTACTGTTTGCTCGACTTCTTATGACTTAGATCCAGTAATTGACATGGAAAACTCTATGGGATTATTTGAACGCGATGTTCTTATCCCTTTTGAGTCCCTTAACATGTGTTCCTTCCAAAGAACTATTCTTCCTTCTGATGAAGACCTCTTGGAAGCCATGATCAAGGTGTGTCCATTGACATGTGTTTCTTCCAGTTGGAAGCCATGATCAAGTTTCTGAGGATAGTTCCTTTTACTGTGTCAACCTTGTTAAAAAATGAATCAGTGGCCCGTGAGGAGAGATACTTTTAATATGTCAACCTCGTTAAAAAATGAATTAGTGAGTGTGAGGAAAGTTCCTTTTACTGTGTCAACCTCATTAAAAAATGAATCAATTAGGTCCGAGGATAGTTCCTTTTCCTATGTCAACCTCGTTAAAAAATGAATCAGGTATGAGGACAGTTCTTTTCCTATGTCAACCTCATTAAAAAATGAATCAGTAGGTAGATTGTAGAGAGTAGATTGATAGATTAGAAATAAGTAGTTTCTGAGGATGGTTTCTGTTACTAAGTCAACCTCGTGAAAAAAATGAATCAGGTAAGAGGAAAGTTCCTTTTACTGCGTCAACCTTGTTAAAAAATGAATCAGTGGGCCATGAGGACAGTTATTTTCCTGTGTCAACCTCATTAAAAAATGAATCAGTAGGTTATATAGGTAGATTGTAGAGAGTAGATTTGAGAACAATTCTTTACTGTGTCAACCTCGTTAAAAAATGAAACATGTAGGTGATGATAGTTCATGTTACTGTGTCAATCTCATTAAAAAAATGAAACACGTTGCCATGAGCATAGTTCTTTTCCTCTGTCAAGTTCATTAAAAAATGAAACAAATCCTCCCCTAATTGAGTTGAGTCGTTGACTAGATCTCGTAAATGTTAAGTCATATATTTAGGTTAGTTATTTTAGTTTTTTGCATCATTTTCTTGCAGTTTTAGGTCGGGTCTTTCATATGATCTCGTAAATGAACCTTCATTCCATCCAGCTATTAATTACTAGCAGTGTACTTAGTTGAATGAAATGAAGCTGGGGGGGCATGTGCTCTAGAAGTTACGCTTAAGGGGCATCAAGCACAATTTTCTATCTGTTTCAAGCTTGTGTAAAAATGAAACCACTCTGAAGCATAGTTTTTCTCTATTTCAAGCTTTTGTAAAAATGAAACCTATCTCGAGTCGATTTCGGTTATTTTCAAGACTCGTTAAACTCATGAAAATCCCGAGATGATTTTTCTATCTTTCATTCTCGTAAAACACATGAAAATGCCAAGTTCTTTCCATCTTTTCCTACTCGTAAATTAAATTGAAAGTTGGCCACCGAAGTATATTTTTATCCCTTTTTCGAACTCGTTAAAATTTACAGAAAAAGCGAAACCATGAGTACATTTTTATCCCTTTTTCGAACTCGTTAAAACTTACGAAAAAGCGAAACCCTGGAGTCCTATTTTAAGCCCTTTTCAGACTCTTTAAAAATGAAAATATTGCCGAGTACTTGACTATTCAAACTTGTTAAAGTAAATGAATGATCGTCCCTTTAGTATAAGTTTACCCCTTTTACGGACTGAAATGGACTATTTACAAAAAAGGTATACGTTGACTAATTACGGTCAATAGAGTTCTCTCCCGCATTATTTTATCCTTTTTCGGGCTCGAGAGACTAAATTTATGAAAAAGTACCCCCATGGAGTCTTCTTAAGTTTTTTCTTTTGATTTCCTAAAATTGAAAAAACACTGAGTTTCTCCTATACTGGACTCGTTAAAATTTAACAGTAAAGGACCTGTTCAATTTTAAGCAGGAACGAACCACTCCTTCTTAGGGTTTTAATCTTAAACTAAGTTGGACTCATCTGAAGGATGAGCTTATAAACAAGCAAATGTTATCCTCCTCAAGCTTGTCAAAAATAAAGAGGTACTTGCCAGAAATGGTGGGGGAAAAGAGAGAAAAACGAACTTGTTTGTTACATTTTGATTATTCAGAAAACCATTAACCACTCTTGAACACGACACTTTTGTTCACCTGGGTTGGGGAAATCCTTTGCCTAACAGTTAATCAAACCATATTGAAAGTCTTCATCCAGTTTCTGGGTATTAGCTTTGATTCAATTGTCACCAAGCCATCTGCAGTGTCGTTATGTCTTCAAGAGGACAGTTCAAACAATCCATTCATCTACAAAATATTTGTCTTCCATTTTGACCATCCCTGAGTCAATCGTTGCCAATATATTTCTTCAAAACTTGATCTATGATTTCGTGTTGTGGGCTTGCCTACGACAGATCACTTCCTATCGACGATAGCTCATTATCTAGGAAGATGATCTATAAATCTTCAGTACCTTGAAATCTGCATGCCTCAATGGAAGGTTTCTCGCCTTCGATGACAGGTTGCATCATTGACCTTCGATCAAATGATTCCGTGACATGTTCGACTTCAGCTCATTCATTCACATTTCATGGATTGTACTGAGTACTTTGAGGGCCATTGACATTAATGGTGGTTACTCTCACACTTGTTAACAGTTTACATTATTGACTGGTAATCAAGTGGTTTCTACCATGTTCGACTTCAACACATTCATTCACATGGATAGGATCGCACTAGTTCGAGAAGTGGAAATCAAGACCCTGGATCTAGTTTCTACATAAAACAACCCCCTACCCTCTTTCTGAGATCCTCCATCAATAGGAGCTGACCCTTTCGTTTCCAGGAAGTGTGATAGGCCATTCCCCTTCGAAACCTGCACCTTCACCTGGTTTACTGCACTCCCCGGAGCACACTCGACGCCTTGCAAAACTCCTCCAAACCTCCCTGCGTGACCACCTTCAAGAACCACATATGACGACCTTCTTGCAGCACGATAAAGTTGGAACGCCTCCACATCTTGTACTCGCAGCCAGTTGTTTGTAGACGCACAGTCCCGAAGCCCCTGCACCTGCGCACAGTCCCGCCCTTCGCCATTCAAACCAGGCGAAGTTCCCACCATTTTCCCCCTCCGATTTCTCTCTCCACAAAATCACATATCTTGTAAGGTGTACATACTCTACCATTTCTAAATTTTCTAAACATATAGCGTATTGCTTTAACTTTATCCAAGATAAAATTAAGTATTAAATATATCTTTGATTTAAAAATTTATTGGTCGCTATAAACTGATGTAACTAATTCATTGAGCTCTTTCTTTCCAACATTGATAAACAAGTGCTACATAGTAGCTAGTCCATGCAATCTAGTTTAAATATACTTAAATTGAAATAAAAGACAATAAATAAATTGAGTTTGTTCAAGCTTAAAGAGCAATTTGTTATAGACAATATTTATTATTTAATAAATTTATATATAATTTACAATAAATATATATTTGATAAATTAATTTGATTAAATAAGGCTATAATTTATAGAAAGATTAAATTATTATTTTATTTTATAAATTTTACAAATGTTTTACATTTCATCAAATATACCATTATATACTACAATCACAAACACATTTTTTTTATGTACTCCATGCTCTTGCATTAAGGTGAACCTAGAATAAGATTGAGTATATTTTTTTGGTGGAATTCTAATAGTTGCTTATCTAATTTTAAATAAATATATATGTAATAAAACTCTTAGCTTTAAATAAAACTAAAAATAAAATTATAAATACAAAATTACAATTTCAAAATTATGTTAAAAAACAAATTCATTTCTTAAAAATATTAAAAGAAAAATTTATAAATGGAAAAAATTATAAATACAAAATTACAATTTCAAAATTATTTTAAAAAACAAATTCATTTCTTAAAAATATTAGTATTATAAAAATAATACTAAAGAAAAAACAATTATCTATTTTATTATTATAAATATTTTCAAAATATTTAATTTATATATTATAAATACACAATTTTAAGTTTCAAAATTATATTTTATGTTTATATTTGTTATTTTATATGTGTGTCTCTCTAGATTCTATTATATGATACAATAAGTACATATGTACACTCAAATTTTTTGATTGGAATTGTTAAGTTAGCCAATTCTAGTGGGAAAGAGAAAATTGAAAAATACAAAAATGGGGTTGTCCTTTGGGGCAACCAGCCCATAAAATCTTCCACAAAGTATAATAGGAGCTTCCCCTTAAGGGGAAACCAAAATTAAACAGTAGAACCCAGTAGCTAAATTTGTTGTGCAAAATGCATATAAGCATAGAAACTATAATTAATCTGGAAAAAGCTAGAAAATGAGGAACCATGGCGCTAGGCATTCTGGTCCTTTGCATCCTAAATTTGCTAAGGAGGCTGCTTTTTCTCTATGTAGCAACCATAATCAGAGGGGTCATCATCTAGCTTGGAGAGCTGAGGATCCAGCTCAGGTGTGGAGGCGGAACGAACACCCATTGCTTCTGTTTGCCCCCTTCTGCAGAACTGCTGCTACCTCCATTGTCCGATGAATCCTCCATAGGTTTGACGGGAAGAGCCACCATTTTCTGAGGCTACTGAGGGAAAGAGGGAGAAAGAGTTGATTTTCGCATCCTCTTCCTGGATCCCAAACTAGAAGGGTGTGGCTGGGCTTCAGGAATTCAAAGAGAGATATGGGCAGGGAGGTGCTGAGGGTCAAGAACCTCTAGCACATCCATGGCCAAGGAGAAATCCACAGAGTGCTCCGCCATGGCAGGGACGGGAGGGCGAACCTTGGCCTCTGCCTCTGCGACAACGCATTCGATGGCAGCGAGGCATGGAGTCGACATAATTATGAGAATGCAGGTGAGACAAATGAATATAGTGAGATGGGCGAGCAGTGAGGTTGTATGCAGCGTGGAGCGAGTGGGCGGAGGGCGTCTGAAGGGTTGAGAGAGGGGCGAAGGCGAAACAAGGATTAACAGAGCTAAGAGCCAACTTGACAGAGAGACGAAGGGAGAAATACGGAGAGGAGACGACGCCATTGCCCATAAATAGCCAAGGTGCTCTGCAAACAGGACAGACATGAATGAATTGATGATGACTGAATTGAATACCAGTAATGGCGCTGGGCTGCGAAATCAACATGACGTATTTAATGGCACCCACGCCAATGCCATGTACTGCCTCGTGGCGAGGACAATTACTCAACACTAGAGAACCCATGTGACGTGCCAACTACGCTCTACGAAACACCTGTTTCCAGAAAATTAAATAACTATATTATCTATAATTTCAAAATTATATTTTATATTTATATTTGTTATTATTATGATATGTTAATATTTAAATATATAATTTTATGTTTATATGTTTTTATTGTTATTATTATAATATGTTAATAATTAAATTAATTCAAAGCGAGCAACTCCTTGCTTTAGGTCAACGCATAAATTACTTTTGAAATTGACTTCGAGACGATTTTTGTTTAAGTAGAGGTAGCAAGAGAAATAATTAATGTACTTATTAAAAGTAAATAGGTTTTAAATAGGTTTTCAATTATTATTTATAGAGATTAGGGGATTGCATACCTCCAAATTTATATTGCCAAAAAAAATTAAAATAATAAAAAATAATAGAATTTAAATATTATGTTTTCTTATAATTTTAGTTAAAATAGTAATATTAAAATAAATCAATGGAATTATAATCTAATAATAAATATATTTAATAAAAAAAACAGTTTTAAATTAAAATGAATATATTATTTCGGAACAAAATTACTTTTTGTATATGTTATATATTTAAAAACAAATATTTATAAATAGTTATTAGTTATTTGAAAATTAAAAAAAAAAATTGCATTCATTTAAATTTCATATTAAATATTAATTTTTTTGTCACTTATATATTTAAAATAAATTTTATATACATTCTAGAATTATCATTATGAGTGCAAAATTCTAATATGCTAATTAGTATAATTTAATTATGCCCTTTTAACCGTATCAAAGCTTTGAAAGATATCCCTGGTATAAAGATCAATCAAACATCTAACCATTCAAATGAGTAACCTTTTTATCAATTCTAACTCCAACAAATTCTAATCAACTGAAAATAACAATCACCAAGGTCTAGCAAGTGCACGATGGCCGCTGAAACAATGATGACACACTAAGAGCCAAGCCCCTGTACCAATCCGAATGTTAAAAAAATAAAATTATAATATTAAAACAAATATTAATTTCAATTACAAAATTAACTTTATAAATTATGAGAAATTGTTGATCCGTTACATCTGGCTGCCGCAGAGATAATAATAATGAAAAATTGTCCAGTCACAAATTTAATACGTAATTCATAAATTGTCCAGTCACAAATTTAATACGTAATTCATTGCTACGCTGCTCTGTGATATAGGTTATAGAAACTCTTGGATAAACCAGCCTTAATTTTATTTGTCGTCTAACTCACCAATGTGGATTCCTGAGCTCTTTTCCAATACATGAAACTTTGCAATTTATCACCATAAAATCTCATTATTCGGGCCATTTCTTCTCTCAAATGAGGCAAATAATTGAGTAAACATTTGTTTTTTTATGAATCTCAGCGCAGAATCGGATCCCGTGCCTGGTTTCGTTGCTTATCAAGTTAGTAGCACATAAGCTATTTCTTTACAAGTGAAGCTGGAAAACTTCTGGGTTTCTGTGGTCAAAATATGATTACATTTGGCTAGATCTTTAAATGATATAAATGGAAAAGACATTTCTATTCCTGTTGTCACTGAAGTGCAAATATCTAAAGCAGGTCTTGCAGTTTCTGTCTCATTGCCTACATCTGATAATCTGGGGAGGTGCCTTTTTTCATTTCTTTTTAGAGGTGGAGTTCAGATTGAATTACTGGAAGACCAATCCCGTGCTAACCGTATTGCACAAATTGATAATATGGTTGATCATGTCCTTGTCAATAAAAATGCTGTTGCAGATGACAAAGTTGATGATGTACATGGTTGTCCTCTTGTTGTTGCACTTAGATTTGAGTCTACAAAACAAAATTCGGAGTCTTCATCTCAGAATAGTTTACTTAGGAATTGGACACCTCGTAGTTATACATTTAGACCATTGTAGAAACAACTTGAAAGACTCCATTGTGGACTAGTACCGACCATTGAGATTGATTGTGGTTGGATTGATGGATGGTAGTAGCATCATTTGAAAAATTGTTTGTGGACTTTTTATTGTTATATATCATTAACCATACAATCATACAATGTTCTTAATGATGTGATTAATCCAAAAAGACATTTATCTAATGTTCTTAGTGTTTGATGTTGATGATTTATATTGCTCCCTTACTACTTAGTTGTATTTTAGGGGTGGGGGAATTTGATGATGACAACGAATGTTGTTATTGCTTTGTCAAAATTTGTTGTCTTGTCATCTGATCAAATGGACCTTGTTGTTTTGTTGATAGCATTTCCTTATTTGTGCCGAGGGTGATAGTGTTCAAATTTTTTCAAGAGTGGTTGTATTGAGTTTTGTTCAACTTTTGAAGTATATACAAATTAACAAGGGGAGCTATACTAAGCAATTTGTTTTCCTCCAAGCTGAGTATACAATACTTAGTGTTTAGACCTTCCAGTGTCTATAGGCCTCATTGTTAGGTTGTTGGTGGTTGCTTTTGTTTGAAGCCTTTGTTTGGTGGATTTTTACGAATGCCTACTTTCTTTGAAGCATTTATAAGGTTTTTACCAATGCCTACTTTCTTTGAAGCATTTATAAGGAAGTTGTTAGTGTTTTTTCCTTTCTTGTGCCTTTGCAACATCATCTACTTTAGAGATCAATCAAGCCCATTCAATTTCTTGGCTCTCATCTTCATGTTTTTAATATGCCTAATTGGAGTGGTTTTTTTTTTTCTTTCTTGCTATCCAGTGGATCGGTCTGAGATCTATAGTTTCAGCTCTATGTTTATTTGAGTATTTCTATCTTTCTTTCTTTTGGAGAGGATTTTTTTTTCCTACTAGTTTTTCTGCTTTTCTCCACTTATGAGAGTTTGTACTTGGATACCTTGTCAATCCTAGTTGCCAAGACCCCATCTTTCTTTATGTTTACGTCCTATATTTAATTTAAAAGGGTTGTTAGCATTAGTATTTTCCAATGCTTGTCTTCCCGATTTACCAACTATTGCAAATTGTAAAGTTGTAAACTCACATAGGAGTTTTCATACAATGTGAGTAATTCAAAACTCTTATAGTTGCTAAGCTGCTCCGTGATCTGGGTGTTAAAACTTTGAGAAAAGCAATCTTAATTTTGTTTGTCATGAAACTCAACAATGTCGATTTATGAGCTCTCTTCCAACACATATGAAACCTTGCTATTTATCACCATAAAATCTCAAATTTCCAGCAATTTCTTCTCTCAACTAAGACAAAAAATTGAGCAAACATATGTTTTTCATTAATCTTAGTGCAAAATCTGATCATGTGCTCGATTTCGTTGCTCATGAAGCTAGTAGCAAGGGACTCACTAGTCCATGAGTTAGCCATGGCTATTCAAGACTTAATTACGCTACAACACTAAAGACACCTCCCGGGGAAATGCAACTGGATACATTCTTTAAATTGCCCAAATTCTCGAGCCAAATGAATGGAGAGGCTGTCAATTCTTGGCTCTGCAGCCTCTCCACCTATTTCAAAACATGTCCCACGATGGAAGAGAACATGAAGCTTCAAATCACCAGTCTATAGTTGGAGGGCTTGGCGCAAACATGGTGGGATACTTAGCTTGAGAATATACCCTTGGTCGCTGAGCTCAAAGAACCAACAAAGACTAAATCCACACATATCACATCTTGGGATGACTTTTGTCAGGCCTTAAGAGCACACTTTTATCCCCCAGGATATTTGCAGAATCTCCTTGCCAAATGGTTTCAACTCCAACAACTACCAAATCAATCAGTGCAAGCATATATTGATATATTTTGCGAATTGCACATTCAACTCCATATCTCTAATCCAAAAGAGGTATTAATTATTAAATTTAATTTTGGGTTGCTAATGGTTTTTCGCAGAGAAGTTAAGTTGTTTGATAGTACTTCCTTGGAAAAGGCCTTTATTCGGGCCTTAGCTGTGGAACATAAAGTGGCTCCTCAAACCATAAATGGTCCCTCTCTTGTTGGTCCTTCTAATGCTTCCCCTGCCTCATCCCCCACACCTCCCAATACCTCTTGGTGTACATTTCATAAGAACAACTCACATGCCTCTGCATACTGTCGAGCACTTCAAAATATGCACCCGAAAAATACTCTTTTTATAGAGGTAGAGCAACCAAATTCCCCTACCTCGCTTGTAGTTATTTATCTTGACAATCCTATGGAAGTAGACCCCTCTCTCATCCTCTTACTGCTAATGAAGATGGTGCCTTTGCTGCACCTCTATTTACCCGTAATTGTTAAATCAAGTCAAAAGAATATTGTGGCATAGGACTTGGTTCATCGCCTTAAAACGTTCCCACCACTCCACACCCCAACCCAGATTGGCTAGGCTGGGTCCAAAAGGAAGTCCCTTGTCTTATTGTCTCCTAGCATTGTGCCATCACATTTGCTATTGGCCTTATTCAAGATACTCTGGTATGTGATGTTTCTCCTCTCGATTGTGCTGATTTGTTACTAGGAATTTCATACGAACATGTCTGACACGATGTTTATCATGCTAAAGATCACAAATACCAGTAGCAACATGAGGGCCACACCTATATGCTCACATCCTCGGCCCTTACATCAACCCAACCTCTTACTCGCAAAACTCCCATTAAGAAATTCAATATAAACCAATGCATTTCTTTGTGTTTGGTTCACTCTATCAAGCTAGCCAACAACACCAACCCATTACCTCCTGCCATGGCTCCACTACAACTAGAATTTGCAAGTGTCTTCACCCAACCTACGGGGTTGCATCCCCCATGCTATATTGAACACAAAATTGATCTTATTTCAGGTGCTTCCTTATCCAATGCCTCATCATTTTGCCTTGCTGGAAAACCGTCTATTGGACCCAATTCATCAAAGAAATATGTTGTTGCCAAAGGTCAAACTAGACAAAAAAATATGTGGGTTGCAAAGGGATATGCAACCTCCAACAGTGGTAATAGTGGGCTTCAAGGAAAATCATCAATGGTAGTGACATATGAAAGCTCAAGTTCAAGTTCTAGTAGCAATAGTGCCACACAAGTTGGGGCAAAGCCACTGTCAACAACTTTTGGGCAGATTGTGGACACTGTATTCAACAACAAGCAAACAGATGAAGAATGGAAGTCACTGAAGGGTCCTATTGTGGGAGATTTCATGGTAGACAAGCATACATTTGCTTGTTCACAAATTCATGCTAATTTCTATGCAGGAATAATTTCAATAGCTCATCGCTCATTTTGATGGGAAAGCTTGCAAAGAGTTCTGCTGTTTCGCAGGGGCAAGTCTTGCCGAGTATAATGGAATTGTTCAGGGGTGCCAATGTGGCCCCTAAATTATCATATCTTGTTGATCCCAAGGGACACACACCAACCCATATGAAATGGCTGACAATAAAAACATTGAAGCACACTTTCCCTCACTTGGTGGAGGAAGTTGGGACATTTCCCACTCTAAAGAGGGATAAATTGGGCAACTAAGACTCACCAATCAGAAACATCTAACTGGTTGGGAAACAAGGAAAAAACAAACTCCTTTCTTGGCAACATCTAAAACTCAAAATGAAGGAAACATCTAAAAACTAGTAAAGATGGAAACATCTCAATATAGTTTTCTCTAATAATGTAGTTGATTTTTATTTCATATATTTTGTAATTAAAATTAATAAGGAGAATATTTGCATTATTTATAAGATGCCCATCTCTTTCCCAAAATAAGATGTGGCACTGTTTTCCAGATCTTTTGTATTATTCTCTTTTTTCTGAATCTTTTCAGATGTGCAGATCAATGTAATACATTTTTTTGTTGATGTGAAGTGACTTGCTTATGAAGTTGAGTTGGTTTAATTGGTTGAGTATATGAATCACATAGAAAAAATAAATAATGACACGTTTAGAATGGAAAAAAATGAAGTTTGTGAAATCTTTTGAAGTGTCTATAGCATAGGCTCAGCCAAATGCTTAAAGAATTTTCAAAACCTTCATACAGTCCTTAATTTCCACGAATTCAAACCATAAAACCATGAAAACGCTCACTTCAAAATACATAAACTGCAATTGCAATTTTATACATGTATCTATGACCCTTACCTCTCTGGGTAATTGCATGCAGGTGCTCAGCAGTATTCCCAAATCCTGATCTTTTCTTCCCGCTCAGTGTGCGAGCAATATTCCTAAATCCTAGTCTTTTCTTCCCCGTCAGCGTGATGTGATACAGTCGAAAGAATCCCCGTGACTCATGAGCGTGCGGCGCAGTTTGTGCTATAGAATTTATAGTCAGCTGAGAGGGAGTTGTGACCGCACGATCTACAAGTTTACAGAACAAATCAGCCTTCTAATTTTGCAAACTGTTACTCGGGATAATATGCTGCGATCATCAGAGGGCGCCGCGGCACGCCCAAACACCCCAGTGAACTCATGAGTGCGATAGTAATCGGAAAGTTACTTTCTCCTTATCTTACGCCGCCAGAATCAATTTCCTTGCCTGCACGAGTTACAATGGGTTTGTGTTTTGTATTTTTTTATTTTGGGACAAAGATGGTGATTTGCCTCTTTGGCACTGGGTATAATGATGTGCAAGGGTTTTCCGGAGCCGAACTACGCCATTGTCCATACCTAAATTCTATAAAAGCTCTAAACATCGATATGAGCTACTTTTTTTTATGAATAAACCTACTGTATAAGTCATCTTTGTAGCCCTTTTGGGTTTTAAGACGATTGTTTTTAAATGGCGTCCCTTACTTTTTAGTCTTGCCGGTCTTGGTTTTTGAGCACTAAAACTTGAACTTGGAGCATTATGGTTAGGCTTAGTGATGTATTCCTTTTTTCCATTCATAAATTATGAGAAAGTTTACATATTCATGGTTTTGTTTCCATTAACATATCACACAAGTATAAGTATAGCCTATTATACCTTCTCTACTACATATCCAAAATGCTCTATATCTGATACAAATTTTTAATGCTTTAAACTGAAGGAGGTAGTAAAATAAAGATTAAAACATTACATTAACTTTTTACAAAGCAAGCAGTTCCATTTAATCACGAAAAAATATATCGAAACACAACTAATAGAAAAGATGTTTCTCCCGTTGAAAGAAAGTTGCTCTTGCCATTAAAGTCTTGCAAAATTCAAATATGATTCTCCAAATATGTTCTTTCCTTGTCATCCTGTAAATATGTGTTTTCAAATCATGTTCCATGTAAATCCATAATACTGTTATAATCTTTTCCTCGATAAGAAAACTTAATTAAAAATGACATTGTCAACCTTGACCCTTATGTTATTTTCAAAGATGGGGTAATGGATCATACTTGGAAGGACCTTAAGTCCTCTTTTGGATAGGAGGTCGACAGCCAAATTTTGCTCTCTGTAGATGCGCTCAAAATTAATGTTTTGAAATGATTTAATCAAATCTCTAATCCAATCGATGATTCCCTTTGCATCGACGTATATCTGAACATTTACCAGCCCTATCCACTTTGATTCTTTCAAAAGCCCCCATAATGCTATCACCTCACCTTGGTTCTTAGTCCCCTCACCTCCTTCCCACCATAAATGATAGGAAGTGCCAGGTTTCGTGACCAAAAAAGCACCAAAACCACACTTTCGATGCCTGCTAACTCTGTCAAAAAACCCAACAGGATACCTTCCCCAGATGTCTCTAAACCTTACATGTATTACTTTAACCTTCTCCTTTATCAGACCCTTTTCATTAAAGAAAGAGACAAATTTTATGATGACTGTTCTAACACAAACAATCTTATCTTGGAAGATATCATAATTTCTTGCTCTCCATATGGACCATATAATATATAGAGGCAAGGATTGAAAAGCTTTGTGCTTTTGATACCAGAACTTAAAGCATCTTGACACTGAATGAGACACAAAACATACCTTTACGTTGAACTGAGTTAAGTACCCCTTCCCAAACCGCATTTGAGTAGGTACAATGTAGGAACAAGTGTTCTGCGGTCTCTGGTCCTCCCTGACAAAAGATACACATACCTGGTTCAATAAATCCCCTCTTCTATAGGTTGTTTCAGGTTAAAGCATGATCATGTAAAACCAACCATCCAAAACATTTCAGTTTATTTGGAATGTCCCCTCTCCAAGTAACTTGAAACAAATTAAACTATTCATATTTCTCTTCAGCAAATGGAAAACTTCTGTATATGCCTTTTACCTCTAGATTGTCCTTTTTCTTTGTGCCTCCCAAATAAATCACGTCCTTCCTTGGCTGTATGCCAATACCAACATTCCTTAAATGCATGGTGTATTTCTCCCATTCCATTGCCAATCCACCCTCAAGTCCTAATTCCTCCACTGTTATCCACCTTTGTTCTTAAGTGGGATTATCTTGTTCTATGTTGCACTGCTGGAGGGAGAAATAACCCTTACTGTGAATAAACTCAATTAGTTGTGAAGATAAAGAATGGTGTCCCGACATTCCCAACATCGCATGCAGGTATACTGAAATTAAAGACCCATCATGTACTTCCCATCTAGAAAATGTCATCAACCAGGTAATTTGTTTCATCATACCATTCCATATATTCGAAGAGATAGAAGACCTTCTAGCCCCTCCCCTCATCCATTTAGCCAACGACTTCCTAGGCATATATTTACCTCTAATGACATCGTGTCATAGGCTTGACCTGTTTAATGCATGCCACATGTTTTTAATAAGAATGGATTTATTAAAATTATCCAACTCCATAAATCCCCACCCTCCTGCTTCTATCGATCATGCAAGCGTGGAACAACTAGCCAGGTGGATGATTGGAATTTGGATTGGGGGCAAAAATTTGCTAAAAATTAAAAGTGCTCAGAATCGGTCTAAACTAGAACGCTTGGATAGGTCTCGTCGCTAGGAATCTGATGCACTTTTTTTCTCTCAAAACAGATTTCGTATGAGGAATATAGAGCATGTTGTTCATTTTCCTAAACAACTAAAAAATTTGTAGAAAGGACAGATTGGTGACATGGTAGCCTAGTCAGCAAAAAGAAATATTCTGGGAAATTATTTCATTTCGCCCAATGACACTATGCCAAGTTTCAATTCATGGATGGTTTCCAAGTGGGTGACTTGTTTCAATTTCATTGGATGTGGGAGGAACCAATGGCATGAGGACACATGGCTAGCCTAGAGGCCGCCACGTGCCCCCTTCCAAGGTCCAAATTTTAACTATGGCCAAAGTCCAAATTTCATCATTCAAAGGTTGGTATATATATTATTTGGTGCAAAATTATTATACACACGTGGAAGGGTGGAGGTTGGGGTCGACCTCGCGACCTCCCTTGCACCAACACACCTACATACTGTTAGACCACTACGATTGTTCTTAATTATTAACGGTTGTGAATTATATTTGTTTGATATGGTTTGAACAATAGGGGTAAGGAGGGGGCTAGCCCCCTCACCATAGAACCACCCCAACGACCACGGTGGAGGGCTTACACTAATGTGCAGAGGTTAATATTAATGCAGGTTTTATTAACCCTTAACCACTATTTTATGTGCTAAACAAATCTTTAATACATATTATGTTAAAACATGCGTTTAGCACTAACCTCAGTTAATGTCGCACTTATCTTAAACTAATTCGACCTTTAACCACAAATTAGTTTTGGCGGAGTCCTCTATTTTTGGCGCCACCTCCATTTTTTTCAAGCTTAACTGGAGTTTCTCTAGATTTGGAGGGGATTCCTATGCCGAAATTGAGGAAGCCATAACTGGAGCATTATTCGACCAAATTAGGCTTAGAAAGAGTCAATCCTAGATTATTTGGATTCTTTGAGCATGATGGTGCAGGTTGCAGAGGCAAAGGAGCACTTATGTAAGTGATTTTTCCACTTTGAATATTAAAGAAGCCTAGGGCCACTAGGAGAGGAGGCCATGTCTAGATCACCTGAAGACCATTTGATGAGCAAGAAGAGTCTATTTTGAGGTTTTTGGATCTTCTGAATCTAATGGAGTAGGTTGAAAAGCCATTGCAACACTATAGGTGCATGTAATCAAAGAATTGACCATTAATCCAGAAAGGGCCTAGCCATTGAAGCAGGTCCATGGAGATGTAGCCTAAGAGGGGTGAACTCCGTTATCAGTTACTGTGTAATATGTTTGTTGTGCACTATTTCTCCGCAATTTACTTGATGTACATGTGTTTTTAACAACTAATTAACTCATGAATTGCTCATAAAATACACAAAACTTGACACATGAACTCTCACATAACTAGCTAATTTGAGACGATCCTAAACACATTTATTTAATACTGATGAGGGAGCTAGCACAACAAAGCTAGTTTTCCCTTAATCAGATGAAGTTGGTATCAGAGCACAATTTAGCTCATTTTATCCAAGGTTAGCTATTGGTTTTGTATTTGTGCAAGGAGAATTTAATTGTGTGCAAGGAGAAGGTCAAGATTAAGGAATTATCTTTGAAATCACAACAAAGAAGCTTTTTATGCATTAGAAGTGTGATGGCAGCTTCATCAAGCACTCTTTCTAATCAATCTTCCTTAGCAAGACTCTTTGATAAAGAGATGTTGCATAAGCTCTACATAATGAATGATATGGTGCAAGATATGATTGAAGATAGGAAGGAGAACACTACACTTCAAGAGTAGTTGATTTTCATGAAGGAGTAGAAGCAAGAACTTCTTGAAAAGATGCATGAGATGGAGATTCAAATTCATATTGCAAAGGAAACCTTAGCCAAGTATGTGCATGAAAAAGAGGTATGAAATTCAAGTTTATCTTCTATTTCCTCTCAAAATTAAGGTCCAAATTATTGATGAAGATGGGCTATGAAGGTAAAGGATTGGGCAAACATAAAGAAGGCATAGTTAAGCCAATTTTTGTTTAGGAAGGTCCTAGGTATTTGGGTCTTGGTTATGGACAACATGATGGATAATGCTCCAAAGCCAAGGAAGCACATGAAGGTGTTCCAAGGACTTTCATTACATGTTCATTACCTCAAGCTTGTGAAGTTTGTGTTCATGAGGAATGAAAAAGTTTTACACCCACTTTGCAAGAAGATGCACATAAGCATGCAACTAATGAGAATGGCAAACAAGAGGATGTTGAAATCTCTAAAGTCATTGAAGCTATTGTTGGTATTCCAAAGAGAGCCACTACCTCATCAAATTCACCTCCTCAAGAAGGCGACAAAGGTGAATGTGCAAGGTATAAATCTGCCTTTAATCAAGTTGCTTTTGCTTATGATAAACATGGTAAAAACAATGTTACCGATGAAATAGGTAACTGCAATGTTACCTACTTTTTTTGGTTAGCATAAAAAGCACTCGATTTTGAAAAGTGGTGATGCAGAATCACCATTATTATTATTTTTTTTGTGCACATTTTTGACACTCTAATATTTTTATTTAGGAAGTATGAATATTTGTTTTAAAATGTTAGTGATTTTCATGCTAATTTTGAAATGTATTGATGCAGCATCAACTTTTTTTTTTAGAGCAGTGATTTTCATGCTAATTTTGAAACGTATTGATGCTGCATCAACCTTTCTTTTTTTGTAGTGGTGATTTTCATGTTGGTAATAAACACAAACTTAGATAAAAAAATATATATATATATATATATATATATATATATATATATATATAAACAATAAAAAATTAAACAAAATGTTAAAAAAACAAAAATAGTCGTAAAAATAAAAATTTAGACAAAAATAAAGAAAAACAAAATATTTGAAAATTATATCAAATAAAATGACAAAATTTGAAAAAAAACACATAATTTAAAGTTAAAAAAAATTGATCAAAAAAAAAAAAAAACATCAAAAACATTTTTTTCTAACTTATTAAAAACCATATAAAATAAATAAATAAATAATAAAAAATTTAAAAATAATTAAATTAGATTAAAAAAAAATTTAAAAATTAAATTAAAAAAAAATAATAATATTAAAAAAAAAAACAAATTTTAAAATTAACAAAAAAACAAATTAAAAAAAAATAAATTTAAAATTGAAAAAGTAAATTAAAATAAGAAAAAACTATCATTAAAAAACAAAAAAAATTTAAAAAACCACATGCAAATAATTAAAAAACAAATATACATAAATTTAGTGTTTTTTTTTTAAATGAAACAATTTATAGATTTTAAAAATGAAAAACTAAATAAACTAAAAAATTAAAAAAACAATTAAATTAAATTAAAATTTAATAAATAAATTTTAAATTATATATATATATATATATATATATATATATATATATAAACCAATTGAATTTAAAATAAAAAAATTGAATTAAAATACAAAAAAAATTAAATTTTTTGAAATTAAAAAAAATCAAATTAAAATAAAAATATTAAAAAAAAAAATTAAAAAATATATGTATATATTAAAAAAAAATTATATTTTAAATAAAAAAAATTAAATTAAAAAAAATTTTAAATTTTTTGAGAAAAAAAGAAAGAAAGAAAGAGAATTCAACAGTGGTGGTGGTGGTGGGGGCGGTGCCACCCGGCCTCCCGCCAAGGCGGTGGTGGAGGCTGGCTGCTGGGTGGGTGGGGTGGTTGCGCGCAGCCCCTCGCCCGCCCAGCGGCCGGCCTCCGCGCAGCCACCTCGCCTGCCCAGCGGCCGGCCTCCGCCGCCGCCTGGGCGGGAGGCCGGGTGGCGCCGCCCCCACCACCACCACCACCGTTGATTTTTTTATTTTTTATTTTTTATTTTAATTGATTATTTATTATTATTATTTTTTAAATTTAATTTTTTTATTTAAAATATAATTGGTTTTGTTTTTTTTTTTTGTATATTTTTTTTTGTTTTAATTTATTTATTTAATTGATTTAAAAAAAAAAAATTCATAATTTTTCTTTATTATTAAGTTTTACATTTAGTTTTTTAATATAATTTTATAAAATTTAATAAATTTTGTATTTTTTTTTAAATTTATTTGAATTTAATATTGTTTTTTAAATGTTTTATTTTATTATTATTATTTTTTGTTAATTACATAAAATTTTTATATTTTTTTTTATTTCAATTAAAATTGTGTATTTAAAATTGGATTTTTTATTTTTTATTTTTTATTTCTATTTTTTAAATTAAACTTAATTTTTTTAAATTAATTTGTTTTTTAAATTATATATATATATATATATATATATATATATATATATATTTTCAATTTTCTATTTTTAATTGATTTTTAAAGTTTTTATTTTAACAATGTTTTTTTTTTTTTTTTTTTTTAAATTTAAAATTTATTTATTTTTTTCGAAATTTATTTGTTTATTCATTTATTTATTAAAATTTAATATTTTTGTTTTTAAATTTAATTTGTTATTTTAATATTAACTCTTTTTTTTTTTTTTTTTTAATTTAATAAAATCTGATATATATACATATTTTAATTTAAGTTCATATATATATATATATATATATATATATATATATATATATATATATATATATATATATAATAATTTTATTAATTTAAATTTAGTTTATTTTTTATAATTTATTTGTTTTTTTTTAATATATATTGTTTTAAATTTAATATTTTTATTTTTAAATTTATTAAAATTTAATATATTTCCTTAAATTTAATTTTTTGTTTTAAAATTAATTAATTAATTAATTAATTAATTTATATATATATATATATATATATATATATATATATATATATATATATATATATATATATATATATATATATATATATATATATTTTTTAATTTAATAAGCATTTAAAAAAATAAATTTAATTTCTATATTTTATTTTTTATAATTTCCTTCTTTTTTGAACTTTTTTTTTCTTTTTTTTTTTTAATAATAATATTTTTCCTTAAATTTTAGGTTTTTTTAATGTTTGAATTAAAATTTTTATTTTTATTTTATCTTCATATATTTTTAAATTTTAAGCTTTTAAATGTTTTTATTTTTTAAATTTATTTATTTTTCTTAAATTTTAGGTTTTTTTTTAATGTTTGAATTTCAAAATTAAAAAAATGTTACTTCTATTTTTAAAAATGCCAAAAGTATGACACATTTTTTTTTTTGTTATTCCAGCATCAACTGGTTTTGTTTTGACGGTGTTTTTTCAGTCCTTTTTTTAAGAAACAATTTTCTTTTTACCATAATTTTATAAAATGTTGAAATTTGACCTTAAAAAAAACAAAGTGCGTTATGGAATACACACTTTTTGTTTTTGGGGTGTTTTTTCATGTTTTATGAGTCTTTTTGGGCTAGAGTTCCCGTTTTGAGGTCAGGTTACCTATTTCATCAGTAATAGTGTTAAAATCCTCACATAAGATTTATAGAAAATTTATATGTTCCTTTTGTAGTTTGAATAACCATACTATTTCGATATGTTGGAAGAAGTTTGCCATTCACAGGACATTTTTGAAACAAAGGAGATAGAAAGCTAAAGGTCCATTGGATAATGAAAACCATGTTGAAAATAAGATGCAATTATTTTGAACTCATTGGCATAAGCAGGGTCATCTTGTAGACAAGTGATAGACTTTGTATCCAACAAGTCATCCATGAAATTTGAAGAAGGTGGAAAGAGATATTGACAAGAATGGAAATGAGGATTCCATAATTGATGTGGGTTAGGATGATTCACATGATGAAGTGGAGCTGAAAGAAGCGCCATTGTAGTGGTTTGGAAAGAGATGGATAGATTTCTTAACCAATTAAGGCTTTGCATTTCTTTTGATGATTGATGCAAATTTTGCCTTATTGATGCATTTCTTTTCCAATTGGATGCATTTCTCTTCTCTTGAAGGTATGTTGCATATTGCACAGTGCAATATGTTGGAAAAGTAGAGTTATTTTGACTCACTTACATGCAACAAAGATAAAAAATTTTAGTTGTAATTTGCATGTGAATGAATTTATTTTTCTCTATATTGCATGTTGCATGTTTACACCAAGAAGGTGTTTGAAAGTGGAGTATGTTGAATCACTATTATTACAACAAAATTAGTGTTTTCAGCTCTTTAAGTACTTGTACATGCCAATGGGATTCTTGTACTTGTGATTATACTTGTGAGAGAGTTTAGAGTTGTTGTACATGCTTTTGTTTGACTTGAGAGTCAGTTGTTTGAAGATGCATGTTTTGTCGACTTGTTTTTGGTTGATGGTTTGTACACCAAGATGTAAGAGTACATGGTGATGTTCACATGATGTGACATTTGTAGCTTTGAAGGAGAAAAATAAAGAGGTTGTCAAGTTATGTTTCTTGCATGATGTGTTTTTCAAGATTAATGGTTGTGCTTGTGACAAAATGTCTCAGGATTTTGGAAGGTCCACTCTTGAGCGAGAGCCTCATGATTAGTCTTCATTCTCAAATCATGGCATGAGTAGCATGTCAATACTGGAGGATGATGGAATCAAGAAGCGGAAAGTATACAAGATGCCAAAAAGTTTGCAGCAAAAACAACAACCATTGTAGACCATTTGATGTGTTGATGCCAAGAAGCGAAAGAGATGGTGAATTCATTCTTCCAGATGTGGAATTTGGAACCATGGAGGTAAAAAAATGGTCATTTAATTTCTTGTGATTATTGATATTAGAATTCATTGCTATAGTTCACTCAGATGGGATTAACATGGAAAAGAGGTTTCCAAGGAGAAGCTTGCATCGAATGCATATGTGTGCAAAGGAGGATCACAATTCTCAATGGGAAAGCCATCAGTTAGTTTTCCCAGCACAAAGGGATTTCTTTGGTACAACAAGGTGTTTAATCAGTAAGCAAGCAACCAACAAGTGTTGGATTGGATCAACAAAAAAGGGAGGAAATTGGTTGAAGTGCCAAGCCATTTGCAAGGCAAGGCATGTCACTGAACCCAAGTGGTTGTCATGGATATTTTTCCAAGTAGAATCAAGTTAATAGAACTTGGGAAAGAGAAGAGTATTACACTCTCATCAAATAACCAAATTTTGTGGGTCAAAAATCCTGTCAGTGGGAATGAGTGATCAGAATCTAGATTGGGGGCAAAAATTTGCTAAAACTTCAAAGTGCTCATAATCGCTCCAAACTATAACGACCTGATCGGGCCCATCGCCAAGAATCCAATGCAATTCGTTTCATTCAAAACAGACTCGTATGAGGAAGTTAGAGCCCGCCGATCATCGTGCAAAACAAGGGAATTTAAAAAAGAAAAGAAAAAAAGGGGGAAGGTCAAAGGCCAAAAAATTAGGGCTTTCTCCAATTTGGCCCAATGACACTATGCCAAGTGTCAATTTGTGGTCTAAGTGGATGATTTGTGGTGTTTTTGATTGGTTTGTGGAGGAACCAATGGCATGAGGACACGTGGCTAGCCTAGAGGGTCGCCACGTGCTCCCTTCCAAGGTCCAAATTCTAATTTTTGTTATAGTTCAAAGTCCGAATTTTTTAATTCCAAGGTTGAATGGTTCAACAAAATTTTGGGCGAGGCTCTGCTCGAACCCACGACCTCCCCTATACAACACACACACCATACCATCATACCACATCATTAGTCCTTGCTTAATAAGGTATGCGACATATATTTAAATTCATATGTATTATATGGCGGGGCTAAGGAGGGGGCTAGTCCCCGTCACCATGTGACTATATACCAACGACCGTGGCAATGTGCTAAGTTTTAATGGCATGAATTAATTTTTTTTAATATGGTTTGATTAAAACCTAAACTAAGATTAGTGTTAATGCTTCATTTAAAATGGGATTTGGTTAGAGTGCCCTTAATGCGCCTAAACCATACTTATCTCTATTTAATCTCCACTAAAAATTAATTAAACTCGGAGTTTAGTTTGGCGGAAAAACCCAGGGCGAGCTCCACTAATTCTCGCGCCACTTCCACATTTGGTGGACTTAACTCGAGATGTAGCCCAGGAGGGGCGAACTTTCGTTATCGCCTATCGTGTAATGTGTATGTTGTGTGTTATTTCTCCGCATTTTATTTGTTGTACATGAGTTTTTAACCACTAATTAACTCATAAATTGCTCATAAAAGACACTTAAAGCTTGACACATAAACCCCTTCACAATTGGCTAATTTGAGACGATCCGAAACACATCTATTTAATACTAATCGAGGGGTGCATGCATGAAGAGGTTTTGGCCTCCATGGAAGATTGGGTGACCGACTCGGGCCACACTTAGGGGCTCCCAAAACCAATATTTTTGTACAATCAAGTTATATTGGAACATGAAGTCCCTATTAAGCAAAGTTTTGTTGGAATCCTACCCAGCACGCGAGGAAATCTTGATGCAAATAGATGAACTATGGATGGAGCACATAGATCTCGACTTGGAACACGGTGATATCTCTATCTAGTTGGTTAAGATTGAGACAGGTGTTGTTGAAGGGTAAAGGCCTTCCATCATCGAGGACCCCTACCAACCCCATTGATGTTTCTACGTCCTCATATATCATACATGATTTTGTCGCTAGAAATTTTAGTCTTATATCTCCTATGTTTAAGTATAAGAACTTTGATATGCTAAGAAGATATAGGTTAGTTGGGTTCAACATGCATCTCGTACACTTTGGTTTTTATCAAACTTTGTTATAAATGGTGTGTTGTATGTATCAAGTTTTGGACAAAATCGGCTGCTCTTTAGGCACTCGGTCTCGTCTCCCCGAGTGGCATACTAGCTTTAAATAGTTAGACTGCTATATACCTTTTTGACAAATGAATGAAAAAAATTAGCTTGGAAAAAAAATATGTGAATGTGAATATAAGCTAGAAATATTTTAGAATTATCATCATGACTTGTCTATGATGAGTCATTAAAGATTATAATTTCAATTTTTTTAAAGATTTAAAGTTTCTTATAAAAGCAAGAATTATAATTAGGAATATGTATATATGTATATTATATATTTTTATAATTATAATGAAGGTAGTGGTATTAAAGCTTTTCCATTGTTTATTGAAAATAGGAAATTGCATGATAATATAAAGACAAAGGAGGAGAGACTAATCATATATCAATGTTTTGAGGGGAATTGTGAAGCATGTTCTTCTTTACGAGATGGCTATTTATAAAATATTGAACAATATGTATGGTACAACAATTTATACAAATTTACCAAGATTTAGTTTAAAAAAAATGGCCTTCCATAGTAGTCTTGGGCAACAATTGGCATTCTTTGCTTGTAGGTGCATACGTGGAAAGCTAAAGGGTGGGAATGTGGAGTTGGAACTTGGTCAACAAATTTTGGAGCTAAGTAAATGTGGTTTTATCTACACCAAATGTTGTAGATATTTTGGGTCATTGCTCCAACTCATATGGGCATGTTAATAGAGGTTTTATGTCTTCACCTTGATTACTATACCCGACACATGGGGTTCTCGAGTGTTGGGTGCAAGGGTCCTCGCATGCATTAAGGGGCGCTCAAAATATGTACAAAAATGTTGGTGTTTATTTTTTTAATCACATAGTCTTAAACAAGGCATTAGCTTCCAATTCACTAACATTTTTCCATTAAAATATAATACAAATGATAAGTAAATTCTAATCCATTATTCATTTGAATGTGCAGGTGACCAAGAGGAAATTACACAATTTCCCCTTTGATTTATTCTATGATCCTTTGGGTTGCAAGGATACCACATGCAAGATCATGCTTTGAGATGTGTCACAAGATAATTATAAACATGGAGTGAGTATGTTAATTGTGTTTTGCCACAACTATGAACTTATGCTTGCTTTTTGGACTCGCTCATCGATAGCTTTTTATTGATGGTCTCACTTAAAATATTCCTTTCACTATTGGGGTATTTATTGTGGTTTCCATTGTATTTGGCCTCCACATACATAATCGTAGTATAAGGATCATCAAGAGACGTGTTATCAAGCAATGTTAGAAACTTTTAGATGTACAATTTCAAATTGTTGATGTGTTTTGGTGTTCTATTGTCACCTCTTTGTACGTAACTTAGACAAGTCAGCAAAAGGCAATTTAGCATGATTTATTCTTCCTCGTAGACTTATTTCAATGAGATGGTAAACTTGGAACCATGTTATGCAATCGTCCCAATTTCTTATAACAAATATACTTCCTTGGCATTCTAAGTTATTACTTTTATCCAACATGAGATAACTCTTATCAACCATTTTGAAGTCCTTTCAATTTAAAATTAATGGTTTATTATTGCCTTGGACAAATACATAGCCATATGAAAAGTTGATCTATCATCATTAGTCAAGTAAATGAGGTTTTTTCGGATGGTATTTATATACATGAACATTATAGTTGTATTTGATATTGATCCTCCGATGGAGGCTTGCACTAGATTTTGGGTACGAGGATACAATGGAAGAAATATTCAATATGGTTTTTGTAGGAATACATATCACTAGCTAACCCTGGTCCCATTCACCCTAGTGCTTCTAGATCACTAAGGTGGTGGACCTAGCCTATATGTTGTGGACTATGGTGAGGATGACCTCCCAAGTTAGTAACCAAAATTTCATTTCGTGAAGACCTTGAGAAAAAATTGGGAGAGTGCTCGTGTAATCAACGAGGAAGTGAATACTCTAATGTTTTTGTTTCATTATTATTATTCAAATTTCATATCACTAGTGGCAAATGGAGGTCTTATCCCCGAGGTGGAGAATAACTCCACCTCTATAGGAAAATAAGCATATAAGGTTCATAATACTTTGCATTTATGTTATGAGTCCTTGGCAACTCCATAATATGCAAATTGAGACTTGTAGGATTTAAAATATAATAATAGTGCCTATATCAAACACTAATGCAATAATATAATTTTAAACTTCTCTTTAGAATGACCCGACAAAAAATAGAAGAAGATCGGGTGGCATAGCCAATGTTAGAACAAGCAAAACTTGTATCAAGGCCAAGAATACCAAGGTTAGAAGGGTAGTGGGGCTTAATGTGGGATTAGATAGGGTTGAGGGCTTTAATGAAACATGCTTTGGTGGAAATGCCTATTAGTAAGATGGTTAAGGGGGAAACATTGAGGCTTTGACTAGATGCGGGATGGTGCAAGGCCTTGGTATAAATACCTAAGTTCCACCTTATGGTCATGGGTTGGATATGCTTTAGGCTTAAAAGAAAAGAGGATTGAAAACAAATCCTTAATCAATATTGGTTTTGTGCCCCCTCAAGTATTGTGCTAGCTTAGTGGAAGCCAAGATTAGACCCTCAAAGTGAGTGTATGGACATACAACATTTAAGATTTATTTTGACAAGTCTACCTTTCAAGTACTAGAGGGTAGGGATTTTGGGTTCTATTGGTAGTAATGTTGATAGATTCATAGATTTTGAGGAGAATTTTTTGGCCATGTCAAATAAAAGAATTCTTGGGGTTCTACCACATTAAGTCCAAAGAATTTAGCGGAAGTGTTTGCTAGTATTGAAAAATATTAGGGTAAAGGTGTTTCTCCAAGTTTGGTTTCTCTACAAAAAATATATTTTAGGACATTATATGCCTAAGAAGGAGACTCTTTCCTTTGGCCTTACCTATTGGTTACATATGTAAAGGTAAGCACTCTCCAATTTCTAACTTGATGCCTTTGATTGATGTCATTGCGAAAGAAAACCTAAATTCAGGGTTGAAAAAGGTTAAGGATGAAGAGTCTTCATTATCTACAGTTAAAAACATCATGGAAAGAAGTATGTTAGTATTTTTTCTCTATCTATGGTTCAAGTTGAGTTCTAAAGTTGGGTAGGGGGTAGCTTTTGTGACATATCACTAGGTTTTAGCTCCAAACAAAATTCCACAATTCTTTCTCCTTATAAAATTCTTTCCACAATACTATACAATAAGGAATGAACGTTAAGGGAGGGCTAGCAAGTGATTGTAGCAAAACCTATTTTAATAAAGAGAAGGTCACATATTTCTTTAGTTAAGTTAGAGACCTCCAAAGAGATGAGAGAAAGAAGTTAGTTAACGATTAAAGATGTATTTTGTAACACCTTGGTTTTTAATCCCACGTTGATATTGTAATTAATTATGTTATTGATCGTGTTGTCTCATGCATTGTTTTTTGGCGATAAATAAACAACCCAAAAAGACATCCAATGAGGATCTAATGATCCTTTCGCTTTAGGTTGGAGACTAACCCTCTCTAATCATAGGAGGTATTCCCCGTATTTAATATTATTTATATAGATTTTTTTTTAAATTTTTTTTTAATTTTTTTTTAAATAGAAAATAAATATACCTAGACTATACATAAAAGAATATTTTGAGAAAATATAGGTGGTAAGGTTGACAATATGTGAAACTTAGTAAATAAATAAATCATTAATGACAAAGATGAAAATTCCAAATATGCATCAAATCTATATATAACATAATGGTTATAATTGAAATTAAAATTAAAATAACAACAAAAGAGAAATGAGAAAGGTTAGAACATGTTAACGTGTATATATCCAATTGAAATGTGCAATAAAATCATACGATGTCATATGTCTATTTCATTTCAATCTGCAACAAATAAATCAAAATGTTGATTTAAAACTTTCTAAATAGTATATATTTAAGAAATATTAAATCAATAATATGTATGAAGGATTAACAATGTGATCATGTCATATCATCCTTAATCGTTCATATACGCTCAAGAAATCGTATAAATTAAAAGAACAACATAATAAGACAAATAAAAGAAAAAAAGTAAAACAAAATATAATTGTATACATTAGTGTTCAAATAAAATATGCAAGGAAATCATAGATATCATGTATCAATATGATTTCTACCTACAACATGTCACTCAAATTTCATTGATATCGTGTATCGATGTGATCTATACCTAATGTCACTCAAATTGGATTTAAACCCTCTAAGTAGTATATATTTAAGAAGCATTAGGTCAACTATGTATGAAAGATTTATTGTATGATCATGTCAAATCACAAAGCATTGACATTTACTAGCAAATACAAATATAAAATAAACAAAAACACATAAAAGAAAACAATGAATCATAATAGCATATATTAAAAGGATTTGTCTACTCGAGGCGTAGGAATTGCCCTCGGATGGCCAAAAGTGGTCGAAACTCGAGCAAAAAACAACTTAAGAAATCTTGCGGTAGTAGTGTTTGAATCATGTTTTTAATGGCGGAAATGGATTCAACACCATCAAAAACCTCAATAACCCCCAAAATCCCGAAGTTTGATAGCTATAACCTGGATTTACAAAAATCCTTGTCGGATCTTATTAAAACATTGCTGGAATTTCCACGATTTTCAAGGCAAAAAAAGTAGGTCTGGTTAGACTATGTTTATATTAAAATCGCACAATCATAATGAGGTAGGGGCACCATAGCATGTGCACTATGACTTCAAAAAAACAAGGTTCCAAGTCCAAAGCATACCATCATGTGATCTAATAATAACCCCTCATTTCATAACTTCGACTCCTTTTAATTTCCCAAGAAATTAGTTTTCCATTATGTTTTGTAACCTCCCATACAAACCCTAAGATAAATATTAATTGCATTAATGACTCCTTTTTAAACAATACGAAGTAAACTATTTATTTTTTTTGAATGATTTTGCCCAAATCTTTAATCCCATTCGAATTGATTTCCCTAAATCATAAAAGAAAAATTAGAATTAGATTTTTACAAAGCGATTAAAAATGAAATGAATAAATTAATTTTTCTTACCTCATCAATATTGCGTTAATATCTCTCCTATAATAATCATTTACATATCTTATAAATTTTGCATTAATATCTCTCCTAGAATAATCGTTTACATATCTTATAAAATAATTTGATTGTTTTCTTATTTATATTAAGTAAACATGGGTAATATCTTCAAAATGTCAATAAATTTTATCTTTTCCAATTTAGAAAAAGAAAATGTAAAACAAATCCTCAACCAATTTTTTTTTAGCACAGTTCAATAAAATGGTCTTGGTTTTCCAGACTAACTCTTGTTTTCGTATGTGTGTTTCCAAACTTCCGAGATAGTTTATAAGATCATTTTCTTCCTATATGTAGCTCAAAATAAATTTTACTATTTTATACGCATAAACATTTTAAACCGAAAAATAAAAAATCAAATGTTGCTTTTTTTTCCAAAAAGAAAAAACGAAGATTCTATTATGAACATTACATATGCAAATACAATCATCCCAACTATCAACCGATAGAAAGGAAGAAAACCATGTGGCATCTCTAATCCATCATCATGTAACAGGAGAGAGCATTAAGCATATAACCTCATCACATGAGACTTTAAGAAAAGGAAAACCATACATGTCTATCAAATAACCACCGAACCGGGATCAATGCAACAGATCCAAATCAAACAGTAGAGCCCCCCAAAGTCCAAAATGAAAATAAAGAAAAAAAACATAGAAATCCAAACTCGGGATACTTATAAGGGCATGTCATCCCGAAGCCAAAAGATAGTGTAGCATATATATACAAAGAGTCGGATACATAAACCCGTCATCATAAAACTAAGGAAACTAAGAGTGGAGCGCAAAATTTTCAAAAAAAGAGGAATAAAATAAAACATAGCCGGCTCGCTTGATTCATCGGGCTCGCTTGCAGTAGACAAACCGTCGCGTACTATGGCACCGTAAAAATGAAAAGAACCGATCGAGTTGTGAGTCCTTGAAATAGGATATCGAATATCGCCGAAGGGTAGAGAAAGGGCTTTTTTTGGATAAGATATCCGCCCAAGAGTTATTCTATCTCGTACACATGATTCAAAGACACTTCGTGAAAATTCAACGAAGGTATTTAGTTCTATCAATCCATCCCTCGTATACCGAGAATGCGGAGATCGGATACACCATAGATCCCATCTATGATAATTTTGGAGTCCCCTTATACATGAATAATAGGAAAAATAAGGTTATGTGCAACCAGGTAGCCCACTCACTGGGTGCCATAAGTTCGACTTTATTTTTTCGAACCACGGCCACCATTCCAAATAATGTGATATATTTCCGCCTCCCGAAGCTTGATCCAAGCCCCGCAACCACAAACACCATCTTGTTGTGCCCCATCGAAATAAATTGCCGAATGACAATAGGATGAGGCCCGATACGCTTGGACAAGCTCGGATGGGAATCTCGGAGTAGATGGTTGGCCATCCAACCATGACATGATGGAACTATGAATCGGAGATCTTTTTTTCCGAATCCCTTCAAAGATAAGGCAATTTATAGCACGCCAAATATCCCAAAATAAGAAAAATGGCAGCGATTTATATTTTCCATTTGTAGCCCCCCCATGTCCTAATTGTGTTGATACGAGTCATCCGGCCGCCAAGCAAGATCCAACGAAAAAACTAGTGAAGAGTGACCAAATATTGATAGCAAAAGAGCATGAGAAGAATAAGTGTGATACGTGATTCATCGTGGATCGGACAGTAAAGGGCACCTCCTCGGTCCCCTCGGAAACCACGTTTTTTGAGGCAATCCCATGTTAATATTTTGCGGTTCCATAACGACCACACAAATAGTTGAATCTTAGAGGGAATATTCTAGCTCCATGATTGATAAAATGGAGAATGAGCACAAGCTAGATAATGATGTTTTATAATGTAGTAATATGTCTCCCTCGACTCGTACATCCTCACCCACCACATGGCCATCCCGGGTCGTGATCCCCGTCCCCATGCCGGGACAAACCCGCCGATTTTAAGCCATTCAACACGAGTTCCATTCGACTTCATCCCACCCAATCATACCCAAGCATATCAACCGATTTCCAAATCGGAGACCCAAGGATCCAACAATGGATTAGTTGTGCTAAGGTAGAGATGCCTCGGTGACTCAATCACGTGAAGTAACCTTGGAGCAATAGCAATACCATCATCCGGGCCCAAAATCCTGTCAAACCCCCAAACATATTCTTTGTCCATTTCCAAATTTCCACACAAGTCTCCGTGACATATAGGGCATGATTTTGAGAAAACTTCTCCAAATATGAGACTCGTAATTTATGAGAAGGAAAAAATGCCATGGTATATAGAGAAGATAGGATCACCCTCTGCGTATTTACATTCAATGATATGGGACCATATCCCATCGCCTTTTAATGCCCGCTAGAGCAACTTGATAAGGAGAGCATTTGAGAAAAATTGAAGATTCAAGAGACCCCAACCACCATATATTTTTTGGAGTCGAGATGTAGTCCAATCTACAAAGATGAATTTTCATTTTGTTTTGTGCTCCGACCATATAAAGTGCGAGATAACGGAGTTGATTTTGTCTCATCGTATATGTAGGGAGGTATTACAAATGTGTCCAAGTATACAATGAACTGTGATAATACAACTTGCACCATGATATATTGACCTCCCATAGATAAGTACTTATTAGACCGCTTCATGATTCTATTCCCGAACTCTTCAACCAACTAGGTCCAAAGTCCCTTTACCCCTCGTATGCACATGGCTTCAGCTCGAAAGCCCAAATAGGTGAATCCCTTCAAAATATGAGTTTTTTGTACCCCCCATAAAGTCTCGCAATAAAGTTGATTTCGTCCATATTTCCATAATCATATATCGAAAGGGATTTATCTTTGTTGATGTGTAGACTAGTTGCAACACCAACATCATGTACCTACTTTTTTTTGGGTAGCATAAAAAGCACCCGATTTTGAAAAGTGGTGATGCGTAATCACCCCCCCTTCCCCCCCCACCCGCCCCCCCCTTTTTTTTTGGTGCACATTTTTGACACTCCAATATTTTTTATTTATGAAGTATGAATATTTGTTTTAAAATGTTAGTGATTTTCATGCTAATTTTGAAACGTATTGATACAACATCAATTTTATTTTTTATTTTTTAGAGCAGTTGATTTTCATGCTAATTTTGAAACGTATTGATGCAGACATCAACCTTTTTTTTAGAGTGGTGATTTTCATGTTGGTAATAAAACACAAAACTTAGATAAAAAAATATATATATACAAAAACCAATTAAAAAAAAACCAAAAAAAAAATTATGAAAAAAAAAAGGACAAAATTTTAAAAAACACAGATAATTTTTAAAGAAGAAGAAGAAAAAAATAACCCAAAAATAAAAATAAAAATAAAAATAAAAATTCTAAGCTAAAAAAAACTAATTAGAAAAAATAATAATTTAAATAGTACTAAAAAATAATTAAAATTACAAAATTAAAATTTAGACAAAAAAAAAATACAAAAAAGAAAAATTAAATTTAAAAATAATAATAATAAGAAAAAAAATACAAATTTTAAAATTAACAAAAAAAACAAATTAAAAAAAAAATTAAAATTGAAAAAGAAAATAAAAATAAAAAAACTATCATTAAAAAACAAAAAAAAATGAAAAAAAACACATGCAAATAATTAAAAAACAAATACACATAAATATATATATATATATATATATATATATTTAATAATCATAATAATAATAATAATATTATTATTATTATGATGAAACAATTTATAAATTTTAAAAATGAAAAACTAATAAACAAAAAGATTTTAAAATAAAAATTAAATTAAATTAAAATTTAATAAATTTAATAAATAAATTTTAAAAAATAATTAATCTATAAAAATAAATAAATAAATAAATAAATTTAAAAAATAATAATAATAATTTTTGAAAAAATAAAATAAAATAAAATGATTAATTAATTAAAAAAAAAATATTAAAATTTTTAAAAAAATTAAAAGCAAAAAAGAAAAAAATTAAAATAAAATTAAAATAAAAATTAAAAACTTAAAAAAAAAAAAAAAAAAAGAAGAAGAAGAAGAAAAAGAAGAAGAAGAAGAAGAAGAAAAAGAAGAAGAGGAGGAAGAGGAATGATTTTTTGATCATGGTGACGCCGCCAATCGGCCTCCCACCACGATCTTTTTCTTTTTTTTTTTTCAAAAAATTTAAAATTATTATTATTATATATATATATATATTTCAAAAAATTTAAACTTAATTATTTTTTAAGTTTAATTTTTATATTTGAAATTTAATTTGTTTTAAATGTTTTTATTTTTATTTATTTTATTTTTTTTCTAAGTTTTGTTAATAATTTTTATTAAATTTTGTATCGCTTTTTCTTTTTTCTTTTTAAGTTTTGTATATATATATATATATATATATATATATATATATATATATATATATCAATTAAAATTGTGTATTTAAAATTAGATTTTTATTTTTTATTTTTTTAAAATTAAATTTAATATTGTGATAAAAAAATTTCGGTGAAAATCACATCAGAATAGAGTTGGTCGACGCGTTTCGAACCAGCCAGTGTGGTTCATCATCAGGACAAGATGGAAAATCTGATCAATAAACCCCTTTAAATAGATCTTAAAACTCCAACTAGCCGTTTGTAAAATAACGACAAGTTTGATTCAAATCAATAGTTTATTTATTAACAAAGAATAAATCCCATGATTAATGTTTAAAATCTGAATTTTATATATTTATATTTATTTTTAATAAAAATAATAATTATTAATCTAATATAATTTTGAAGAATAAAATAACTATTTAATATTTATATATATTTATTTTTTATATAATAATTAATTGTTTGTTTTTATTATTATTAGTTTTTTATATCGAATAAATTAAATGTTAAAATAATTAAATACTATTTATAGTTTAAACATATAAAAAAATTATTTTATTTCTAATAATTATATAACCCAAAACATATAATTATTAGAAATAAAATAATTTTTTTATATTTTTAAACTATAAATAGTATTTAATTATTTTAACATTTAATTTATTCGATATAAAAAACTAATAATAATAAAAACAAATAATTAATTATTATATAAAAAATAAATATTTATAAATATTAAATAGTTATTTTATTCTTCAAAATTATATTAGATAAATGCAAATAATAATTTTGTTAAAAAAAATAAATATAATTATATAAAATTCGATTTTAAACATTAATCATGGATTTATTCTTTGTTAATAAATAAACTATTGATTTGAATCTTCCAGTCATATTTTACAAAACTACTAGTTGGAGCTTTAATATCTATATTTGGGAAAGGGGTTTATCGATCGTATTCACCATCTTGTTCCGACGATGAACCACACTTGGCCGGGTTCAAAACGCGCTCGACCAAAGATTTTTATCACATTTTATGGATCACGTAAAACAAAATTCCTAATAAACTTAATATTTTCCAAATTATTTTATTTTTTATTTAATCTATTTATTTAATTTACTTTTTTCAATTTTTCAATTTTAATTGATTTTTAAAGTTTTTTCCTTTTATTTTAACAATGTTTATTTGTTTTTTTTTTTCTTTATATTTAAAATTTAGTTTTTATTTCAAAATTTATTTGTTTATTCATTTATTTATTAAAATTTAATATATATATAAATATATATATATATATATATATATATATATAATTTGTTATTTTAATATTAACATTTTTTTTTAATTTAATTTGTTATTTTAATATTATCTTCTTCTTTCTTTTTTTTAATCTAATATATATATTTAATTTAAGTCCACATATATATATATATATATATATATATATATATATTATTTTTTATAATTTAAATTTAATTTATTTTACCCTATTATTTTATTGTATTTTATTTTTCATTTTATTTTTAATTAATTTTTCATTTTTTTACTTTTAATTTCAATAATGTTTTTTTTTTTTTTAAGTTTTAAATTTATTAAAATTTAATATATTTCTTTAAATTTTTATTTTTATTTTAAAATTAAATTTTTTTTCAAAATTTATTTATTTATTTTAATTTAATTTTTTATATTTGAAATTTAATTTGTTATATATATATATATATATATATATATATATATATATATATATTTATTTATTTATTTTTATTTTTATTTTTTATTTTTTCTAAATTTT